>FNXX01000015.1:826767-967899 GCA_900108845.1 Iljinskaea planisiliqua | reverse complement strand
AGTAAAAGCAAAGGAAACAAAAGCAAGGTCGAGAATACTTCTTGTAAACGGTGTCGTGGGTGTCGGTCGACACCTAAGTCGGCTCTAAGCTCCATGTTGTTTCAGCGTTATTTTTTTTCTCTACAAAATATCTGAAACAAAAAAAAACAATGTGCAACTAAAAAAAAAAAAAAAAAAAGAAAAATCTACCTTATAGTGGGTTGCCTCCCACCCAGCGCTTGTTTTCAGTCATTAGCTTGATTGTGTCGGGGTTCAGGAATCTGGTGGATCAGAAAGTGGCAGTGAATGCCTTTATGAAAATCGTCTCATCCATGGTGGTGTAGGCAGTAGGTGCATGAAATCGTCTAAGAAAGTGATGAACAACAGGAGGGTGGGTGCTGGTTTGGGTGGGCACTTCATTTTCTGTAAAACATCAAAAGAAACACCAAACACTCTATGAGAATCTCGTTGCTTTCATAAGCATGAAGTATCTTTTCCACCTTTAAAATTTTTATTGATGAGATCGGGTAGTTTGGAATTGGGTGCTGAAAGTGTGTAACTTTGCTTTCTCGGAGGAGTCCAGAGTGTTAGATGTGTCGAGGTTGTTGTTTAACAAGAGTTGACGGACTGCAGCAAGAGAATCATTACAAACAATATGTTTTAGTCAATTCAGGGCGTACCTCTGGAAGGTGTCGCCGACATCAGAGGTGGTGTCGAAACTGCTGTTTTGTATCGTGAGGGCATGTCAATCTTGTCAATGGCTGGTCGACATTCGTTCATCAGTTCGAGTTTGGTGTCGACCAACACCAAATCTGTAAGTTTAGTTCCTTCACTCATCCGACTTGTAATGTCACCTGAATGGTCATTCAGTTGATCTTCATTTATGGGAGACTCTACTGAAAAAGTTTGACCATCAATGGTAGGTCTCCTCCTAAGCTTTTCTATGTCAAAGCTCATGACAACATCACCCAAATCAAGCTCTATCTTCCCCTTTCTCATATCAATGATGGCAACAGCTGTGGGCAAGAATGATCTTCCAGGATAAGCGGATCCTTGGGTTCTTCACCATAATCTACAAAAACAAAGTCTATGGGAATCATGAAACCTTCGATTTTCATGGGAACATCCTCTAAGATATCTTCGGGGATCCTTTTGGATCGATCATCTTGGATAAAAGAGATCCTAGTTGACTTAAAATCTGTCATTCCAAGTCTGGCAGCAACAGAGGAAGACATCAAGTAAATGTTTGAGCCAAGGTCACACAGAGAATGAGGAAACCTTCCTGTCGAGGTTGAACAATCTAGCACAAAGTTTCCTGATCAAGTAGCTTCTCTGGAATTCTGCTCTGAATAATGGCACTGATCTATTCAGAGACCATCACCTTCTTTTTCTTCTGTGGAGTTTTGTCCAAGAAAATCACACTAATGTGCTTGGTGAACAACGCTCCTTCCTCAGGACTCACAACATTTACAACCATTCTCTTAACATACCTCTTAAGTGAAGGTGAAAGTTTGACTGCATCAACTGGAGGTATCTTAACCATCATTTTGTCCATCATTGCTTTGCACTTAGCATCCTCCAGCTCTTGTTTAGACTTTCTAAGACCCCTTGGGTAAGGTATCTTAGGCTTATAAGCCTTCTCCTCAGGTGTTTTACAGCAATCTGGCACACCACCTTGATGTCGATCGGAACCAACATTTTGTGTCGACCCTGGAGTGTTGATCTAGGTTGATCTCGCTTTATCAAAAATTTTGAGATTTTGCATTCATGTCGACCGACACCAGTGGTTGGTATCGACCGACACAGGTCTGGAGTCAAATTCTGAAGAATTTGGATGGTGTCAACGATACCATAGGGTTGGTGTTGACGGCACTAAGTCCAAACCTGCAATTTATGCATCTTCCAACTTTTCAAGCCCCTCAAATCCTTTTAAATTAAGACCTCTTTAAGGCACTGAATCTTTTCTATCCTCTAATGTGATGTCATTAACATGATGCATCGGATTGGTGGCTTACCTTTTGATAGACTCAAAAGTTTGAGGAACTTCAATATCTAGCTTTATGACATGAATGAACAAAGATTCGATTTTCCATTTAAGATCAGAGTACAAATAATGTATCCCTCAGAACCAACCCGTAACCAGACATCCCAACCATACCGACCATTCTAACAAGACCCATGACCCGGTCCGGAGCTAGAAACTTACAAAGGGACTTCGACCAAGCTGTGAAGAATCTTATCGCCGAACATGAGGCTGAGAACTTGACCGATCAAATGATTCACATGAGTATCACCAAAAAGAGGGAACAACCCGGGCCAGAGAAAAGAAAGGACCGAGCCGACCCAAGTGAGGCGCACGACCAAACGAAGAGCCCAAATCGACGTATGAAGACATAAAGGTCTGACCAAACAATGCACACGAAGGATTTAGGCTAAAAGGGTCACACAGACTTACCTTATTTAGCATCCTTCCCACATGATGACCAGGTACAACGCGCAAGCCATTTCCTAGTCCACACTCATTCCGACTTCAGGCCAAGGTAATTCAATGAATTTAAATTATTTGTGGACTAAATGTTGTATTTCTTCAATTATTTTTCTTTGACTTTTCGTAGCATAAGGCATGTTGGCCAAATTAGTTCGCTTTGATTTCCTTATTCACAATTTAAACTTGTAATCTCCCTTTAAAGACCCACGAAGGCACCAGCTGGTAGGATCGATATATAAGGTTCTATTACAGCATTGCATTCTTTAACATAGATGAATAAACATCAAATTTTGTTCGAGTTCATTCTCTTTTACAACCGAGTTTATTTGCTAGTGAGATTCTGGCCAAGAAGTTCTTGTCTTATCAAAACCCCGTTCCATACGGTTTTGTGGCGACCTCATTTCACCATTAACCCATCGAACCATCCACTTATCCATTCTGAAAAGAGCCGCAAGGCCAGTAGTTTTAGATCCATTCAACCCCACCGTTTCCATCGATTATCTTTTACCCGGGCCCGAATGAAAGAGCCGCACGACCAACCTTAGACCCATTCACTCGACCACCGGTAGCCTCAGTCTCTGAGAATACATCATCTGGTATCAGAGCCAAAAACGGCTCGACATCAGGTTTTTTTAATTTATTTGTCACAATTTTTTATTTGGTTCTCTCATTTAAAAAAAAATATATATATATATATATTGTGTCCTTCATTAATTTATTTGATCTATTCGTTTTGTTTGGTGAATCTTGATTTAAAAGCATTCAGTTCTTAATTGTTCATGACATTTCATCCTGCACTCACCACTGACTCATACTTTGAGCATCTAGGGATTTGATTACAATTTAAAATTATATATATATTAGTATCATATTATTTCCTTGTTTAATGAATCGCGTGCAACCAACATTTGAACTTGGTTTTGCATTCGAATTGAGTCCAGCCTTAGTTCGTTATTTAGATATCGGTCAACATTAGCTTTCATAACAAAAAAATCCCCGACCCAATTTTCCTTACCGCGGTAAGAGTCTGGGCAATTTCTCGACCAGACTTGAGACATTTTTAAATTTCTTTTACTTCGAATTATTTTCGCATTCTTTTGAGCATTCTAAATAAGCATTAAGCATAAACTGAATTTCGACAGATTAAACGAGGTTACAAGTACAATGATCAGTTCGCTATAAGATATCGGTTCGCTATAAGCTATTAAATTGACTTAACCCAATCTATCCATATCCACCATCTAATCCATCATACCTTAGTCCTGCGGTCCAGCATCCACACCTTTTCTTGCATCCACAAAGGAGGCATAATCAAATGGATTGCTTAGTGAGAGCGGTCATCCCATCTCACTTAGCCACATATAAAATCGCAACAAGCAATAATCCATCAGTCTATCATGCAATCCAACAGTTGCTTAACCGCATGAACTATCCCAAGCCATTGAGTCAATCCCCAATCTAGACAAGCCATGCATCCATCACACCCATGCACATTATCCGACCTGATTACTTGTATGGATGGAATCGATCCAGCGATCCAAGCCAGCAGAAACATAGAATAACAGATACACATTTAAACAGAACATTCCTAGCAATCCTAGACTCGATGAACCACACAAATCACGACACTAGACATAGCCACGGTATCGCACTCACCTTGTCTTCCGGATTGCCTGAACTCGCTTTCTGACACCCCTTGATGCTGAGAAATCATGTCGGTAACAGTCACGATCATGGTTACACGGTTGCAGTCTTAGCATTTCCCACTCTCGCACTGTCCGCACTCGACCAAACTGAATCTCTCGGCCATTTTCTCTTTTGTCGCGATCAAACCTTTTTAATAATTATCTCTGAGTGTTTCTGAGTGTTTCGGTCACAGAAACTTAACAAATGGTCGCGAGATTCGATTTATACAACAGTTTAGGCAGTTTTCGGCCCTTAAAACCGCTCCGAAACCGTTCCAGCGCGCGTCCTCAACTGCCCCGTGCTCGTACGTTGAGCTTGCGTGACATTTACACACGCGGCCTGGATAACCATTCCCGCCCATATTTTGAACGTGCGGCCTTGTTCGACCAATAACAGCCTCAGTCTACACTTTGCTCATCGGTCCGTGACTCAATCTGTATCGACCAATGCTACCGCCCCGTCCGACTTCCGACCAACCCGGTCCGGTCTCAACCAGCCATTCCAAAGAATCCCCTCGGTCCGAGTAACCGTCAGTCTGGCCGAAAATCACGGATTGAGCTAAACAGCTCGATTCAGCTGGATTTAGCTACTTTCGAC
Organism: Iljinskaea planisiliqua; assembly: GCA_900108845.1. Taxonomy (NCBI): domain Eukaryota; kingdom Viridiplantae; phylum Streptophyta; class Magnoliopsida; order Brassicales; family Brassicaceae; genus Iljinskaea; species Iljinskaea planisiliqua. Next base: position 963,149 of record FNXX01000015.1, on the reverse strand, counting down.
CTTAAACTGTCCATCCCAACCTTCCACCCTTAGCCGACCCATCCTAGATCGCTGATCACGGGTGTTACAACACTCACCCACTTGGCCTAGACTTGTCTTCAAGTCTTCTTCTTCCTTCCTGGATTCCTTTCAAGTTTCCCATACCACTAAGGAAATTCAGCCTTCATCCTTTCCTTAGGTTCCCAAGTAACTTCCGCTTCACCATCACAATCCCGCACGACCTGAATCATCTTTGTCTTCTTACGGCCTTCAGCCTTAGACTTTTTTCCCAATTACTCGGATTGGTCTTCCTTCTACAGTCAAATTCGACCTTAGGTCCACTGGCGGTTCAGTTACCACCTTATGCTGATCAGAAATTGATACATGGAAGACGTTATGAAACACATCCATAGACGAAGACATATCCAGCCGGTACGCTACCTTCCCGATCTCTCTTGGATCTCGTACGGCCCCATGTACCTTGGACTGAGCGTTGCATTCTTGGAAGCCCGATCCTTACCCTTATAAGTTATGGTCTTGAGATAAGCCATATCTCCTACCAAAAACTTTCGCTCCTTCCTGTGTCTATCCGCATAACTCTTCTGTGTATCCTGAGCTTCTTTCATCTTAAGCTTTAGAACCCTGATCCTCTCAGTCGTTTCCTCAAGAAAATCCTGGCCAAAGATGTTGCGCTCCTCCCCCCCCCCCACTTGAGTCCAGCATAACAGTGTTCTACATTGCCGTCCATACAGTGCTTCATAAGACGACATTCCAATACTAGCTTGATAGGTATTGTTGTATGAGAATTCGGCCAAATGCAAGTACTAATCCCAGTTACCGTCCCAATCCAGAACACAAGCTCTCAGCAGATCTTCAAGTGTCCTAATCGTCCTCTTGGACTGCCCATCGGTCTAAGGATGGTAAGCCGTGCTCATATAGAACTTTGTCCCCATACACTTCTGCATTGCTTTCCAGAATGTCGATTTGTCAGACACAATTATAAACGGTACTCCATGCAATTTTATGAACTGCTCCACATATAACTTAGCCAACACTGCCACATTATCCCTTTATTGATTGGAAGGAAATGCGCGGACTTGGCCAGTCTTTCCACGAATACCCATATCGCATCCTTGTCACTACAAACCGACAGTGCGGTCACGAAGTCCATCGTGATCATGTCCCACTTCCACTTTGGAATGGGTAAGCTTTGCAACAATCCGTTTGGAACTTGATGCTCAGCCTTAACCATCTGACAGGTTGGACACTTAGCAACTCACTTGGCTACATCCCTATTCATTCCAATCCAACGGTAGTACCTCTTCAAGTCACGATACATCTTGGTCGCTCCAGGATGAATCGAGAACTTAGAGTGATGCGCTTCACCTAAAATCATTTCCCGTAGCACTTGATTCTCAAGTACACACACTCGGCCGTTCACCAGAATTGTACCATCAGTTGCCATCTGAAACTCAGTCATCTCATTCTGTATAGTCTTAGGCAGAAACTCATCTCCTCTCTGAACAATCCGTACCCGATTTAACAAATCCGCTTGTTCCACTGCCTTAAGTCCCAATGGCTCAAGGTCATCAGTCAAGGCACAAAGCCTTAACATCCCTAGCATATGGACCAACCCTTCCATATCCGTTTATGAATCCACTGCCGCCCTCTTACGGGTCAATGCATCCGCAACCTAGTTAGCCTTCCCCAGATGGTAGTCAATACTTAGGTCAAAATCCGCTACTGTTTCCATCCATCTCCACTGTCTCAGATTTAACTCCGGTTGAGTGAAGATATACTTCAGACTCTTATGATCCGTGAAGACTTGGACCCTTGCACCATAGAGATAAGACCACCAGATCTTAAGTGCAAATACTACTGCAACCATCTCTAGATCATAAGTCGGATAGTTACCTTCGTGGTTCCTTAACTGCCTTGAAGCATAAGCAATCACCTTACCCAGCTGCATCACTACACACCCAAGTCTAACTCTCGATGCATCCGTGTAAACCACATAAGGCTTGTCGGCCATAGGCAATGCCAACACTGGAGTACTCGTGAGCATCTCCTTGAGCCTAGAGAAACATTTCTCATTATCGTCTGACCACACATAGTGGACGTCTTTCCCAGCCAGCTTAGTCATACGCTGAGCCATACTCGCAAAGCCCTTAACAAACCGTTTGTAATACCCGACCAATCCCAGAAAACTCTTTATCTCTGATGTGTTCCTAGGTCTAGGCCAATTCACAATTGCATTGATCTTTTCCGGATCCACAAACACTCCCTTTTCTGAGATCACATGACCCAATAAACCAATCTCCCTCTGCCATAAGCTGCAATTACTGAGCTTAACAAAGAGCTTGTGTTCCTACCGTCTATCCATAACCGTCTTTAGGTGAGCCTTGTGATCTTCCTCATTCCTTGAATAAACAAGGATATGATCTATCAAGATGATCACAAATTCATCCAGGCAATCTCTGAACAAGTTGTTCATCATCTTCATTAAAGCCGCAGGCGCATTGGTCAATCTGAAAGGCATGACCACAAACTCATAGTGGTTGTACCTTGTCCTGAAGGCTGTATTTCAGGTGTCCTCCTCGGCTATCGAAATCTGATGATAAACCGAAGCCAGATCGAATTTAGAGAACCATGTAGCACCTCGGAGTTGATCCAACAACTATTCTATCCTTGGAAGAGGGTACTTGTTCTTCACCGTCACTCGATTCAGTCCATGGTAATCGGTGCATAGCCTGAAGCTACCATTTTTCTTCTTAACAAACAGAACCGGTGCACCCCAAGGTGAACTGCTTGGTCGCACAAACCCTTTCTCCATCAACTTGTTTAACTGCTTCTTCAGCTCAGCCATCTCGGCCGTAGCCATCCAAAATGGAGCCTTAGAGATTGAAGTCGCACCCGGCTCAAGCTCGATAGTGAACAGATCAGAACGAGCTGGTGGTAATCCAGTCAATGACTGGAACACATCCCCGAATTCATTTACCACCAGAATCTCACTTAGGTTCGCATCTGGTCCAACTTCCACCTAACTAATCATGGCCAGATATGCTTCACATCCTTTCTCTAGCAATCACTCCATATTAGCTACGAGTCAGATCATAGTTGTTGACTTGTACCGAACTATCCATTGTTATCACGTTCACATACTCCTTTGCATTTCGGCCCAACCCTTTATACCCGTTGATCACTTTCATACCTTTTCTTTTCTGGTCTTGTAGGTACAAATCATGGGTGACACGGGCCAACCGAACCAGTTCCCTCAGATCATGATTGTGTTGCAGGAACTACAAACCTGCATGGGTTAAATAGAACAATGGCGACAGGACAATGAGACCACCGATACTACCGGTGAGAGCAGCAACAACCAAGCTCAAGGCAACAATATTGGCCACCAGCCAGCCAGTGGAGCTGGTGACAGGATCCAGAACCCACACAGACCGAATGGACGGAACCAGGCTGAACATCCGAACAACAACCAGGGCCATGGGCCAAACCACAACCGACACCCAGATGATGATGAGTAACCATGGCAAAGTGGCAATGATCTCAATCTAGCCCTACCCACATTTGTCGGCAAGGTTAATCCGGAGCCTACATAGACTGGGAGAGGCGAATGGAGTACATTTTTAAGTACTACAACTACTCAGAAGCAAGGAAAGTTCTCACAGACAATGTTTTAGCATGGTGGGATCGAGAAGTTTCCAACCGTAGGAGGCGCATATTACATCCGATTAACTCGTGGGTAGATATGAGCTACCATCTTCGAAAAATAGATTTTCCGACCTACTACCACCGGGAGTTGCAAAAACGGTTCAGAAAGCTATCTCAAGGAACAAGAAACGTAGTTCTTTGAAGAGTTTCAGACTCTAAAGAACCGGTTGGAACTCGAAGACTCTCAAGAGACCTTGATGGCTCAATTTCTCGATGGTCTTCATGACCGCATTGCTCGCCAGGTGGAAAAACAACTATACAATGATCTAGACAATCTCTTGCATTTGGCAACTCAGGCCGAGCAACACATCAAGAGAAAGAACATCCAATAACAACTGGACTCCTCACCCTCAACGCAACTTAGACAAAGGGAAGTTCACAGAACCGGCTTCTAAGTTCAAGAAACCAGCATCAGAACTCAACAAAGGAGCCACAGCTGGATGAAGTCAAGCCCAGAAACAGCAAGCTCGAGATGTAACTTGCTTCAAATGCATAGGCAAAGGTCATTATGCTCAAGAATATCCAAACCAACAAGCCATGATCAGCCGGGATGATGGAGAGTATGAGTCTCAAGACGAGACCGAGGAAGAACCAATGGAGTCTGAGGAAGAAGTGACCGACTACCCTGATGTGGGAGAGATCTTAGTCACTCGGAGGTCCTTAAGTGCATTATTTGAGCTGGATACCATCCAAAGAGAAAACATCTTTCACTCAAGATGTTCCGTGCAAACTACGGTATGTCGCCTAATCATTGATGGTGGTTCATGTACTAATGTTGCTAGCAAATACTTGGTGGACAGGTTAGGCCTTAAGACAACCAAACACCCGCGGCCATACCGACTCAAATGGTTAGATGACAAAGTAGAACTCAAGATTGGTGAGCAAGTCATCGTGCCATTCAGTGTGGGCAAGTATGAGGATCAAGTCCTTTGTAATGTTGTTCCAATGCAAGCTGGACACATCTTATTAGGCCGACCATGGCAATTCAAAAAGAAGACTCTCCACAATGGTCACACCAACTACTACAGCTTCATACACAACCATAAGAAGCATAACCTTGCTTCCCTTATACCACAAGAAGTTCATGCACTTCAAAGAGCCATGGACAAAGGAGCTAAGGCCAGCAAGGTAATTAAGACAAAACTTTACATATTACCTAGTAAAGTTTTAAAATCATTGGAATCCCACACGCAGGCTATTTTGTAGGTACCAAAGAGATCAGTTATCCGGATGGAGTACTCAAGCTATTAGCCAATTTTAAGGATGTGTTTCCTAAGGACATTCCGTCTGGTTTACCACCTATCCGAGGGATAGAACACCAGATTGATCTAGTACCAAGAGCTTCACTACCAAACCGGTCAGCCTATAGAGTAAACTCGGTGAAAGCAAAATAATTGGAACGACAAGTTGAAGAGCTAATAAGGCAAGGCTATGTCTGGGAAAGCCTTAGTCAATGCGCGGTCCCAATCATTCTGGTTCCAAAGAAGGATGGCACATGAAGGATGTGTGTAGACTGCCAAGCATCAACAACATCACCATTAAGTACCGCCACCCCATTCCGAGACTGGACGACATGTTGGACAAGTTAAGTGGTGCCACCATCTTTCCAAAGATCGACCTGAAGAGTGACTACCATCAAGTCCGAATGAAGGAAAGTGATGAGTGGAAAACCGCATTCAAGACCAAGAGAGGTTTATATGAATGGCTGTTTATGCCATTTGGTCTTACCAATGCACCCACACCTTCATACGGCTCATGAACTATGTTTTAAGAGCCTACATATGTAAGTTTGTAGTTGTATATACTGATGATATCTTATCATACAACATTTGCTTAGAAGATCACTTAAGACATCTTGAGAAAGTACTTGAAACCTTGTGGTTGGAAAAGATTTATGATATTCTCAATCAATGTGTTTTCTGTACTGATCATTTGGTATTTTTAGGCTTTGTTGTTAGTCACAGGGTCTAAAGGTAGAAGAGGAGAATATCAAATTTATTCAAGAATGGCCCTCACCAACAACCATTGGGCATGATCGGAGTTTTCACGGTTTAGTGAGCTTCTACCGACGGTTTGTCAAGGACTTTAGCACCATAGCAGCCCCTTTGACTTCGGTGATCAAGAAAGATGTTGCATTTTCATGGGGCCAAACCAAGAAGAAGCTTTCAAAAACCTCAAGGACAGCCTCACCAATGCCCAAGTCTTAGTTTTACCTAACTTTGACTAAAATTTTAATGTTGAATGTGATACTTCAGGTACTGGCATTGGAGCAGTCTTGACACAAGGAGGAAAACCGGTTGCCTTCTTCAGTGAGAAGTTACATGGAGCAGCCCTTAACTACCCCACTTATGACAAAGCGTTATATGCCTTAGTAAGATCGTTGAAGACATGGAAGCACTATCTACTCAGTAAGAACTTTGTGATCCACACCGATCACGAGACACTCAATTATTTGAGAGGCAGACCACATTAAAGAAGAGGTATGCGAGATGACATGAATTTGTTGAAACATTTCCCTATGTGATCAAGTACAAGAAGGGAAAGGAGAACATAGTAGCCAATGATTTGTCAAGGAGATATACATTGATTTCAACCATGGAGGCTAAGATAATGGGATTCAAACACCTCAAGGCACTTTATGAAGAAGATCGAGACTTCAGAGAACTCTACCGACAATGCAACCGAGGTGCTTTTGGTCCATATTACAAACATGATGGTTTTCTTTTCAGAGACAAAAGGCTATGCATTCCCTAATGTTCAATGCGTGAACTAATCCTTGAAAAAGCACATGGGGGAGGCCTTATGGGACACTTTAGGATGAACAAAACACAGAGCATGCTTACGGAGCAATTCTTCTGGCCACACCAGAGAAGAAATGTGGAACGATTCTGTTCCAAATGCACAACTTGTCTAAGTGAAAAGTCCAGGTCACACCTCACAGTCTTTACCTTCCCTTACCTATTCCTGACATGCCTTGGGTGGATTTGTCCATGGATTTTGTGTTAGGAATTCCCAAAATCAGGAACAAGGATTCGGTATTCGTGGTGGTAGATAGGTTCAGCAAGATGGCCTATTTCATCCCTTGCAACAAAACAAAAGATGTTACCCAAAACGCGGATCTATTCTTTAAAGAAGTGGTCAGACTACACAGCCTACCAAGGACCATAGTCTCGGACAGGGACCCAATTCCGCAGCCACTTTTGGAGAACATTATGGAGAAAGCTCAGAACCAAGCTCCTCTTCTCCACCACTTGCCATCCTCAAACCGATGGCTAGACTGAAGTAACCAACCGCACACTATTCACTCTCTTAAGAGCCACAGTCGAAGAATCAGTTCTTAGGACATAACCTTTTCAAGAGAGAGAGGATGATGTATCCCTCGGAACCAATCCAAAACCAGACGTCCCATCAACGATCGTCCCAGCCATACCAACCATGAGCGCAAGACCCATGACCCGGTCTGGAGCTAGAACCTTACAAAGGGACTTCGACCAAGCTGTGAAGAATCTTATTGCCGAACATGACGTTGAGGACTTGATCGACCAAATGAATCACATGAGTATCACCAAAAAGAGGGAACAACCCGGGCCAGACAAAAGAAAGGAACAAGCCGGCCCAAGTGAGGCACATGACCAAAAAGAAGAGCCCAAATCGACGTATGAAGACATAATGGTCGGACCAAACAATGTGCACAAAGATTTAGGCTAAAAGGGTCACACTAACTTACCTTATTTGCCATCCTTCCTACGTGACGACCAGGTACAACGCGCAGGCCATTCCTTAGTTCACATTCATTCCGACTTCAGGCCAAGGAAAGTCAATCAATTTAAATTATTTCTGGACTAACCATTGTTTGTTTTAAATGTTTTTCTTTGAATTTTCGTAGCATAAGGCATGTTGGCCAAATTAGTTCGCTCTGATTCGTTATTCTCAATTAAAACTTGTAATCTCCCTTTAAAGACCCACGAAGGCACCAGCTTCTAGGACCTATATATAAGGTTCCATTAAAGCATTGTATTCTTTAACCTAGATCAACAAACATTGAATTTTGTTTGAGTTCATTCTCTTTTACAACCGAGTTTCTTTGCTAGTAAGATTCTGTCCAAGAAGTTCTTGTCTTATCAAAACCCCGTTCCATAAGGTTTTGTGGCGACCTTGCTCCACCATCAACCCATCGAACCATCCACTCATCCATTCTGAAAGAGTCACATGGGCAGCAGTCTTGGGTCCATTCAACCCCATCGTTTCCATCAATCATCTTTGACCCGGGCCCGAAGGAAAGAGCCGCACAGCCAACCTTAGACCCATTCGCTTGACCACCTGTAACCTCAGTCTCTGAGGATACATCAACAAAGCATCAATCTCTCCTTTAAAGTCCATATTCATCTTTGTTTGACCTTCCAAAATCTGTTCCAACATCTGCTTCATCTCACTGTCTTGTGTAGGAGGTTTCTTAATTATAAGAAGAAGAACCATAGGTTCTTAAAGAACTGTTATTTTGAACGGGCTTCTTATAAGAGAATTTGGAGTGTAGCCATAAAAGTTTTTAGTTCCTTGAAATGAAATTTTCTTACCATATCTCTGCTGATTTCCAAATCTTTGGCCCATAAATGTAGTCGACTCTTCATCTCACTTTTTCTCGGGTTAAAAAGTTTCAACCTCTGTATCAAATTGAACAGACTTTTTTCCCAATAGAATGGTGTGCATAGAATCTATCTTTAGCTTAACTTCACCAATCTGATTGCCATCCATGTTCACGGCTTGCCTCTTTATCTCAAAATCAGCATTCTTGGTACTATTACTAAATGCCAAGTTCTCAATCAAAATTTGAGCATCCTCTGGGTACCTGGTGTTGAAGTTACCAGTGCTGGCAGCATCAAGAGCCATTTGGTATCTCCAAATAATGCCTCTGAAGAAGATACCTAGTAATTGGACCTCACTGAACCCATGGTGTGGACAATCTCACTAATATGCCTTAAATATCACCAAACAGCCTTGAATGCCTCAGTTTATCCTTGAGAGAATGTAGAAATTTTTTTTCTCAACTCCTCAGATCTTGCATAATGAAAGAAATTGTTGAGGAAATCTGTCTTAGTTTCCTCCAAGGTTGTCAATGATCTTAGCTATTATTGCTTAAGCCAGGAAGCTGCTACTTCAGCACGAGAGTTTGGGAAAAGCTTGCAGAAGAGATAATCATTGGACACCCTCATTGTATCTAATACTTGATACAAAGTCCTCAAATCTCTCAATGTTATTCATGGAGTGTTTATGAGAAAGACCGTGAAAAGGGTGCTGACCCACAAGAGTGTAATATGCGGGTTTCAGCTCAAAATCATTTTTCTGAAAAGAAGGAGGACGAATTGCAGAGTGATTAGCATAGAACTGATTAGGCATGTTATAGTCATTAAGTGTCCTCCCTCGACCACCCACAGCTGTGACAGCAATGACATTGCCATCTCCATCGAGCCTATTTCCCTGCTCGTTGCATGGGTGACCCTCCACATCTCGTAAGACTCCAGCCTCATCTCGAACCAAAACTACTGGATTCATCGTTTCAGCGGGTTTCTTTGTTTTCCGTTTGGTGTGTTCTACCTCTCTGAGCTCCTGATTAGAAAGATTCAAAAGTTGTTTGGCCTTATTGCTCCTAGTAATGCGTTTAGTAATGCACTTGAAACACACAAGACAAAGAAAGAGAGAGTAGCGTAAGTAACAATGTAAGAAAAAAAATTTATCTAAATTTTAGATTTAAATATATTGCCGAATCAAATAGTCCTCGGCAACGGCGCCAAAACACGACACGAAATTTTTTTTATAGCCACGAATTAGCAACGAAATTTTCCATAGTTACGTTTTATAGCTACAAATAGCAACAAAGCAGCCACAATTTAAAATTCTAAAATTTGTGGCTAAAATATTTACAAATTATAAGTTTTAGCTATTTGAAGCAACTACATCATGATAAGCCACAAACAAAATTGTGGAAATCGAAATCTACCATTAGCCACGAAAAAAAATTGTGGAAACAAATAGACACAACCTAATATGTGGCTATTTAAAGAAAATTGAATCCCTAAATATACCCTAAACCTTTAATTTTAAAATTTAAACTATAATCTCTTAATAATTGACGTTAACTAATATATCAAAAAGAAAATATAACACTTAATTATTACAAATTTCAAAAAAAAAAAAAAAAATTTCTTTCCCAAACTCTAAACCCCAAACATAATATATAAGTAGTTAGTATATATTTTCAAAATTCAACATTATAACATTTTACTACAGTTAAAACCTAATACATATAAAAAGAATTCAAATATTCCAACTATAGTATTTTTAAATCTTAAATCTCAAACCTAAGCCCTTAAACCCTATACCCCAAATTACAAACCCTATATTATAAATTTAAACCTTATCTTTAAACTTTTAATCAAAAATAAATAAATCACAACACTCATAAACCATAAAACCAAAAAATAATGATTAGTTATATATACATAAAACCAAGATATATATATATATATATACCAAATTTTATCTAAACCCTAAATTAGAAACTCAAAATCTTAAATTTTAAAGTCTTAAATAAAAAACAAAAACTATTAGATACAAACAATAAACTATAAACTTTAAACCAAAAGCTAACCATTATATATATATATATATATATATATATATATATAATTTAAAATCTACCACTTAAAATAAACTTTTAAAATATTAATGATACATATAGAAAGCATATATTTGTGGTGTGCTAAAATTCGAAATTTTGGCAACAAAATATAAGAGAAATTTACACTTTAGAGCACTTTTCTCTACTTTCATTTCATAATGAGACACTTTCTAAATTATAGACATTTTGCCTTTTGTTTCACACATGAATTTTCTAAACTACCCTTATAAATGTTTTTGTTATTTTACTTTTATTTATTTTATTTTAATATCATATCTTATATATCAGATGTTTTGTAGATTATAAACAAATTCTATATTTATATTCTTAAACAAAATTTATATTATAAATTATATTTTTTTCCTTTTTATTTTAATACCCACTTTGCTATATTTTATTAACACGTTGATAATCTATTGTGGACAGTATATTATGGACAAAAAATGATAAAAAGTTGTCCACCCTTATCTTGTCCATCAGAACATATCCACCATATTTTTGTTATTTTCTAATTTTTGGTGAACAAAATATTATCTAACTTGTTTAATATTGAAAATTGAATTTTGAGTAGATCATAATTTTGTATGTGGTTGAAGATTGAGTTGAAGAATGATATTTGTATCGAAAATCAATATTTGATCATATATGTCTTTGTCCATCATAAATTGTCCACAATTATGTGTCATCATATATTGTACATTTATCATACCACATATCCTACAAAAAAAATTGTTCAATTTCTTTGTCCATGATATCATGTTCATTATCAGTCTATAATATCATATATCAGGTACATACGATAAAAAAAAATTATTCTTTGACCATATGTATATTTGTCCATTATACATTGTCCATGATTATGTGTCCATCATATGCTGTACATTTTTCATACCATTTACTTCACAATTTTTTGTTCACTTTCTTTGTCCACCATATGATGTCCACCTTCAATCCACAAAATTGAAAACAATCATTTTCTCTATTTTTTTGGGTTTTGAGAATATAATATGTCCATCATATGTTGTACATTTTCCAGACCATATATTTTACAAATTTTTATTAACTTTCTTTATCCACCATCTGATATCCATTTTCAATCCACAAATTTGAAAATAATAATTTTTCTGGGGTTAAGAAGATTATGTGTTTATTTAACAAGTTGTCCACGAAAACTTGCCCATCATATGTTGTACATTTTTCATACCATATATTTTACAATTTTGTTGCTCACTTTCTTTGTCCACTATGTGATATCCAATTTCAATCACAAAAATTGAAAATAATAATGTTTGTGGACGACCCCATGTGGATACTAACACAGTCATGAATTCACACATTTTAGAATAATCATCATTTCTAATTCTATATAGCAACTTCATACATATAATTGTGAACAGTCATCTACAAACAATACACACGCATAACAACGTAGATGCATGTAAACATGTATCCATGTCCAGAATTTGACACATGATGTGGACAAGATATAGTGGACACGAACTCATTGACATGCAAGACAACATTTTCATGTCTATGTCATCATGTCATCGATCTAGTATATATGTCATCATAGACATGATCTAATATCTAAGCCAACATGTCTTTAATCTGATATCGACGTTATCATGTCCATGATTTGGTTTCTTTCTACGAAATTGGGGGAAATTAATAACAGTGTGGATACCAAATCGTGGACAAAAAAACATAGATATCAAATCATGAAGATAACTAACGTTGATATCAGATTGAAGACATGTTGGCTTCGATACTATATCGTGGACATGATGACTTACATACTAGATCGAGGACATAATGATATTGTTTTTCGTGTCAACGGGCTCATGTCCACTATCTCTTGTCCACATCCTGTGTCGAATTCATTATAACATTATTTCGTGGACATTGATATATGTCTACATGCATCTATGTTGATATGTGTTTGTATTGTTTGTAGATGACTATTCACGTTATGCGTACGAAGTAGCTAAATAGCATTGAAATTGTTTATTATTCTAGAATATGTGAATTCATGACTGCGTTGGTATCCACACGGGGTCGTCCACAAACATTATCTCCATGAAATAATGTTACCCGATCATGGACATATTGTAGTGGACCACACGGGGTCGTTCAAATCTGTTTCCCCGGGAACCTTTCCTTTGTATCAAGCTACTTCTTTTGCCTCAGATCTTACCTCGTTTCTTAATTTTGCAGTGGTTAGAAGAGCAATCACTGGCAGTGGTTAGAAGAGGATTCACGGGATTTTGTTTCATTTTGTTTTGTTTTTTTTTTGCAGGAGAATTCTCCGAGAATAAGGTATATTTCAATTTCTGTTCCTTCAAATTTCATTGCTATTGTACAGAATCGTTTGTCTGTACATCGTAAATTTGTGTTTTAACTCGTTCTTCTTGGATAGTTGGTTGATTCCTTAACCTCATAGAACTGATGAGCTTGTTTTATGTGTTAAATCTGTAGAGATGTTACAGATAACCGATTTCAGAAGTAAAGTTTATTCCAAACAATACTCGGATGCGAAAATTGACGTCTGTGGAGCGATCAATAGTGGTATCTCCCTATTCTTTCTAAGTGTATTGACCAGCTCGTGAGGATATTTCTCTTAAAGTGCATCTCTTGTTGCAGGGCATAGAGAAGAAACCAGCAAGGCATGAAGCTGGGCATGCTGTTGTTCCTACGGCTGTCGCAAATATTCTTCCTGGACAATCCCGTGTTGTGCTAAGACAATAAAAGCAGATTCTTGGATTGGCTTCAGTCGCATCTTTACAAGTGTTAATGATATTCTAATTCATGTTTTGCTGCTAGAAATTACGCATATTGCCAAGATCAGGAGGGACACTGGGCTTTACATATAATCCTCCAACACATGAAGACAGATATGACAAAAATAACTCCCTATATTGCCCATGCTTACTTGGTGGATTTTGGATTGCAATCTGAGATTGGAGTACTCGTGACAGAGGCATAGAGGTGTATTGATATATTTGTATGTTTATCTAATTTGTAATTGGAAACTCAGATTTAAATTTAATTAGCTTTTTGTATATTATTAATTTAATCTAATTAAATAAAAAAATTATTTTGTATATTTTTTTAAAATTTAAATCTATAATATAGCCACAATTGTATATGTGATTATCTGTTTCTAAAATACTTATAAAAGTCATAAATTTTAAATAGCAACAAAGCAATAACTACAAGGTTGTTTGTGATTATTCGTTGACGAAGCTACTATTTGATTTGTGGTTTGTTGTGGCTATCTTAGCCACGAATACGATCATCGTGGATATAGTCACAAATATCATTTGTTGTCTGTCGTGGAAGGAATAGTCACGGATAGCCACGATTAGCTACAATTGGACAATATCCACAAAGTCATAGCTACAAAATTAATTTGTGGCTATTGGTCAAAGAACCCCGAAAATTTGGCCATAGCTACAATAAATTAATTTGTAGTGAAATTTGATATGCTCAAATTATCGCTAGAGTTACTCTCCAAATTAAGAGATCAATTGGAGTACTTAGGGTTCGAATCCACAACGACTCAAGATAACTCAATAGACTGTAGTTTTCAAATTAAGCTAAACGAGAATGAATGTAATTAAAACAGATGTTAAGGCTTAATTAAGAACCGGTCTAGAACTTGAAAGACAAATATAAAACCAATCAGCTTTCGTTGCAGAGATTATCTATGTTTAAACTTAAAATCACAAATCTCGTTGCTAGATTCAATAAGTTCAAATAAGCATTAATGATAAGGTTCAATTAGTTCACAAAATACATAAACGAAATTTCTTTGCGGATAGATATTTTGCTCATCTAATATAGTTCAAGAAATCAATAAAACTTAGGTATCTACTAATTAACCTAAGATCAGATTTTAGGTAGTAAGCTAGAATAAGCAGTAAGCACAATATAGATGAAGAACTCTTATGATGTCGGTCTAACAATTCAATCAAGACTAACAATTCATCAAAAACCTAGTATAACCCTAAACCTAACAAGCAGACTACTCAGACATGATCAATGAAACACAAATCATAATTTGAATAGAAAGCATAAGAGAAATTAATAAAACACTACAAGAAAAACTGTTTATAGCCACGGAATAAGTTTGTAGCAATCGACAAATTTTCGTGGCTATTTGTCCAATAGCTATAAATAGCAACAACAAAAAACCATGGTTATGAGCTTGTGGAAATCGTGCAAACGTGGCTATTCGTGACTCATTTTCCACGGCGTAGCCACAAACATATTTTGTGGCTAGTAGCCACGAATAACATGATTTTATTTTTGTGGCTTTCTTAACCACCATTAGCAACAATATATGTTGTAGCTATTTTTCGAATAGCCACAACAGTTTTCGTAAATACTTAGCCACAATTTGTCACATCTAACAAACGTTGCAATTTAGCCACAAATGTAGCCATTCGTTTGTTCTGCAAATTTTGTTACATTTAGATTCAAATGTTTACAATCCAAAATTGAAACTAAAATAAAACATTGCAAACCACAATAAATTAAAATACCATAAGATCTTATATAAATATTGAAATCTTACAAAAGTCATAATCTTCTTCAATTACAAAACACATCTAATGATGTTAGGATACTACAGCTGAAACTAAAAGTTTGCTGCAACAAACTTACGTTTTACAAAATACCATACAAGTTGCAGTAACAACTAGTTAACACTTAAAACACCTAAGTTCTTCAAACTTATACTAAAGAGATGGAAGAGTCAGCACCTAGCTAGGTATCGATAGAGTTCTGGTTTACCGAGTTTGGGTTGGGTTCATTGCTTCCTTTAGAACGGGGACTCCCACCAGATGCAGCACTCTCATGTGCGATGGGCTGGTATGTAACTGGGTCTACTCCATTCAGCTTTAGGAGCACTGTCATGCCTTTTTTCAATCCAGATACATCGGTCTCCACATAGCTCATTCTCGAATCACACTCCACATGCCTAAAGAAGGAAGAAGCCCCAGACTCGTGGGGATTAACATCCATATATTGAATCGAACCAACACCATAGATCCACCCTTTGCTATTTGTTGCAGTCTGCGAGAAGAAAACAATGAAAGTAAGACAATATTAGAGTACAGTTGTATGTAAACTCATATGGGTTTAGAATAACAATAACCAGTTTTCAAAACAATCATCAACACATTAAAACTAAACTTATTATGCATTTTAAGATTGATCATGCATAAAGTAGGAGATTCTTACCTCAATATAAGCGGCAGTGAGCTGCTGGGTAGTGGGTGTGGGGATGGTTCCATCAGAAGCGGATGCTTGTGCTCGCTCTAAAGCCAAAGCCTCAGCAGCTTTCAGCAAGTTCTCTGCTCGTTTGTCAATGTAACTGCCATCTTTACGAGTGTGAGTCTTACGCACTACCTCAGTTATGGGAGGTGCTACTCCACCAGCTTCAATCATCTACAAAAACAAAATGTGTAAATAATTCAGAAACATTAACAAGTATTCAACTTGGATGGTTACAAGAAAAGTATCAGAAACATCAACAAATATAAAAGAACTGACTAACCATCTCATGAGCAACTCGGATGTGGCTTTTAGCTCCTGAAGTATGATGGTGAGAGCCTTGGCCATCTGGATTTGAGGAAGCATTCTCCGAATTTGTTTTGCTCTTCTTTTGGTGTGCCTCCTCCTCCCAAGTCTCAAGCATATCGTTCCAGTCTACCAGGCCAATGAAGTCTGGCTTCTTTCGGGTTCTCCTCCTCTTGCTTACGAGGTCTCTGATTGAGCTTTTGAGAACTTTTTCCCATTGAAAACGAACCTGACCATGATGATGAGGATCCCAATAGTATTTTTGCTACATCAAAAGCAATTTAACATTAATAATGTAACAAACATATAATATTTTGATTTTAAACCATAGCAAAATCTATAGAACTTACCATAAAACTAGTCCACCAGCTGTCCTTCTTCTCCTCTGGCACCATTTTGTAGGTCCACCATGGCCCCCAAAAGTTTGATTGATATGCTGCCAATATGTCTTTCCGGATGCAATCATCTATGCCAAACCTATGGCAGAAAGTAATCGATTCATAGTATATAGAGTTATGTAAATCAACCAAATCTAAACTCACCAAAAAAAAAAAGCAATCAATCAAGTTGTTCAAACATAAACCAACCAAATCTAAACTCACCAAAACAGCAAGCAGTCAATCAATCAAACAGGCAAGTCTCCTATATCAAAATTGAACATAGGACAAGAAACTTCAGTTTCAATATACTAGCAAGATCGAAACCGGAACCAAATGTTTCGAAACTTCAGTTTTGAAACTGAAACCGGAACTAGCAAAAACTAAAAAAAAACTAAGATAATACACTTTGACATATATATTGGATCATTATTGCAACAAGCACCACATGCATTACATAAACTGGAACCCAAAGAAGACACAAAAGCAAATGATCATTCATAAAAGCAAAACAAGAGACTTAAATAATCTTTCAAAAGATGTAACAACTCACCATAACGAGTAAGGGTTTCAGAGACAAATCGAATGGGTAAGGGTTCAGAGACCAATCGAAAGGGTGAGAGTTTCAGAGGAGAAAATCAGAAGCAAGAATCGAAGGAGAGAAGGAAAGGAGAGAACGAAACAACAGAGAAGAGAAGGACAGAAAGGATCGACAGAAGCAAGAGTGAAGCTCTCGACAGTGAGAGTGAGAGAGATGAGAAGGCGGAGTAAACAAAGAAGGGTAAAAAGGTAGGTTAATTAATTATTAGTTTTATTAATTAACAAATGTCATAAAAAACAATAAACCAAAATTTTGCCGCGACCAAAATTGAGCCCAAACAAAATTTTACCGCGAACAAAATTTTAGCCCAAAACAATTATACCACGAAATTATTTTTAGCCTACATAGCCACAAACTACTGCGTGGCTATTCGTGGCTATACATGATTATTAATTAATTTTTAATTTGATGCATTTCATTAAGAATATATTTATTGAGCCCAAAAAAACATTCTACCGCGAACAATATTTTAGCCCAAAACAATTATACCGCGAAATTTTTTTTAGCCCAAAATATACCAAGCCACAAACTACTCCGTGGCTAGTCGTGGCTATACGTGGTTATTAATTTGACTTATTTCATAAATTTATGATTTTTTTATTGTTTGGAGTTTGAGTATAGGGAATTGGGGTTTAGTTTAAGGTTTGAGGTTTAATTTTAAGGTTTTTTAAATATTATTTATCAAAAACTATGATTTTTTCAAGTGTTGAATAAGGTTTAGGGTATATAAGGTTTAGATGGTAGGGTTTAGGGTATAAAGTTTGGGGTTTGTTTATGGTTTGGAAAATTTTATATTTGGAAAATTATAATTTATCTTGTAACAAATGTTAGATCTTAGATTTTGGGTGCACTGTAGTAATTAGATTTTATGTTTATAGTTTAGGGTGTTAGGATATTTAAGAGTTGTGTTTGTGGTTTAGGGTTTCATATAACCACAGATACGTTTGTGGCTAAATGTAGCTTAGTTTCTTCAAATAGCTACAAACGATAGTTCGTAGCTATCTAGCTACGAAAAGCCACGTGATAGCCACAAAGTTTAGGTTTTTTTAAATCGTAGCTGGGTTGTGACTATTTGTGGCTATTAAAGTTAGCCACAGAAAATTTCGTAGCTTAGTCGTGGCTATAAACAGTTTTTCTTGTAGTGAAAGAAGTAAAAGAGCTCAAAATCTTCTCTGATTGAGTCTGATTCTTCACTCCAAAAACTCTGCTATAAATATATCTGAATAATATAAAGCTTAGTTCTAAACAATGACCTTAAAATCATATTTATAGCTTAAAACACGAAAAGAACTTATTTGCAAATAATGGAAACTTCTGGGTAATTTTTTTTTTTCATAAATTGAAAACTGTCGTGGAAAATTGTCTGAATGATTGGTGTCGACCAACACCTATTCCAAATGTGGTTCCCACTTGAATTCTCCAGCGTAGCTTCCCGGTAAGTTCCAAAGTGTTCCGAAATCTCCAAATAAGTTCTAAACGTACATGAAACTGTAAATACTCTAAAGGACACCAAAAACACCATAAAGACTCTATATACAAGACGCGTATGATGATCAAAAATACATAAAACTATGATATAACAGCAACCTATTCATTTTCTCTTCCATTAGGTTTTCATGCTTTGAACTCTATTTTTATGTTTGTGGAGTCTATTTTAAGGGACCATATTATTGGATAATTGTGTATACGACGAGTTCAGTGGTAATAATTTTTTTTTTAAAAAAACAAATTATAAATGTTGGAAGGTTATTCACCAAAAAAAATGTCCAATAATTTAAACATGTTTTGAATTGTAATTAGATTTTAAAAGAATCTTTAAATATAATATTATTTACTTTTATTGAAATGTTTTGTTATACATCATGACAACAATATTAATATGATGTCGAATTTATTATGACTAGAATTATAAATCACAAATAGAAAACCAACTTACATTACATAAACATTATTTATCTATCTTCCAATGCAGTGCAAATCCTGATGGTTTCCTGTAATCCTGTCTAGTGTAAATCGCATCAAGTTTGGCAGTCCATGAACGGTACTGGCCACATCGATATGTAGATGCTTGTCTATACACTTGAATGTCATAATAATGCTTATTGTACCTTAAAAAACAATTTGATACTCTCCTGGCGTAAACTATAGTATTTTCTTGAAATTCGAAGGCAAATGTTTGATTAAATTCTAAGTTCCGGACCCCAAAATCGTTAGATGGGTGCTTGCTACGACAATGATGTTGAAGAACAATACCAGGAGCAAGTTGATTATGAATTTCCACACGGTTAAATTTGCAAGATGTACTTAATCGGTAATACATAGCCATAACCAACACAAAAATTATGAAAAGATTCATTTTTTTGTTGGGAAGATAACTTTTTAGTGTAATCTGAGTATACATATACAATATTTTCATATGTTTTTAAATTTATGGTGTTAGCTAAGTTAAAGAGGGGGCCTGGACCATTTAAACTAGTGGTTAAAGAAAGTTTTGCGGAGAAAATATGATTAAATAATTAAAATAAAAAAATAAATCAATATTTATCAAATATAATTCACTATTACATTTATTGAAAATTTTTAAATATAAATAAAATATTAGATATTTGTTATTTTAAAAATATTTAAATATTTAAGCTACTTACATAATAAATATACAGATTGAAATACACAATAATTGTAACATCAATATTATGATTTCACAAAAATCAAAACAAATACACATAGTTAGAATTTTCATATAAGTTATTATTAAAATAATAGGAAAGATAAATTTAGTTAGACACTTTAAAAATACCACTAATATATATACTATTTTCATAGTTATTCACTAATCAATGTTAAAATGTGACAAGCATTTGTTCCATTCCAAAAACGGTACAACCAAGTTGTATAATGGAGTCGAGACCAATTAATCTATGCAATATGGATTATAAGAATATCAAAAGTACTCTGTCAAAGACTTAAATGGTTTTTGTTATATCTCATTTCGAAGTCACAATTGGCATTTGTGTCGTGACGTTTAATATCAAATAATATTTTAATTATTCAAGAGACGTTTCATGGTTTAAGGACAAATACCTCTTACAGGGATAAGTTTATGGCCATCAAAACATATATGAAGAAGGCTTATAATCGGGTAAAATGGTCCTTTCCGGAACATCTATTTAGAAAAAAGAGTTTTTCACCTGTGTGGATTACCTGGCTGATGCGATGTATCAGGTATTCTTTAATGGTTAACCACAAGGTAATATTGTTCTCTAACAAAGTATTAGATAGGGAGATCCTCTGTATCCATATCTGTTTATTCTTTGTATAGAATCTCTAATTGCGAAAGCAGAAGTGGATCAACTGGTAACATGTTTAAAGATAGTGAAAACAAACTCTTCTATCTCGCATCGTTTTTTTTTAGCGGAGGGTAGTCTTTTTCTGTCAAGAAAATAAAGAAGAATCTGGGAAACTGATAAATTTTTCCAAATTCTCTTTAAAATTCAGACACAAGGTAAATGTTGCAGTTCGAGAGGAGTTGAGACAAATTTTAGCCATCTATATTTTTGGTGAAATGGGGTAGTATTTAGGTACCCTAACAAGTTTCAGTGATGAAAAGTCACAAATTTTCGATTTTCTCTGATCTATTCGACCAAATTAGTTCATACTCCATTTATTATGGACGGAGAAATATTTTATATGCTATATCACTGGTTCAAAAAGTGCTAATCAGAAAGATGGAATCAGGAACACCCATTTCAGTTTGAAATAATCAATGGATCCCCACCTCTCGCTGGAGACCAGCAACTTGCAAATACAATTTTTACCCATCTTTTATTGTCAATAATTTGATTGAACCAGGGACTCGTACATGAAATATGATATTGCTTGAAGCAATCATTATTCCTAAGGATGTTGCCATTATTCTGAATATATTGATTAGTCAGTTTTTAAAGTTGGATATTTATGGGTGGCACTTCACAAAAAAATGAAAAATATACAATTAAGTCGGGTTATGAGATTAAACAGCTATATCCTACCTGGATTCAAGGCATATTGATTATTCTTATGGCTGAAATATTAAACGACTTCTGGCTTTCTCATAGAAAATTTAGTATCCTCCCAAAATAAAACATTTCTTTTGGCAATTTATCTCGGAATGTGTATCGGTTACCGGAAACTTAAGGTCAAGAGAGATTGTGATACCCAATGTGTGCGATGTTAGGGTAGAGGAAGAATCAATAAACCATGTTCGTTTTGAATATCCTCCAGCGGTTCATATTTGTGCCTTTTCTAAGATCTCTTATAATCAAGGTTATTTCCCATGTCGTTGGTTTTACAAAATTTTGATAATCATTTTGGAGGCTCAAGAAAGATATTTCAAATATTTGTTTTCCATATATAATATGGTATCTCTGAGAAAGTAGGAATGACAAAATTTCAAAGATAAAGATCAGAATTCTCAAGAGATTCTTACCACTGCGAAAATAAAAGGACGGTTATGGGAAGAAGCTCAACTTTCGGAGAAGAGAATAGTGAAAGAAGAAAATAATTTACAGTTGGAGATTGTGCCCCATGAGCATTGGTGGTGTTTTATAGATGAAGTTTGGAAATAATCGGATATTTACTCAGTTCAAAGATGAGTTTGTAGCAAGGAGGGTGATGTAATCGCCAGAATCAACCCGAAACCGGCAGCTCAACAAAAGACCATTACAACCATAAGATCAAGACCGATGACCAGGTCAGGAGCTAGGGCTCTACAAAAAGACTTCAACCAAGCCATGAATAGTCTAATTTTTGAACATGAGGTTGAAGACTTAGCCGACCAACTGAACCATTTGAGAATCATCAAAAAGAATGACCAAACCGAGCAAACTATAGAGCAAGACTAAACTGACCAGGAAGGGAATGAACTTCATACCAAGACGGCATTGTTATACATGATGGACGGTCCAAAGTATATGCATGAAATTCCTAAAATAAATGGAGCACACAGACTTACCTTATTTGGAATTCTGCCGACCTAAAACCAGGATTCATCAAGTCGCCTAATTTCAGTCCACATTCATATCTTCACATAGTCAACACACCAAGCTCTAAACCAGGCCAATCTGAGTAATGAATTTAATTGAATAATTAATTTGTGGACTAACGTATTTAAGTGATTTCTTTGTTTTAAATGTTTCTTTTTAATTCATTCTGTATAAGGAAATTGTTGGCCATTTTCGATTTGATTTTTTTCATAATTTTCCTTTGTAATAAAACTTTTAATCTCCCTTAAAGACCCACAAAGGCACCATCTGCAAGGACCAATATATAAGGTCTTATTACTGCATTGTATTTTTTACCCGAGATGAATAATAAAAACGAATTTTCTTAAAGAGTTTGGCTCTTTGATATGAGGTGATTTTAACTCATTCTAACATTTGCTTTCTTGTTTTTATTGAGTCTCTGTATTCTTTACCCAGTAGTTTCAGGTTACTAAGGAGTTATAAACGAAGATATAAAGAAATGGAGCATCTGGGGTAAAAAAGAGTCGAAATGAAATAAAATGACCTGAGTTTGAAGAATATCATACGATGGAGCACCTGCTCCCCCTTCGGAGCACATGCTCCATCCGTCCGAAAAAGATATGGAAACTCCACTTACCTAGTTTTGGGACGCGAGCCAGAAGAAAAAGGGGGAGCCATCGCCATCTTACATGGATCCTCTTTTCATCATTCCTTCTATCATCTTGTACACACCACACTTTGAGAGCTTTTTTCATCTAGAGATCTTTTCATATAGTTTTTGAGAGTTTATACTTGTAAGATTAGGAGAAGAATATCTGCTACAGTTGAGAAGAATTCAGAACCATTGTCATTTCTTTTATATATTTCATGGATTTGTTTTCATTTATTGCTGTGTTTTCTTCCTCCATGTCTGAGTAGATTTACTAGTTAGATAAAGGATTTCAATGGTATTCATGAGTTGATGGATTGAACACAAATAGAGATTTGAATTGATTGTCTTCACCATTTGTTAGTCTTAATGCCTGAATTGAACTGATCACTTGATTCATGATTTTAGGTTAATATATTCATCAAAAGTGTAACAGGTTGTTAGAAGAGACCTTGGTGAGAGATCTGTCCTTAACCAACGACAGTTGATGTTAAGGCAAATCGTGAACTTATCAAATATGTGAAATAATGCTTGTCTGCGATATTACGACCAAACGACAGTTTAGGAAGCTAGGTTGTTAGATAAAGTTGTTGATGCCACGACAATGGGTTGATATTATCTTTATGTTTGAGTTCAAGACTTGTGCTTAATCATCCCATGAACAGTTGTTCGATCTTTTGCTATGTATTTCCTGCGAACTTTCCTTGGTTTTGGGCCTTTCTTTTATTGAGTTTAATTCTGTTACGTGTTACCGAAATAACAAAACCAATTTGTTTGCTCAGCTTCTTTTCAATTCCTAATAGATTCAAAGTGTAACACCGGTCCTATTGAAATCAAACTTTTCTGTATTACAATCATATGCTGTGCACTTGCAGTAGAATTAAAGCACTAGTTCCAGTGTATCAAGTATTTGGCGCCGTTGTCAAGGACCAATTCGTTATTTTTGTTTCTTGGGTTGAATTTTAGTCTAAGATTTTTCTGACTCTTTTCTCCTCTTCTCTCGTGTGTGTTTCAGGTGTATGACCACAAGAACCACAAGGAGTAAGAAATCTGAAAATCTCGTCATCCTAACTAACGAAGAGTTGTCGAGAAGAGAACGAGAAAATTTGCAAAACTGAGCTGCACATGTGCTTGCTCTTGTTCCTTTTCCTGCTACCAGTACTACTCATGTCTTTTTGCCTGTCCTTGTTCCTGAGGCTGTGGATATGGGTGACAGAGGCAATGCTGATATGGCAGCTGAGCTGCAAAGGCTTCATCAAGAGATGGAGTGACCGTGACAACCGCGGCAGCAATAGTCTGCTATTGGAGACAAGGATAATCTGCATGCCTTCTATCATATAAGGCTGCGATTGTCCCACCCATAATTCAGAAGCAAGACTTCGAGTTCAAGCATCAAATGATTACCTTTGGTGAAGCAGCATCTGTTCCATGGGCTGACTGTAGAAATTCTGATGGACCACATGAAACTTTTGAAGAAATCTGCAGCACAACTGCCTCAAATGAAGTGCGTCACGATTTTCTGAAGTGTAAGCTCTTCCCATTCTCTCTGGCGGATAAAGATTCACGCTGGCTTAAGACATTGCCACCTGGGTCTTTGACAACATGGGCTGAATGTAGATTAGCATTCTTGGATCACTTCTACACCAAGTCCAAGACTGCAGCTTTGGGAACAAAACATCCTCATTGCAGCAGCATTTCAGGGAAGCCTTTTGTGAGGATTAGGAAAGGTTTAAGGAGTACAGAAGAGAGTGCCCTCATCATGGGTCCACTGATGAAAAAATTATGGGCAACTTCGATGATGGTGTTGACTGGGATTATATGAATGCTCTGAATGCTGCCAGCAATGGCCATTTTATGACAAAGTCCAATGAGGGTGCTTTTGAGCTGATTAAGAACTTGGCTGGAAGTTCTAGCATCAAATCTCTTGAGTATGAAGATCAGTACTGTGGAAGCTTAAAATATTAATGAGCTCACAGCCAAGGTGAACTTTTTGCTAAAGGGGAACCAAAAGACAGTCCATTTTGTTGATGAGAATGGAGAAGCACCTCCATCTAAAGAGTTTGGGAATGAACAAGATGATAGAGGCCAGCTATGTGAATGGGCAAGGTTTTATGCCAACTTGTCCTATAGGAACACAAATGTGGAAAATCCACAAGACCAAGTGTGTCCCCAACAATAAGGAGGTCAAAATCAACTGTCTCAGTATTGGGGTCAAAATCCACCCCTCCAAGATTGACGGATTCAAGAAGTATAAATACTTATACAGAATGCTTATCCGAGGATCGAACCAGCTAGCCAGCTTCCTCAAAAAAGGATTTGGCTAGATAGAAACTCATACGAAGACACAAAAACTCATACGAAGACATTTAAACTCATACGAAGACATTTGAACTCATACGAAGACATGAAAACTCATACAAAGACATTTAAAATCATACGAAGACACAAAAACTCATACGAAGATATTTAAACTCATTTGAAGACATTTAAACTCATACGAAAGACTCCCCGGCCACCAGTTCTTCGACCAGGCCCCCAGTTTCTGGACCAGTCCGCCAAGTATTGGACCAGGCAACCAGTTTACTATTCCAGGACGCCCGATCTTCCTACTCTTGGCCAGCCCACCATCTTTTCCTCTTGGACAGCCTGCCACCTCTGTATCCCTTGTACCCGGCCGCCAGTCCAGACCAGGCCACCAGGCCGCCAGTTCAGACCAGGCCGCCGGAACAGGCCGCCAGTTTGGCCAGCCCGCCGACCAGGCAGCCCGCCACGCCCTTTCCTCCGTATCGGACTAGACCGCCAGTTTGGCCAGCCCGCGACCAGGCAGCCCGCCATGCTTGGTCTCCCTTGGACCAGGCCTCCAGTTTGGCCAGCCCGCCGACCAGGCAGCCCGCAATGTTCTCTGTCTCTAGAACAGGCCGCGCGTTCCTCCTCCCAGGCCACCAGACCGGACCAAGAAGCCAGTCTGGACCAGGCTGCCAGGCCGACAGTTCGGACCAAGCCGCTGGTTTGTACAAGGCCGCCAGTTTGGCCAGCCCGCCGACCAGACAGCCCGCCGTGTTCTCTCTCTCTCTCTAGAACAGGCCGCCCGTTCCTCCTCCCAGGCCGTCTGTGACTCCCCTGAACCAGCCCACTGGTTTTACTCCTCTTGGACTAGCCCGCCAGTCCAGTCCAAAGACCGGGCGGGCTGAAAGTTCATACGAGAGAAGTGGGCGGGCTGAAAGTTCATACGGGAAAAACGGGCGGGCTGAAATTTCATGCGAAAGAAACAGGCAAGCTGAAAGTTCATACGAAAGAAATGGGCAGACTGAAAGCTTCACTCAGAATTGCTTGGTTCGGAACACTGTTAAGCCGAGATTATCCGCAAAACACTATTCATGGCACACTGTTCACGAACCGGATAAAATCGGAAAGACGAAGATTCGGTTTAACATAAGACGGATTCGGGTTACAGTTTATAAAACACTGTTCACGGGATACTGTTCACGGTACTGTTCAGGTACCTATCCGAAACCGGGAAAAGAGTCCAAGCAAGGTGGAAGACTGAAATAAGGGTGAGCCAAACCAAACCGAAGGCAGGTTGGATCAAGACTAGACCTAGTGGCGACCTGCTAAGGATATTGGCCGCGGATCAGGCCCAAAGTCCGTCTAAGTCGGCGGATGGAAGATTAACAGGCGTCCCACATCGCTAATAAACTCCCTGTGTACCCTAGGTCACCCACTATATATACGATAGCTTGTATCAAGTTTAAGGGCATCAAATTCCGAGTATTTGACTTTTCGTATTGTAAGACATTAAGCTTTTACGAATTTTCTTGTACTTTGACAAAAAGATCACTAAATAAAACAAACTTTCGATCTTGGTCCTTGAGTTCTTTAAAATAGGATTTTCGAGCCCCCATTAATTATAAGTTTTGATTGTGTGAGTTACGACTCTCACAATTTGGTACCGTCTGTGGGGACGAGAAATATTATAAACCCTAAGGGAAAAAGGATACGAGAAAGAAAGCAATGTCTGGAGACGGAGTAAACAATGACGGAAAAAATGATGGAAACAACAGAGCAAACAATCAACCCGGCGGAGCGGCCGATACAGTCGGAGCAGAGGTTTCCATGATTGAACTGAAGACGATGCTAGCCATACTCCTAGAGCGGCAGGGCGAGCAGGAGAAACTCAACGGCACAGTGACTCAACAACTGGAGACCATCCAGGAGGAAAGCCGAACCAGGAATGTTCCCCCGCAAGGAGTCTCGAAGCAAACCCGGCGAAGTTTAGGAGCAAAGCGTCTTAGATTCTCACCGCAAGAAATAGCACCGGGAGGGCAGATTCTGAATGAGAAAACCCCTATGGCGACAAGGGTAGACCCTTCCGGACCGCCACCACTGCAACGAAGGAGCACAACCGGACAAAACGCCGATCGGCCTACGTCAACGGTAACAGAGGAACAAAACGGAGGACAAACCGGAACCGTTAAAGACGAAGCTGGCCAAGACGGAGATGAGACAGAAGACAAGGTGCGAGTGCTCACCAAAGATGAGGAAAACATACTCTGGGTAGAGGAACAACGGCACACTAAGGAACAAGGAAGAGTATGCCGACCGGACAGAAAGTCATTCCCCGCGAGCAAGAAAAGCGAAATGGCGAGCTCAGAGCCCAGCTCACCCTCGCGAAGAGCGAGATGACGATAGTGCGTTCCCAGGTCCACCAGGCCACCAACGCAGCCCCTGAGATCGACCGGGTCTTAGAGGAAACCCAGAAGATCCCATTCACATCCCGAGTACCGGATGAAGCCTTACGATCCCGGGAAAATCCAGATTCCGTTATAAGATGGGACGTCAGACCCCAAAGTTCACATGACTGCATTTCGGATCGTTATGGGCCGAGCCTGGTTCAAAAACGAAGAAAGAGACGCTGGCTTATGCCTACTTTTGGTCAAGCATTGGAAAGGACCGACTTTGACGTGGTTCTCCCTCTTGGAAAGGGATTCGATCGATAATTTTGATCAACTATCTGCGGTTTTCCTGAAGCATTACTAGCTGTTCATAAGCCGATCAACATCCGACGTAGACCTCTACTCGCTGTCTCAAGGGCCCACAGAAAGTCTTTGAGATTTCATCGAGAAATTAAAGGTGATAGTGTCCAAAATCGACGGTTTAAGCGTTTAGGCCACACTAGACGCCCTCAAGAAGTTCATATGGTTCTCGCTTCCGCGAAGAGATTTGCTTGAACAAACCACTGAGCATCCAAGACGCCCTCCACCGAGCCTCAAACTTCATTGTCCATGAAGAAGAAATGAAGGCCCTGACAAAAATACATCGCCCATCAAAGCCAGCAACCAGGAGATACAGTAGCAGATAGGCGAAACGGGTGCAGTAGCGGATACACCAACCACGAAGGGGAAAATGCCGGTGGAGCGCACAATTACCAAGTAAGCACGGAGAGATCGCCCGACGTAGCTGGACGCGAACGAGGATCATGAAATATCTGGACTCGCAGCACAAGCTACGCTGAAAAAGGTTTTTGCGATTTCCACCAAGCGTATGGTCACTCGACCGCACACTGCAAAACCATTGCAAGAAGACTTAAGGCCAAGATCTTGGCAGGAGATTTCAGAAACGCAGTAACGATGGAGAGCCTCGGGGCAACAGAAAGAAATGCAGAGACAATGGACGACCAGTCTAATGAAGATTGTCTTCGAAAGCCAGCCGAAGATGCACCAAAACGAGGAAGTAGATCCAAAGAAGAGTCCCCAGCAAGTAACCGAAGAAAGGTTAACATGATCATTGGAGGCTCTCAATACTGCCGAGACACGGTCGCGTCTATAAAAGCTTTTCAACGAAGGGGAGATAAAAAGTTAAACCCACAGGAGCTGATTACCCTAGACGATGACCTGATCACTTTCAAAGAAAATGACGCCGAAGGACTCAACCAACCTCACGATGACCCTCTAGTTGTGAAATTATTGATTAACGACTGCGATGTTTCTCGAGTCTTGATCGACACAGGAAGTTCGGTGTATGTGATATTCCAAGAAACGCTCTGAAGGATGGGCGTCAGTCTATCTAACGTCAAACCCAACCCTAGACCATAAACTGGATTCACTGGTGAGGTAACCATGAAGGATGGAACGATCTGACTTCTGGTCCATGCCGGTGGAATCACGAAGATTGTAGATTTCTCGGTGGCCAACCATCCCGCAATCTATACTGTCATAATGGGAACCCCGTGGATAACCTCGATGTGCATCATCCCGTCAACGTACCATTTGTGTCTTAAATTCCCATCTCCTGATGGAACTAAGACTATTTGGGGAACCCAAAAAAAATCACAGATATGATTCTTGGCCGAGCACAAGCTTCGATGCCTGACAACCCCCGCCGAAAGACAGCCCGAAGCGCAAAAAGTCAGACATGAGCATCAAGCCGCATCCCAAGGCATCTAAAACCAACAAAGACGAGAAGTCAGAAATGCTTCTACCCGAAAAAGAGAAAACTCACTCTGAGAAACAAACGGTTACCAAGGAAGTCTTATACAAAACGACGGAAGTCGCAACGGACGACGCCATACCCAAGTCCTAGTCCCAGTGAATTTAAAAAAAGGGGGGGGGGGAGGGGGAGTGGGTCCGTATATATCTATATACTCCCGCAAATCTCTCGAGTTTCTTATTCCGGGAAATAGTTTGGAGGATGAACACTGGGACTTGGCATCTCACAACCCATCCGAAGAAGCGGGCAGTTTCTCCTTAAGAACGACAAATAAATTGCAACATCCGGATGAAAACTGAGACTTAGGAACTCACAACCCATCTAAAGAAGCGGATAGTTTCTCCGAAGGAACGACAAATAGAATGCGAAGTCCGGATGAATACTGGGACTTAGTATCTCACAACCCATCAAAAGAAGCGGAGAGTTTCTCCGAGAGAACGACAAATAGAATGTGAAGTTCGGATGAACAATGAGACTTAGCATCTCACAACCCATCCAAAGAAATGGAAAATGTCTCCGGATGCACGATAAAGAGATGAAGTCTAGATGAACACTGAGACTTAGTATCTCACAGCCCATCCAAAATCGTTCAACAAAGGACTAACAAACAAAAGATCAACTCGGCCTAGCTCCCGTAACTCACTCGAGTTCTTCAAAACTCTGTATGTTGCTGGCCACAAAAAGACATCTATAACCCAAGTAAAGATTTCAACCATGGTTCTTTTAACATCCAGAAACGGATAGAAGTACCACACTACACAAATTTCCGGACTAATATCCGAAAGGTGTAACCTGATCGGGAATGCGGGAAGCGTCTGGACGATATTCTATTTAGCTTATCTTCAGGATCGTTTCGTAGATTGGAAATACTGTGGAGCGTAAACCGCGAAATAAGCTTGCTAAACCCAGTAAACACTATCCGAGGAACACTGGAACGATTTACATCTCACAAACACAATACCAAACCGGCTCTGGTACGAGATTATAAATGTGTCCCCAAAGAAGGAAGTTCGAAAGCACTGAAAACTCCAAGTTATCAAAAATAAACGCTAAGCATCAAACCCAGAAAGTATCTCAGTGATACACTGGTCCAAAAGATCGGAATGCCCGACATAGCATCCCCATCACGATACCCAAGACTCAAGTCAATCGATAGATCCGAGACAAGCAAAAAACATAGGATAATTGATAAAAGCACAAGAGTTCATACAAGTCAAAAGGATTAAAAGATCCTAAAGAGTGGACAATACAACAAGGACCTAAAAATGGTCCAAACTAAAGAAGCAAAGGTACAAATTACAAATGCCTTCCTAATTGGAATCGACACCGAAACAATCATGCAAGACGCCGAAGTTGGTACCGGCGGTATCCATCACTCCAACGTCTGCGACTTCGCCCCCAACCGGGTCCTCGCTAAGACCGCACTCTAAAACGTACGTGGAAAGGGGAGAAAAAGTCAAACCTCTGGCACAACCGTCCATTGCCCTCTGAAAAGAACCTATGTCACCCTTGCGCTCCTTGAACAAAGCCTTCACTTTGGTTTTCTCCGCATTGAGAGCGGTCAAACCCTTCTCGAGCTGGTCGATCAGGATCAAGTAACTGGAGAACTCAGTCAATGTAGCCTCCGCAATCCTGGCCCCAGACAACTCGGCAAGGGAAGCTCTCGCCTTCTCTAGACGAACGCGGTACCTCTCCGCAGAACCCCACTATGGCTTCTTCACAGCCATGCGGATTTTCCGCTCAAGATCGAGTTCCTTCTTCTCGAGGCTCTCTTTGAGAACCTTCACCTCAGAAAGGGCCTCAGCTTTCTTCGCCTTGTAGCGACGGACTTTCCTGTTTTGGCCTTCAAGGTTTCGATCTCCTCGGCTTGACGTCGGATATCGTGGCCGCGGAATCGTAAGCCATCTTGGTCGCGAACATCTCGGAAAAAGACTAAAATAAAAACAAAAAGCTTCAACAAGTAATACGAAAAGCTAATCAAAATCCAACACAAGAAGAAACAGAAAGATACCGTCATCACGCTCGTGGACATACTCCCGTACGACCTCATATGGTCAAAGAGCTGGGAAACGGCCGTAGACGAGCCGGCAATCATATCCACGATTTCCATGGACTCAGAGAGATCTCCACCAGCCGCCTTGATGGCGTCAAACATAAAGCCGGACCTCGAAGATCTGGTCCGACGGGAGTGAGAACTCCTAGTACTCCTCGGCCCGATTTCATCCTCGGCAACTCCATTGCCCTTGTCAACTGCGGGGGCACACTTTTCCCATGGAGGACGAGTGGCAGGGATTCCGAGCAAAATTCCAGCGGGGGAGCTGGTCCCTGTTATCTCTGGCTGAGTCGCAGGCGCACTCTCTTGCTCCGTTTGCTGAGCCGAGGCACCACTCACCCCAGCCTTCTCAAGGCGATAACTATACACGCCCGCCATCCCAGGGTATCTCGTCATCGGAGGATCAACAAAGTCCGAACGCTTGCACGGAATATGTCCACGGTGAATTTCTTGGACTTCCAAGAAACGACCCCAAAGATCTTCGCTCTTCCAATTAATTTTCTTCAGATGATAAACTGCAAAAGAAGATATAACAAGTTATAAAGCTTCCAAGAGTATTTAAAGAGAAATAGAAACGCAATCAAGCAATCATTTACCAAAATCTCCCCAATCAAGCAATCATTTACCAAGATCTCCCCAATCGGTCCGAATCCTGCCTTGAAATTCAGGGGCGACCAAAGCAGAATTGGCGGACACATAAAAGAACTGATCCCTCGGGACTTCACAGTTGTCACTAAAACCCTCAGAGAAGCAACTAGTGAGTTTGGTTTTCTGCGAGACATAAACAAACGAAGACCTCGAATGAACCTTCCTGAATTTGGATTTTTAACTCTAGCCAAAGGGTTCCACAAGGAATCCAATTTTAACTCTATCCCGCATTCAATGCCGCAGACCACTGCACCCATCAATTGTCACATCGATTGCGGAACAAGATGCGAGATCGCGACCTCGAAGTAATCTAAGAGCTCGAGTATCGGTTTTGGAACCGGGAACCAAAAAAGGATTCATAAATTGAACTTTCGTAAAGAGCGAAATGTCTCGGCGGAGTTCTGTCTATCCGATCGTCGTCATTAGGCAGAAGGAACGGAACATCATTCGGGATCCGGAAATGATACCTCAGATCATTCAAGGACTCTACAGTGCTCCCAGTAGCACCCAAAGGAACATCTTTCCTCGACCTCAAAGTTCTTTTGTTGGGTTTCGGTTGCGAAACCCGATAGCTTGAGATCGGTGCGCCCCAATATGCATCTACCTCGCCCGGAGAACGAGGCTCCCACTTAATAGGGTGGTCTTCCGGAGACTGTAAATCGGGGACCCTGCCATCTTGCTCGCAATCCCCCTCGCTTCTAGGTAAACAACAATCATCGCCAACTAGAGGAAGCACACCCCTTCCGCTAGAGCATGGCTGATCGCCATCTTCCTGACACGGTTCATCACCCGAACAAGACATATATCTACTCTGATTGCACTGCTCGCCACCATGATATGGAGAAGGCAGCCCGCCACCATTACGTGGAGGCATCCTACCGTTCTCGCAAATGGCCAGGCCGTAATTCAAACTGCATGAAGGCAGGTCGCCATTCACCTCGGAAAATAGGCCGCCATCATCAGATGTCAATGGCAGGTCGCCGAAACCAGCACTCCAATGCTGCCCGCCATTTCCGGTCACACTGGTTGGAAAGAACTCATTAGGTATTGCCTCATCAAAGTGTGCGGAAGATCATTAAAAGTAATCTGAAATGAGTTTGATGACAGGCCAGAAGTTCTGGAACGTTCATAAGGAGAATCTGACATTGCACATAAGAAAATAATGAGTTTAAAGATATAGGAAAGGGGCATTGATTCCAGGAAAAACATAGTGGGACCATACCTATCTCAGAACAAAAAAAACGAAAGAAACGAAAACTCGGAACTAGCCTCTTTGCATATGACCTACCTTGTCGATCCATCAATCCCGATAACGCTGTACTCAAAGCTCATTGCTTCGGCAAACGAAAGAAACAAGCTGGGGGGCTAACTGCTAGGGGGCTAACTGTTGGGGTCAAAACTTATACGGAATGCTTATCCAAGTACCAAACAAGCTAGCCAACTTCCTCGAAAAAGGATTGGTCTAGCTGGAAACTGATACGAAGAAACGAAAACTCATACCAAGACATTTAAACTCATACGAAGACACGAAAACTCATACGAAGACATTTAAACTCATACGAAGACACGAAAATTCATCCCCGTCCGCCAGTTCTTTGACCAGGCCGCTGGTTTACTATCCCAGGACACCTGATCTTCCTCCTCTTGGCCAGCCCGCCATCTTTTCCTCTTTGACAGCCCCGCACCTCTGTGTACCTCAGACCAGGCCGCCAGCTCGGACATGGCCGCAAGTCCAGACCAGGACACCAGCCCGTACCTGCCCACCAGGCCGCCAGTTCGGACCAGGCTGCCGGTTTGGAACAGGCTGCCAGTTCGGCCAGCCCGCCGACCAGGCAGCCCGTCACACCCTTTCCTCCGTATCGGACCACGCCACCAGTTTGGCCAGCCCGCCGGCCAGGCAGTCCGCCATGCTTGGTCTCCCTTGGACCAGGAAGCTAATTTGGCCAGCCCGCCGACCAGGCAGCCTACCATGTTCTCTCTCTCCAGAACAGGCCGCCCGTTCCTCCTCCGAGGCCGCTAGCTCGGACCAAGTAGCCAGTCCAGACCAGGCCACCAGGCTGCCAGTTCGGACTAGGCTGCCAGTTTGGACAAGGCCACCAGTTTGGCCAGCCCGCCAATCAGACAGCCTCCATGTTCACTCTCTCCAGAACAGGCCGCCCGTTTGTCCTCCTAGGCCGTATGTGACTCCCCTTAACCAGCCCACCGGTTTTACTCCTCTTGGACCAGCCCGCCAGTCCAGTCCAAAGACTGGGCAGGCTGAAAGTTCATAAGAGAGAAATGGGCGGGCTGAAAGTTCATACGAGAAAAACAGGCGGGCTGAAAGTTCATACGATAAAAATTGGCGGGCTGGAAGTTCATGCGAAAGAAACAGATGGGCTGAAAGTTCATACAAAAGAAACGGGCGGGCTGAAAGCTTAACTCAAAATCGCTTGGTTCGGAATACTGTTCATCTGGGATTATCCGCAAAACACTATTCACAGAATACTGTTCACGGTGTACTGTTCACATCACTGTTAATGTACCTATCCGAAACCGGTG
Source organism: Iljinskaea planisiliqua (assembly GCA_900108845.1). NCBI lineage: Eukaryota > Viridiplantae > Streptophyta > Magnoliopsida > Brassicales > Brassicaceae > Iljinskaea > Iljinskaea planisiliqua. Next base: position 928,833 of record FNXX01000015.1, on the reverse strand, counting down.
AAAGAGTCCAAGCAAGGCGGAAGACTGAAATAAGGGTAAGCCGAACCAAACCGGAGGAGGGCTGGATCAAGACTAGATCTAGTGGCGACCTGCTAAGGATATGGGCCGTGGATCACGCCCAAAGTCTGTTTAAGTCTGCGGATGGAAGATTAACAGGCGTCCCAAATTGCTAATAAATTCTCTGAGTACCCTAGGTCGCCCACTATATATACGATACCTTGTATCAAGTTTAAGGGCATCCTGTTCCGAGTTTGGTGTCGGGCGACACGAAGCTCCTTTTTGCACACTTTCAACAGATTTTGCTCATTGAACTCCAATATTCGCTTTTGTCGTCTTTATACCTAATAATGACTGAATAAACCTAAAAGACTCGATATAAACTGAAAAATAGCTTAGAAAATATAGTTAAAAAGTATCAAAAATACAATATATCAAGGAGATAACCTTTGGTAAGTGTACATACATCTTTTAACTTTCTTTCACTTTTAATGTTTGGTTTTGGTTTATTTTTCATTTAGGGATTGTGCTTGTCATTTAAGCGTGAAAAGGAGGAATCCAAGTGGTGTCAGTCAATACCATCACTGGTGTCGGTCGACACCCTCTAAAAACAAAATTGGATGACTTTTCGGCGATGGACGGTTGTCAACGTGGCCCGATACTGCACTTCAATGTCGCCCGACACCCAGGTAAGTCCGCGACTTCTTTTCATTTTTAACACAACATCAGTTTTCAAAAAAAAAAAAACGTGGGTTTCTAATTATTTTATGGTTCTTCACTTTTTCCTGATTTTACTTTTTTTTTCTGAGTTTTCAAAATAATTTACAAATGTTAACTCCCATAACAGGCCATTATCCTTTTTACCGTCCCTCTGCCTTTTCTTTAACATCCCTCCTCCCCTATATAAGCTATAGTCCTCACCCTTTTTCTATTCACAACTCTCTCTTCATCCTCTCTTTGATTACTGAATCCAAGTAAGTTTAGGTTCTTGTTTTTAGTACATCTTTGATTAGTGTCTCTTTTGCAGTTCATCGAACCCCCTATTTAATTTTCTCGTTCTTTGCTCTGCAGATCATGACACCATCCACGAGAACGACCATGCGGAAACCATACACAAGGATTTGTATCCCCAGTCATCAACCTCAACCGTCACCATCTAGAACCGCTCAAACCACCCGCACACCATGGCCCCATCCATCTGGAGTTCGTTCTGTGATGTGTAGCGATGCACTCCATCTTAGCTTTGAAGAATCCTAAAATATAACCAATGCATATGACTACAATGGTCTTTTACGGGTCACCATGAAGCATACTCGATTCATCTGTCCTCAAACGCTGCGCTCACTCGGTATTGAGCAGGACGTATCTTCCCTCATGACGAAAATGAAGGTCGGTGCATTCCTTACTCCTTAGGTGATCTACCCCGATTTGGTTCGACAATGCCTCGCTCCCCCCCCCCCCAGCTCATTTACGCCGATCAGCTACATCCAACCTATCCAAACGCCACTTTCTCATTCTTTTCTGGAGGAATGAGGTACTCACTCTCGATGCTCGAGTTTTCTCGGGTGTTCCATTTTTGACACTTTAAAAATGGAACGGGCTTTCCCAGCTCACTTTCTGCTGACTGATCAGCTCTGGCACACCATTTCTCCGGTCCATTCCACTCCCACCTTGCCTATCAACATGCCATCCGAAACCTGATTCTACGCCTCTTTGCCAACATCATCAGCAACACCCTTCTTGTTAAATCTGATGCAACTAAGGTGTACCCGGAGGAGCTTCAATTCCTGTACCAGGCCGTTAGTGAAACTTTAGACGACATTCTTTGGGATCCATCTACTCCACCAGAAAATGTCGTCAACCTTGGCATAGTCTTTGCTGCAATCCTCATGGACAAGAAGCATCACAGCATTAAGTAGACAAGCGAAAAGATTGAACGTGTAGGTAGCATTCTCACATTACTCTTCCAAATTTTGAAGATCGACCTTTCCTCCTACACTTGTGTTACGGAGTTTGACCTCATGGACACCACTTATCTTACCAACTCCAGATTTCTCGCTGACCCATCTACCTACCACTTTGTTGATTGAACACGAACCTCTTGCTTCTGCAAACTTCCACAAGATCACATCACTGGTTTCCGCTGTTCGGAGAACATTGATTTTCTCCCATCAGCCACAGATCTCTGTCCGGATTCCCTCCTAAGCCACACCCCTCGCCACACTCGCACTTGCCCTTGCAAGACGCCCCAGCCTCCTCCAGAGAACAACGACTCATCCGCATCGAACGACGCAGATCCACTCCTAGTTTCCACCTTACGCCCTATCTCACCCCACCAACGCCCATCCGCCTAGGTGTCGCCCGACACTCCCTCAGAGTCGGTCAACACCTACTACGCCGACTACTATGAAGCCCAATCCAAGCAACGCCGCAACACAAATAGTCCGGAAGCTTAACTGGTTTCCCTTTCTGGCATATTTTTCGGTTTTTTTTTTGCTTTTTTTTTGTCTTTCTAACCCTTTCTCTTGGTTTGATTTCCCACTGGGGGCGGTGTGAAGTAAGTTTAGGGGAGGGTGTTTTGTGTTACTAATCTATTTCTTTTTTTTTCCTGCTTTGAGTTTCTTCTTGGTGTTTTTCTTGAGTCAGTTCGGTTTTATTGAGTCAAAAATTTTGTTGGGAATTATGATCCTTATCTTGGTTTGTTCTATTGACTGTTTTGTTTTTGAGTGACCATTCTTGCAGAACCAGTTCATATCCGACTTATGAAAAATCCAAAAGCTGATTGGCTGACTAGAGACATCCCAGCTTTGTGTGCATCAAGTCAGGATGTCTCTAGCATCAAGTGCAATGGGGTGTCTTATGACTATCTCTTCTGCAAGCTTTTCCCCTATTCTCTTGCTGGGGATGCTTCCTACTGGCTGAAGCAGTTGCAACCAGGATCTCTAACCACTTAGGTTGATACAAAGAATGCCTTTCTCAACAACTTCTTTGATGATGCAAGGTCTGAAGAGCTGAGGACAAAAATCTCTACATTTTCCCAAGGACCTGCTGAAGCATTCAAGGCTTCTTGGTTGAGGTTCAGAGCTTATCAGAGGGACTGTCCACACCATGGGTTTAGTGATGTTCAGCTGCTGGGAATCTTCTTCAGGGGAATAGATTGGAGATATCAGATGGCTTTGGATGCTGCAAGTGAAGGAAACTTCAACACCAGGAGTCCAGTAGAAGCCAAAAAGCTCATTGAGAACTTGGTATCTAGCAACAATACCAATAATGCAGACTATGATAGAAAAAGGTTAGCTGGAAATATGGAGGGAGGTCAGATTGCTGAGGTTAAAGCCAAACTTGATTCTGTTCACAATCTCCTTGTGGGTAAGAAACAAGTGCAGTTTGCTGCAGAGATTGAGACATTCGAACCAGCTGAGGAATATGAGGAAGAAGATGTCAACTTTGTTGGTGGAACTGGTTTTCAGAATCAGAAGTTTGGGAATCAACAAGGGAACAGACCTTTCAATGCCAATGGTCAGAGGGGTGCTTTCACAAGCAATCAGAACTCCTATGGCTACACTCAGAAACCTCAATTCCAGAAGCCTTCTTTTCAGAGCAACAACAACTTCACAAGGAGTTATGGTTCATCTTCTTACCAACCAATCCCTCCACTAAATTCAGGAAGCAGAATGGAGAGCATGCTTGAGCAAATTCTTGAAGGTCAGACAAAGCTCACAGTAGAGTTTAATGGAAGGTTTGATGCCATGTACACTGATCTGAATGGGAAGTTTGAAGCTTTGAACACCCATGTCAAGAAGTTGGACATTCAAGTTGCACAGACTGCACGAGCTGTAAAAAGGCAAGATGGATTCCTCCCTGGGAGAACAGATATCAATCCGAAACATTCTGTCAATACCATTACTCTAAGGAGTGGAAAACAACTCAATCCAGTGCTGAAAAAGGGTCTCACTGCAGATGAATTCGTGGAGCTGGAAGAATTAGAAGAAGGTGATTTTGAAGTCACAGAGCCAGTGTCGGTCGACACCATGGATGGGTGTCGGTCGACACCAATACAAATTTTCGAGACTGACGGACCTATGTCGACCCTTGTCGACACTCCTGAAGAGAAGGACTCGACACAGAAACCTAGTGTCGGTCGACACCAAGACAAGGAATTCGAAAAATTGAGTCGTGACGAACCGATGTCGACCCCTGTCGACACCCCTGCCTCTGATCAGTTGACACAAGACATCAGTGTCGATCGACACCCATCTGGTGTCGGTCGACACCTTTCACGGGGCCAGCTAGAAACAGCTAAATCTCACACTTCACCTGAGGAAAGGGTATACAAACCCAAGGTACCTTTTCCCAAGAACCCCAAGAGGTGCAAACAAGAACTGGATGATGCTAGATGCAAGGCTATCATGGAGAAACTTATTGTTGAGATTCCTCTCATTGATACTGTTAAGACTTCTCCTATGATCAGAAGGTATGTCAAGAGAATGGTGACCAAAGACCTGAATGTTGAGCAAGGAGTCATGATGATCTCTGCACAGGTCAATGCTGTTATTCTGAACAGGATTCCACAAAAGCTCCCTGATCCTGGAAGTTTTGCATTGGACTGCACCATCTTTTCTAATAGGTTTCAGAGATCTCTATGTGATTTGGGTTCTAGTCTGAATTTGATGCCTCTATCAGTTGCAATCAACCTTGGTATGACTGATTTTCTGCCAACTCGAATCACTCTCATCCTAGCTGATAGATCCATGAGAATCCCAGATGGTGTCTTGGAAGATGTTCCTATAAAGATTGAAGATTGTTTGATTCCCACAGATTTTGTGGTGTTGAAATATGAGGAGGAACCTAGAGATCCTCACATTTTGGGAAGGTCTTTCTTGGCTACAGCTGGTGCCATAATTGAAGTGAAGAAGGGGAGAATTGGTCTGAATGTGGGTGATCTAGTGATGAACTTTGACATGGATGAAATTGTTAGAAAACTCACCATTGATGGACAGACCTTCTATGTGGATACACTATCAAATCTTACTGAGTAAATCTTCAATGGAATGCATTCTGAGGATCCTTTCGAGTGAGCTTTGATCACATCTACAAATGAACACCTAGATAACATGGCAGTTGGATATGCACAGTTGATGGATGCTAGTGAGCAGGTCATGAAATTGGTTACTCAAGAGGAGCTAGTTGAGACTTCTGAAAAGACTACAAAACATGCTAATTGGAATGTGGAGAGAGCTCCCAAAGTTGATCTGAAACAACTCCCTGAGGGGCTAAGGTATGCATTTCTTGGTGAAAACTCTTCATATCCTGTAATTGTTAATGCTTACCTGAACAATGCAGAGCTCACTTTATTGCTAAGCAAGCTGCACAAGTTTTGCAAATCTCTTGGCTATTCTCTTAATGACATTTCAGGTATCTCTTTAGAATTGTGCATGCAAAGGATGCACCTTGAGGATGAGCCAAAGTCATCAGTTGAGCACCAGAGGAGGCTAAATCCCAACTTGAAGAAGGTTGTCAAAAAGGAGATCATGAAATTGCTGGCAGCTGGAGTCATCTATTCTATCTCAGACAGCAATTAGGTCAGTCCAGTGCATGTGGTTCGTAAGAAAGGAGGTGTTACAGTGGTCAAGAATGATTAGAATGAACTGATTCCTACAAGGACTGTGACAGGACACATGATGGGTATAGATTACAGAAAGCTGAATGCAGCAACAAGGAAAGATCACTTCCCCCTAACTTTCATTGATCAGATGCTGGAGAGGTTAGCAAACTACCCCTATTACTGCTTCCTCGATGGGTATTCTGGTTTCTTTCAAATTCCCATTCATCCATATGACCAGGAGAAGACCACATTTACTTGTCCATATGGCACTTTTGCATATCGCATGATGCCTTTTGGACTTTGTAATGCTCCTGCAACATTTCAGAGATGTATGATGTCAATCTTCACAGACATGATTCAGGATTATATGGAGGTCTTTATGAATGATTTTTCTGTCTATGGATCTTCTTTTAAAGACTGTCTTGAGAATCTGTGTAAGGTGCTAGCTAGATGTGAAGAAAAGCACTTGGCTCTTAACTGGGAAAAGTGCCATTTTATGGTGAGATATGACATTATGCTTGGGCACAGAGTTTCAGAGGCTGAGATTCAGGTTGACAGAGCCAAAATCGAATTGATGACAAGTCTACAGCCACCTGATAGTGTGAAATCAGTGAGCAGTTTTCTGGGGCATGCTGGGTTTTACAGGAGGTTCATCAAAGACTTTAGCAAGATTGCTAGACCACTAACAACTTTGCTTTGTAAGGATGTGAAATTTGAGTTCAATGCTGAGTGCCTTTCAGCTTTTGAACAGATCAAGTCAACTTTAGTGAGTGCTCCAATAGTGCAACCACAAGATTGAGATTTGCCTTTTGAGGTGATGTGTGATGTCAGTGATTTTGCAGTATGAGCTGTTCTGAGACAGAAGAAAGATAAGAAACTTCATGCCATTTACTATGCTAGCAGAACATTTGATGATGCACAGAAGAATTATGCAACTACAGAGAAGGAAATGTTGGCTGTTGTGTTTGCTTTTGAGAAGTTTCATCCTTACTTGGTTGGGTCTAAAGTGATTGTGCATACAGATCATTCTGCTCTCAAATATTTGATGCAGAAAAAGGAAGCTAAGCCAAGGTTACTAAGGTGGATTCTCCTTCTTCAAGAGTTTGATATTGAAGTTAGAGATAAGAAAGGTGTGGAGAATGGAGTAGCTGATCATCTTTCAAGACTCAGGATTGAAGAAACCATCCCTATTGATGATTACCTGCTATAAGAGAATGTTTATATGACAGAGATTGATCCAGAACTAGACTTGGGGGACCATTCACATCATTCTCGAGTTGCACCATCAGTGTCGGTGGACACATCACTCGTGTCAGTTGACACCAGACTCGAAACATCGGACCAATGTCGACCCGACCACCTTTGGGTCAACACAACTACTCGTCACCAACAACTGGTGTTGATCGACACCACATCTGGTGTCGGTCGACACCCACAACGGATGTGTGTCGAACTTGCAACAGTTCACAATGAAGATTCCATTGAGTATGTAACCGCTGTGGCTGTTCCTGATCACCCTTGGTATGCTGATATTGCCAATTATCTTGCTGCTGATGTTGATCCAGGCCTCAAGGATTATGCTAGGAAGAAATTCTTTAGTGACCTCAGAAGATACTATTGTGATGAACCTTACCTTTACAGACATTGTTCTGATGGTATGTACCGGAGATGTATTGCTGAAACTGAAGTTCCTGATGTTTTGTTTCACTGTCATGGATCTGAGTATGCTGGACACTTTGCTGCTTTCAAAACAGTGTCCAATGTTCTTCAAGCAGGCTTTTGGTGGCCTACCATGTTCAAGGATGCTCAGCTGTTTGTTTCTCAATGGGATCCTTGTCAGGGAAGAGGGAAGATCAGCAAGAAACATGAGATGCCTCAAAAATGCATCCTTGAAGTTGAAGTTTTTGATTGCTGGGGCATTGATTTCATGGGTCATTTTCCTTCATCTTATGGGAATAAATACATTCTAGTTGCTGTGGACTATGTATCGAAATGGGTAGAAGCAATTGCTTGTCCGAAGAATGATACTGCAGTGGTTCTTAAGTTTGTTAAGACCACTATTTTCCCCAGATTTGGAGTGCCTAGAATTGTGATAAGTGATGGTGGCTCTCACTTTATCAACAACATCTTTGAGAAGCTGCTGAAGAAGCATGGTGTTCATCATCGTGTCGCATCTCCTTATCACCCTCAGACAAGTGGCCAAGTAGAGGTTTCTAATAGACATATCAAAGAAATCCTAGAAAAGACAGTGGCTAAGACAAGAAGAGATTGGTCTGCAAAGTTGGATGATGCACTTTGGACGTACAGAACTGCATTCAAGACACTACTTGGCACTACACCATTCCATCTGCTTTTTGGGAAAGTCTGTCATATTCCAGTGGAGCTTGAGCACAAGGCAGCTTGGGCTGTCAAGATAATGAATTTCGACATCAAGTCTGCTGCAGAGAGGAGATTAATTCAGCTGAATGAGTTAGATGAGATCAGATTTCATGCTTATGAGAACTCTAAGCTGTACAAGGAGAGAACGAAGGCATATCATGACAAGAAGATCATCTCTATAAACTTTTAACCCAATGATCGGGTATTATTGTATAACTCTCGTTTACATTTATTTCTTGGTAAATTGTGTTCTCGTTGGTCAGGTCCTTTCACCATCACGGCGGTTCGACCATATGGTGCCGTTGTCTTGAAAAACTAAGAAGGCAAGGAGTTTACTGTGAATGGACAAAGGGTGAAACATTATTGGGCACAAGCCGAGATTCCCAATGGACACAATGTTCCTTTGGGTGATGCACCCTCTGCCTAATCTGCAGCCAAGTCAAGCTAACGACTAAAAACAAGCGCTTGGTGGGAGGCAACCCACTGGTGAGTCTGTATATACTTAGTCTTTTTAATTTTTGTGTTTTTTTCTCTTTTTATTTGGGTTTTGCGTTTTTGTTGTTGAGTTTTCGTGTGTCAGGTTTCGAGCAGTGTCGGTCGAGAACGAGTTTTACTCTCTCCAAATCTCCATATCTTTCGCATTTCTTGACAAAATTCTTCGATTCAAAGCTTTATTTGTTCGATTTATCGTGCTATATCCAATTCTGTCACTCACTTCTCCGATCTACAAATGTATGTGTCACGATTTTCTTCTCCAATTTCGATTCCAAGTTGGGTATTTTCGATTTCATCTATTTAAACTCAATTTGTTGTTGGATTCAACTTGTTTAAGTTGTTTTTAGTGGGGTTTCGATTTACCCCCTTTATTTCAATGATTTTCTTTGCTTGGTTTGAGAATTTTAGGGTTTGAATTGCATGTTGATAGAAATTGAGTTTAGAAGCGATTTTAGGACGGAATTGAGATTGATTATTAGTGATTATGGAGTTTAGAACTGATATTTGTGTAGAAACTCGGTTGATAATGAAGATTCTAGCTCGATACGCCCATTCGCGATCGGTGTTGATTGACATCCACCTTTGGTGTCGGTCACCACCAATTGTTCTGTCACGCAAATCAGCTAATTTTGCAAATTTTGGGCTTGTTTTTTTGTGTTTTTGATTGCAGATGACTACTCGGAGTAAACGCCAGCACCCCAATGCTGCGGGCGCGTCTACATCCGCTCCATCTTCTACGCCTTTTTCGGATCCCGCCTCACGCCCGCCCTGGCCCAAACGGGAGGGAAAGAAGATTCTTCCGGCTCGCGTTTGGGACGGCACACCTAGAGAGGTCGCAGAGTTCGATGACTGCATCCGCCGCCCTGTTTTGGAGCAGTGGGACGATTACGACACCATGTTCTACAATGCATGGTTAGGCGTTGATATTCGTCCCACCCGGGTTGTGGACCCCGCTGCTTTACGGAGGATGGGGATTCAGGATGAGGGTCGCCGGCTACTACAGCAGATGGGATTTGGGACGATGGCGACTCGCCAGTACGACTGCTACCCCGATCTCGTACGCCAGTTTCTCGCATCCGTTCGGGTTTACTACTCGAACGAGATTGTTCGGTGAGCTCAGGAGGGGACCCTGACTTTCCTGATCCGAGGTATCCGCTACCGTCTTCCCCTACCGGAGTTGTGCTCCATATACGGGTTCAGTATGGACTTTAGTCATGTTGCACTGCCAGCTCAGTTCCCCAAGGTTCAGACATTCTGGTCCTTCATCGGGAACGGCGCCTATGACTCGAAGAAGTCTACTCAGACTGACGTGCGCCATCCGATCCTGCGCTATATTGCCCGCGTGTTGGGCAACAGCATTCTCTGCAAGATGGAGCCTGGTAAGATGCGCCTTTCTGAGCTGATACTTCTCTACTACAGCGTTCGGGAGTTGTTTGTCAATCAGTTTGATGGACCGCCACCGGAGGATGAGGTTAACCTCGGTGCTGTTTTTGCTCATCACTTGGTCTCTCTGAAGACGAAGCCTTTCTCCGGCATCGGCAGGAAGTTCGAGACAGTCAGGAGTCTTCTCACTCCTATCTTCTTCACTTTGGTATCGATGTTTCTCCTTGTACTGTCCTCAATCAGCTATCATTGATGGACGAGGAGCATATGAAGCATGCTAAGTGGATTAAGGGCGATTGACAGTGGTCTTTCCGGGACGAGCAGGGTGATCATCTGATTCCACTACCCCAGCATACTCTCACTTCTATCGATGATGATGTCAACCAGCTCCGTTTTCAGCCTGACCGCGATCAGCTGCATTCCACTCCACCCACTCGCCTACGCCGAGGCACCTCTTCTCGAGCCACCGCTACTGCCGCAGAGGACTACCCAGTTCCCGACCTTGTTGGAGATCGCGGCTTTCCTCTACAGTCTTTCCCCTCGCCTCCTACTCTCCCTGCTGAACTGCGACTTTTCAGAGAGTGTTCAGAGTTTATGGAGCACGATAGCTACCCTCTCTCGGTGTGGCTGCATCCGACCTGGTTCTCCTCCTCGCCGGCGTTCCCGCTCCCGCTCACCACCACTTCCCCCGGATGTTCCTGACTCGACAGATGCAGCTGCTGATGAGGAGTAGTTCATCTCTTTTATTTCAGTTATCTCTTTCTTTTCTTTTTCCTTTTGATTCGTTTTTCTGTTTTTGTTTGAGTCAGTTTGTCTTTACTATTGTATTGTGGAACTTATTGTATTTTCTATGTTATGCATGTTCTTTTTCACTTGTGTTTTAGTGTGTTAACAGTGCTACCTTTGGCTGGTTCACTTGGTTTTACAACCTTTTGAATAGTTCTGTACGATTTCACTAAGTTGGTGTCTGCTTACGCACAAGCTGTCGGTCGACACCCTGTGTGTGTCGGTCGACACCACTGCCATACGCCTGTGTCGGTCGACACCATGCGTGTGTCGGTCGACACTCAACACGACAGCAGATAAACATGCCTCATTCTAAGTACAATTTTGTTCCATTTCTTCTATTTCTAGCTAACTTCAGGCCGGATACCACTGGGGACAGTGTTACTCAAGTCTGGGGGAGGTTGTTACTAACTTTGTGTTTTCTTTTGAGAGTCAGTTATGTCAGTTTAATTGAGTCAAAAGTTAGTCCGGAACTATGAGCTTTTCTTGGAATAAGCTGTTTTAGCAACCACTTTAGTAACCATTCTACAGCCATTGACAGCAGACTCTACTAAAAAGAAATTTCAAAGGTAAATTGATCTACCAATATCCCCATATTTGTTTGTGTTTGAATGATCCAAAGCTGTCCTACACTTAATGAACTTAATTTTTCTCATCTTGGGGCTTGGCATACTTTGAATCGGAATCCTTGTTCATATCTGATAGGATTAGTCTGTGATTATGGTTTCCCTCTCTCTTCCCTTCAGTGTCTTTTTTAAAAAAATATATATAGTTCGAAAAGAAGTGAACTGAGAAAATTAGCGGCGAACCCCGTTGGTTTTTGAGATTCATGGAAATCTGTCTAAAATAAAAAGAACAATCAGTCGATTAAAATAAAATAAAATGATATCCTAATAGGGAGAAATCGGCTGACTGGAAGTGAGAAAAGGGAGAGGAAAGAAACCAGAAGCAGATTAGTCTAAAAATCAGGTAATTGAATGAGTAAGAGTCCATGTGTTCTTTTATCGATATTCCCTCGATGAGACTGCACTTAAAATTTAATAAGGTCAGCAATGGTGATTTTGCATTTCTCTTATGGATTGTGGGTTGATATAGGGATGGTTGATAAGCCTGCGGAAAAGTAATGGAGGTTTTGCCTGATATTAAACTGTTTTATGTGGCTTACAGAACTGTTAATTAATTCAGTGTTCTAAAGAATATGTGAGTTCCTATTGTTTTCAAACCTCTTCCACAGGTTTAGTCTTATGTTTTGCTTGAGGGCAAGCAAAAGCTAATTCTGGGAGAGTTGATATATCATGGTTTTTATGGCTTTTAACCATGATATTAGTCATGTATTTAGAGTCTTTATGGTGTTTTTAGAGTCTTTTCGAGTCATTTGCATGTTTAGGTACGGTTTGGACTTGATTGAAGATATTTGAGCATTATGGAGCAAGTGGAACTTTATAGCAGAGAAGAGCAACTCGGAGACCATCTTTGAGGTTGGTGTCGGTCGACACCAATCGCGATTTCACCTATAACGAGTTTTACAAGTTTTGAAGATTAAGGAAACAGCCCAGAAGTTCCATATATTTGCAAAACAAGTTCTTTTCGTGATATAGACTATAATTAGGTTTTAAAAGTCATGTTTATCTTTACTTTTGATTTTTATCGGGAGACCTTGAGAGAGATTGCAAGAAAGCTTTGGAGAGAAAAATCTGAGCTCACTTTGTTAGAGAAAAGATTTCGAACTCCCTTACTTCTTCTTTTGATTTCTTAATGCAATTTATTCAGTCTATGATTTGTGTTTACCAATTATGTCTGAGTAATCTGCCCATTAGATTTAGGGGTTTTCTAGGTTAATGATGAATTGTTGAATTGGATAGAATTGTTAGGGTAATCATATGGTTTCTTCATCTAAAATGAATCTAATGCTAGTTCTGAATCGATCACTTGGAATTTAGATCATAGGACAATTGATAGACATGAAAGTGTTGTTGATTTCCGGAAAAGAATCTTAGATGAGCAAAATACTTATCCGCAAAGGAATTTGGTTTAAGGATTTTGTGAACTTATCGAACTTGAGTTTATTGCATGTCTGAACTGTTGAATTTGCAAAGAAATTTGGAATTCTAGGATCTAGGTATTGGAATCTCTGCAACAAAAGTTGATTGATTTAGATATTGTGTTTCGAGTTCAAGAACGATACTTAATTAATCCCTCAACATTTTATCTGGTTTGAAATTCTGATTTACCGAAAGAAATTCCCTAAGACTAGCGTTTTTCCCCATCGAACTTACAACTTGACTGAATTCGTTTGTCTTCTTTTAATACAATTATTTCCGTTTAGCTTACTTCGAAAACCATTAATCTATTGTGTGAATCTTGAGTCTCTGTTGAAATTCGACCTCTAAGTACTATAATCGATCTCTTAATTTGGAGAGTAGCCCTAGGGTACTTTTGAGCATATCATGTTTCATTTTCATATGTGCAGATATGTGGAAAAGGGTCGGAGAGAAAAGAATTGGCACAACCTCTAACTCACTCTTGCTCCAAATAAGAGCACCTGCTCCAACCAGCAGTGTCTGATCCAGCGTACCCGCGCCAAGCCATTAGAAGTTGAGAAAAAAAGGTTCCAGGAGCACATGCTCCAAATAGGAGCACCTGCTCCGTTTTGCCTGATGAAGAAAACAGTAGGCAGACGGATCGAAATTTTCATGCTCAAGGGACACACACCTTGTAAAAACCATCCTTATCACCCAAAAACCAAAAAAAAAAAACAAAACAAAAAAGTCAATCAATATAATAAGGAGTGGGGAGTTAGTAACTCATAGATGTATCCCTCAATACATGTTAATCACAAGGGAAGAAGAACCAAGATTTGAAGATTTAGAGTTTTCAAGAGAAGAAGAGTGATTAGAGGTTGTGGAACCTCAATCAGTCAGTTCTCTATTGCCATTTTGTGCAATATGCTGCATCCTCTATATTGGTATCTTTATTCCCTAGCATTGTCTCTCTTAGGAAGTGCCCATAATGAATAGTTCACGCCACCCCTTAATTCAATGTAGAGAGTTTATTGTCTGGATAGTGAACTTTGTGAATACAAGTATGAATTATGGTTTGAGAAGATGTTGGTTGGTTTTGGTAAGGATGTGCAACTCTTGTTCTAAAGTATGTGGTCTGCAGATTGTGGTTGAATCACAGTTGCTGAGATTTTGATAGTTCCAGCGTTTTCAAACCTCTATTCAGCGGCATAAGATTGAGTTTGTTTGAGGATAAACAAATGTCTAAGTCCGTGGAAGTTGATATGAGGCGTTTTTACCTTTTTTATAACCTTTGTATTCTTACTTTAATCGAGTTTTTTTAGTATTTATCGAGTCATTTCCGGTTACCAGCTATAAACGAAGATATAAGGAACTGGAGCCTTTGGAGCAAAAAAAATGTCGAAATGAAGGAAAAGAACCTGAGTTTGAAGAATATCTTACGATGGAGCACCTGCTCTCCTTCGGACCACCTACTCCCCTTCGAAGCACATGCTCCATCTGTCCCAAACAGATATGGAAACTCCACTTATCTAGTTTTGGGACGCGAGAATGGAAGAAAAAGGGGGAGCCATCGCCATCTTCCAAGGATCCTCTTTTCTTCATTCATTCTATCATCTTGTACACACTACACTTTGAGAGCTTTTGCACCTAGAGACATTTTCATAGAGTTTTTGAGAGTTTATACTAGTAAGATTGAGAGAAGAATCTCTGCTACACTTGAGAAGAATACTAAACCCTTGTCATTTCTATTATAAATTTTATGGATTCTTTTTCATCTATTGCTGTGTTTTCTTCCTTCATGTATGAGTAGATTCACTAGTTAGATCAATGATTTCAATGGTATTCATGAGTTAATAGATTAAACACAAATAGGGATTTGAATTGATTGTTTTAACTATTTGTTAGTCTTAATGTCTGAATTGAACTTATCACTTGCTTCATGATTTTAGGTTAATCTATTCATCAAAAGTGTAATAAGTTGTTAGAAGAGACTTTGGTGATCGATTTGTCCTTACCCAACGACAGTTGATATTAAGGCAAATCGTGAACATATCAAACCTGTGCAGTAATGTTTGTCTGCGATTTTATGACCAAACGGCAGTTTATGATTCTAGGTTGTTAGATAAAGTTATTGATGCCACGACAGTGGATTGATATTATCTTTATGTTTGAGTTCAAGACTTGTGCTTCATTGTCCCCTGAATAATTGTTAGATCATTTACTCTGAATTCTCTGTAAAAGTTCATTGGTCTAACGCCTTGCTTTTATTGATTTTAATTCAGTGTTTAATTCTGTTTCTTGTTACCGAAACAACAAACCAACTCGCTTACTTAGCTTTTTTTTTTTAATTCCTTGTAGATTCATTGTGTAATACTGGTCATCTAGAAATCCAACTTTTATGTATTACAATTATAAGTTGTGCACTTGCAGTAGAATAAAATCACTAATTTAGTGTATCACATTCATTGATAATTGTCATTTCAAAAAAAAAAAAATTAGCACAAGTTTTCTCTTGTTTACATAATTAGAAACCGTGTGCATTTGCATTTGAGTCTGTGTTTAAGTTTGAATATTTTTGTCCACCAATTATTTCCTAGTTTAAATTTTGATCAAAACAACCATTTTGAATTCATATCATTTTTTACAAAATTAAATATAATAAGTCAGTCCATATTGTTAAATTTCATATCATTCCATCCTTATCCGGCGGTCCATTGCATATTGTTTTCATTCATCTCATATTGGCTCGGACATTTTCATACATTATGTTTGTTCTTTTTGGGTACTAAACCATGGGAGATATCAGGTAAGCCAACCAGTTTGCTCAGATCATAACCATGTTGCTAGAGCTTAAAACCCGCATGGCCTAGATGGAGCAATGGCAACAAGACAATGAGACGGATAGTACCACCTGGAAAAGCAGCAACAACAACGCCAATGAAAACCACAATGGCAACGGTCAAGCCAATGGCACCAGCAATGCGAACCATAACCCGTAAGGACAGAACGGGAAAAAATAGGTCAAAATAAAAACAACCATGCTCGTGGCCAAAACCACAACCGACGCAGAGAAGATGATGATGAATCATGGAGAGGCGGCAAGGATCTCAAACTAGCTCCACCCACGTTCGCAAGAAAAATTAATCCAAAAGCCTACTAGGATTGGGAAAGGCGGATGGACTACATTTTTTAGTATTATACTACTCAGAAGCAATAGAAGTCTCCCTAGCCGCAACACAACTCATGGACAATGCGTTAGCCGGTTACACCTAATCAACTCATGGGAGGATATGAGCTACCAGCTCCAAAAAATATATGTCCCAGCCTACTACAACTACAGAGAGCTTCAGAAACTGTCCAGAAAACTATCTCAAGGGTCAAGGACCGTAGAAGAGTATTTTGAATAGTTTGAAACTTTAAAGAACCGGTTGGAAGTAGAAAATTCCTAAGAGACTTTGATTGCACAGTTTCTAGATGGTTTTCAAGACCGCATTGCTCGAAAGGTGGAAAGACAACACTACAATGACCTAGACGAAATCGTGCACTTAGCCACTTAAACCGAGCAACACATCAAAAGGAAGAACATCTTCACCAGTCCTTCCAAGAAAAATTGGACTCCGCAACCTCAGGGCAACATTGACAAGGGGAAGTTCACAAAACCGGCTTCTAAGTTCAAGAAATCCGCACCAAATCTCAACAAATGAGCCAATGGCGGATAAAGTCAAGCCTATAACCAGCTATCCCGAGACGTGACCTGTTTCAAATGCAAAGGCAAAGACCATTATTCTTGGGAATATCCAAATCAACGAGCCATGATCATTAGGGGAGATGGAGAGTATGAATCTCAGGACGAAACCGAGGAAGAATCAGTGGAATCTAAGTGAGAAGTGAGCGATTATCCAGACATGGGAGAGATGCTAGTCTCCCGGAGATCACTAAGCGCCCTGTTTGAACCCGTGACCATTCAACGAGAGAATATCTTCCACTCTATATGCACCGTGCAATCCAAGGTATGTAACATAATCATTGATGGAGGCTCATGTACTAATATTGTTAGCAAGTATCTTGTGGACAGGTTATGACTTAAGAAAACCAAACATCCCCGACCCTACTGTCTTAAAGGTTAGATGACACACTGGAACTTAAAATCCGAGAACAAGTCATTATAGCATTCAGCGTGGGAAAGTATGAAGATCAATTCCTTTGTGATGTCGTCCCTATGCAAGTAGGCGACATCCTTTTAGGCAGACCGTGGCAATTTGACAAGGAAACCTTCCACAATGGCCGCACCAACTATTACAGCTTCATGCACAATAACAAGAAGCAGAACCGTGCTTCTCTCACACCAGAAGAAGTTCATGAACTTCAAAAGGTCATGGATAAAAAAGCTAAGGCCAACAAGGTAAGTAAGACCAACCTTTATGTATCACTAAGAAAAGTTTTAAATCTTTAGAGTTAAAAACGCAGTTGATACTAATGGTCTTTAAAGAAGGATCTTTTGTCGGAACCGAAGAGCCCCAACTGCCCTGAAGGAATACTGAAGCTACTAGCTGACTTCAATGATGTTTTTCCTGAGAAGATCCCACCGGCTTACCACCTATTAGAGGAATAGAACATCAGATTGATCTTGTGCTCGGAGCCCCACTACCAAACCAGTCAGCCTATAGAGTTAACCCAAAGGAAGCAATTGAGTTAGAATGGCAAGTCCAAGAGCTTATGAAGCAAGGCTACATCGGAGAGAGCCTTAGTCCATGCTTGGTCCAGTTCTTCTGGTTCCTAAGAAAGATGGTACATGGAGAATGTGTTTAGATTGCAGAGCCAACAACAACATAACCGTTAAATACCGACACCCCATTCCAAGATTAGATGACATGCTAGATGAGCTCAGTGGCACCACCATCTTTTCAAAGATTGAACTTAAGAGGGGCTACCACCAAGTCACAATGAAGGAAGTCGATGAGGGGAAACCCGCATTCAAAACCAAGAGAGGCTTATGTGTATGGCTAGTTATGCATTTTGGTCTTACCAATGCAAAAAGCACCTTCATGCGGCTCATGAACCATGTTTTAAGAGCCTACATCTGAAAGTTTGTGGTTTTATATTTTGATGACATCTTAATATACAGCAATTGCTTAGAAGATCACTTGTAACATCTTGAGGACGTATTAGAAACTCTAAGATTGGAACAACTTTATGCTAATCTCAAGAAATGTGTTTTCTACACTGATCAATTGGTATTTTAAGACTTTTTTGTTAGTTCACAGGGTCTAAAGGTGGATGAAGAAAAGATCAAAGCCATTCAAGATTGGCCCACACCAACAACCATTGGTCATGTCCGAAGCTTTCACAGCCTAGCAAGCTTCTACTGGTGGTTTGTCATTGATTTCAGTACCATAGCAGCCCCTCTGACTTCAGTGATCAAGAAAGATGTCGCATTCTTATGGGGGACCAAACCAACAAGAAGCTTTCCAAAAGCTCAAAGACAGCCTCACCAGTGGCCCAATTTTAGTATTATCTAACTTTGATAAAACATTTGCAGTTGAATGTGATGCATCAGATACAGACATTAGAGCATTCTTGACATAAGGAGGGAAATTGGTTGCCGCCCTCAACTATCCCACCTACGACAAGGAATTATATGCCTTAGTGAGATCACTGGAGATTTGACAGCATTATCTACTCATCAATGAGTTTATGATCCACATTGACCATGAAACACTCAAGTACCTAAGAGGCCAGACTACATTTAAGAAACAATGTAAGGTGGCTTGAATTTGTGTACACATTTCCGTATGTAATCAAGTACAAGACAGGAAAAGAGATCATAGTAGCTGATGTCTTATCAAGGAGACATGCCCTGATCTCAACCATGGAGGAAAAGATAATAGGATTTGAACACCTTAAGGAGCTCTATGAAGATGATCCAGACTTTGGGGAGCTCTACAAGAAATGCACCCGAGGTGTCCTTGGTTCTTATTATAAACATGATGGTTTTCTTTTCAGGGATAAAAGATCATGCATTCCTCAGAGATGTGTGAGTTAATCCTTGGAGAAGCACATGGAGGTGACCTCATGGGACATTTTGTAATGGACAAGACCAAGAGTATACTTTCGGAACACTTCTTCTGGCCGCACCAAAGGAGAGATGTGGAACGGTTTTGTTCCAAGCACACAATTTGCCTAAGTGGAAATACAAGGTCACATCCTCACGGTCTTCAACATTCCCTTACTTATTCATGACATGCCTTGTCTAGATTTGTCTATGGACTTTTTTTTAGGATTTCCCAAGATAAGGAACTAGGATTCGATATTTGTGGTGGTAGACCAGTTCAGTAAGATGGCCAATTTCATCCCTTGTAAAACAACCAATGATGCCACTCAAATCGCTGATATATTCTTCAAAGAAGTGATCAGACTGCATGCCCTTCCAAGGAACATACTCTCGGACTGTGACACAAAATTCCTCAGCCACTTCTGGAGGACTTTGTGGAGAAAGCTCTGAACCAATCTCCTTTTCTCCACCACCTGCCATCTTAAAACCGACGGATTGACTGAAGTTACTAACTGCACCTTATCCACTCTTTTAAGAGCCACAATTGGTAACAATTTAAGGAATTAGTTGGACTATCTTGCCTTAGTAGAATTTGCTTATAATCGCGTGCCTCACTCTACTACTAAGTGTTCTCCTTTTGAGATTTTCTATGGATTTAAGTCGCATACTCCACTAAATTTGGCACCAATACCTCTGCCTCAGAATGAACAAATCAACTAAAACTGAGTAGCCAAGGCCAAGCTAGTTAAGAAACTGTACGAGAATACCAAGATGCATGCTGATAAGAACCGCAAGGAAATGCACTTTGAACCAGAAGAGTATGTTTGGGTGCACATGAGGCCGGACAGGTTCCCCGGAAAAAGGAAGCATAAGTTAGCACCAAGAGGAATGAGACCATTCCAAGTTATCAACAACAATGCATACCAACTTGAACTACCAGGTGAGTACAAAATTTCTCCAACTTTCAATGTATCTTACTTAATTCCCTTTGATGCAGATGAGTCCATTCTTAGAACAGAACCTTTTTAAGGGGGGAGAGGATGATGTAATCCACGGAACCAGCAGCTCCACCAAAGACCATTCTGACCATGACATCAAGACCGATTACCAGGTCAGGAGCTAGGACTCTGCAAAAAGACTCCAACCAAGCTGTGAAGACTTTAATTGCTGAACATGAGGTTGAAGACTTCGCCGACCAATTGAACCAATTGAGCATCACCAAAAGTAAGGACCAAACCGGGAAAATAAAATAACAAGACCAAACCGACCAGGAACGGAATAAAGATCAAACTAAGCCGGCATTACTAGACATGATGGACGGTCCAATTTATACGCATGAAATGCGTAGGATAAATGGAGCACACAGACTTACCTTATTTGGAATTCTGCCCATCTACACTGGCAACCTCAGTTCTTGAGGGTATAACAGAGGGACGGTAGAAATAATGATGAGAATCGTAATATGCATTGGAGTCTCTCATCTTTGCATGGTGAATTTGAACCTCTAGTTTGGTTATAGAACTTATGAATGTGATGCATCAGCATCAAATGGTTTTCCCAGCTCACTGCTCTGATTTGGTGAATATGGTGTCTACCCTTACATAATGACCTTCTTTCTCAACAGTTTTTCAACACCTTTACTATCAAGCTTATTCCACGTGAAAATAATTCAAAGGCAGATAAAGTAGCCAAACTCTTTTTTCAGCACTGATTTATGTTAAATTTATACCATCGATTTGACTAAGTAAACCGTTCTAGATAACTTACCTTTGTTTGAAAAAACTATGATAAATTTTCCAAGATATCTTTAAAGTACACATCATGAAGCAATGAAGAGCCATCCATAGTTGGAAAAAAGATTATATGACAATGTCGTTTTATGACGTTGAGCTCATGCAGGTCTTAATAATGGTGGAGTAACCGTCGATCAAGAAGTTACTGGTGGATGTTCTATCATGTGGAAGTCTGGGTTTTTTTTTTACTTCCATCAAGGTTTAAGGTTTCTAATGGATTGTCGATATGTTTTTGAGTACCCTCATTAGTTTATTTAAATTGGTAGACATAATTTTTTTCAACTCCCACATTACAGCATGTTGTTAGGGATGCTATATTTGAAGCCCATAACTCCATTGGAGCGTTTAAATTCACAACCTTTCTCCTCAAGAACTCATACCAATATCAAATTCCTTAATATCTCTGCCATATATCTGACCTCATGCAGAAGAAACGTAGTCCCATCCGAATTCTGAAATCTTATGGAGCCAATACCCATAATATCTGAAACAGAGTTGTTAGCCATCAGGACATTTCCACCTGTGAACTCTTTCATATTAATTAACAATTTATTCTTTGATGTCATATGGAAAGAACAGTCTGTGTCAAGAATCCACTCATCTTGATTCACCTACATTCACTTTTGCAACGAACAAACCAACGAGATCTTTTCCCTCATCTTTAACTAAAAACGATTCACCTTTTTCATAACCTTTTCGTTTGTTCTTGTCAATCCAATTATAACTTTGCCTATTGAAGTGTCCTTCCTTTCCGCATATCCAGCAGACCCTTTTCCCTTCTTTGGACCTTGATCTCGACCTGTTTTTACCTTTACTAGAGATAGTACCACTACTATTCCTATCTTCTGTTGGACCCCTAACAAAATTCCCTTCACCTATTTATATATAGCTAGAACTATCCTTGTATTCCGTTTCCTTAGACCTAGTGGCACTTGCTACTTTTTCTAGTCTAATTGCATTACGACTGAATTCGAGGGTGTCTTTAAAGGAACGTACCTTATTGGCAGAGCGTTGAGTAGCAGTATGGCCTCGACCTCCTCTAGTATATCGATGCTGAAATTACTCAAATGTGCAATGAGCTTCAAGAAATTGTCCATGTTATGTTCTATGGACTTCAACTCATGCATCATGTACGGGTAGACTTTACGTTGGGCATGGACACGGTATGGAAGAGTTTCCGCCTTTTAGAGATGATCCAGAAGTCATACTTGTGCAACCGTCTCGCACTTGTTAATTTTCGTGAGAACATGGTCGCCAATAATCATGAATATTAAGTCCATGGCTTTTTCGCCACATAATCAAGATCCTTCTTCTTCTTTGTGTCTTTGCTATCATCTTGTTCTGTTGAAACCACCAATGCTTGAGACGGTTCTGATCAGATATCTTTCAGACCTTGTACGTTCAAGTTCGCGAGCATCATTTTCTTCCAAAACCCGAATTCCGCTGTGCCATCGAACATTGTTGTAATAACCATGTAAAAAGCTAAAAATACTTTGAGAAGGATTTTGGTCGAGAATACCAGGTGGCGCAATTTTAAAAATTTCGGGAACAGACAAGGAATAAGCCGAGAAGCTACTCAAGACAGTGGGACAAAAATTGGATGGAAGCAAATTTGGCCACAACAAGTAAGATTATGAGAAACAATAAGTATTTCCCGAGAGACAGTTTAAGGCCGACATAATACAATTTCAAACCAGAGACTAATTGGTCACATTTTTATTGAGACAAACATTAGCTGCATGGCACATGCCTTGTTGTGATTGGTGACCAACATGATGGGAGGAGTGCTGGAGCAATTTAATTGGTGGAGAATAGATATTTATGAAGTGTAAGCTGGAGCGATTTGAAAGGATGGAAGAGACATGACAATGTGTTTACTCCTCATTGGTTGAGAAAGACAATAAATACAGCCTTAAACTCTCACTCACCTCATGCATTACTACCCTAAACGTTCGTGTGTGTAAGAGTGTGATAAACAGAGAAAGAGAGTGAAACCATGAGAGAAAGAGTCAGTTGAGTGTGCAGTGAGTCCTGAGTGTCTAGATCTGGTGCAAAGAGCTATTGTCGACGAGTTGATATAGGCGGTTTTCATCAGATCTGGTGAGTCCCGGTAGATGTGAACTCACGTGGATCACCGTGTGCATGGCGGCATGAGTTCCCGAGTAGGGCGGGTTAATGTTGTGATGCATCACAGGTTCAGTTGGACTACAATTTGTGTGTTTGTATTGACTAGTGAGTCCCGGTAGATGTGGACAGCCGTTGATCATTATCTGTGATGCAACGTGAGTTTCCCGAAGATGACGGATTAGCGTTCTGTCTCAACACTGGTCACGGTAGAATAGGATCTGTGCATGTGTGTGTGTATGGGCTAACGTGTTTTGCAGGTAGGCTGCGGATGAGTATTGATCAGCGTGATGTAAACCTGTTGGGTGAGGTAATGGTTGGAGCATAGTCGTGGGTCATATTACCATCCTTGCCGGTTTGAGAAGAGAAGGTGTAAGGGCCGCCATGATCTTAGGATATATTTGCATCAACCTTCACCGAATCGACTGATGTGCCGTTTACGAGAAAACCCGTTACATGGCCAGATGATAATGTAAGCGGCGTTGCTATTATACGTGCATGAGTGAGGTTCAAGCGGTGAGGCTTTAACCGTGAACGAGACATAGGACTAGCGGTCGTATGGTTAGACCGACATGTTAGGGTGCTATCATCTCGGTGTCAGAACGGGAGTTAGGACTAGCGACCGCACGGCTACGCCGGCACACGTTAGGACTCTAACATCCCGGTGTGTTGAGCATGGCAGAGTGTGGTCCGCCATGGTGAGGTAGTTCGACGACTGTGTGATCAGTCGTGACAGGCGGGGTCATGGTGGTGTGTGCTCATGACTTAGTAACAGTGTGGTCGGAGTTTTCTGTGTACCCCATTGCTAGCGAAGGACCGTCTAGGTGGGAAGACTCAGAGAGACGGGATTGCAGCCTAGGGCCGAGTTATATATGACGGGATATCGAGACGACTTCTGTGAGGCAAGGCGGAGTCGGGCCAAGATGCACCACATAATCGGGGCTCGGTTGTGAGTGATGTTCCGGCTTGACTTGTCATTCTGATAGTCAAGTGAAGGGTGTTCACAGAGGTGAACACGACCCACAATGAGATCTTTGTGTCCACGCGTGTATGAGTGTTGTGAGAGCACACTGATAATAGGATGTGTTGGCATTATAACATGTAGTCTTTTTGGGCTTACATGCTTCAGCTATTGTTTGCATGAATACTATTATTTGTGTTTGTGGGCTATCTTTGGGGCTTGAGGATTATTACCTTGTTAGTGGGTCCTGGACTCACTGAATAATCTTAGATTACTCACCATTTTTTCTCTCCTACAGGTAACCCATATGTGACCGGTAGTGAGTGGCACGCAATGTTAGGACACCAGAGTAGTTTGCACTGGCTTTTGTAAAACTCGTTTGTGGAATAGCGTTTGTACTTTCTATCTTTTGGGCTTATACCACGGCCGCTGAGGTATATATTTTTGTAAGAACATATTTTGTAACGATATGGTTATGAATAATATGTACATTTTTGCAAACTTGGGAAATTTTATTTTTGCAAACTTGGCAAATTATTCTCAATGATATTAGTCTAGTCGGGACTAACACAACTCGAGCATGGTACGGGTTGAAAAGCCTTAGGTCGTGGTCGAGAGGGTTCGAGGTAACTTGACAAAACGGTTCTATTCTCTGATCTAGTCTAGGATGAACTGGTCTTTCGGTTAACCTCAACATTGTTACATCTGCGGTTCGTTTATAGTTATAGATCGAACCTGGGGGTGTTAATGGTCGTATCAGAGCATAATTTGTAATCATGCTCACGGGACAAGCCATTTTCAACGTTTTATCAAGTAAAAAGGTGTCGCAAAACCCAATTAGGGTAATCCAGTACGTTCCGCCAATTAGATAGCTAAGTAGTTTGTTACCCATGACAGATGTCCGACTGTTGGTTGGGTTGCCAGAGGCTGAGGGGTTTGTCGTTGAGTCAAGAATATGAGGAGCCCTTTCGATGTTTGGAATCAATAATCACATTCATGAACCCAAACGGAGAACGCGGGACCCATATGACGAGGCTGAGTCGTACCACCGAAACGGCCAAAGAATCAGAACGTTCGGATAACAATTATTCATGGGTGCCGAGTTCATCTAGATCATCGTGCCAATCCTTGAGTCCCCTTTTATCTAGTTTTGACGCCTCTGGAACTCAAGTACCGCCTTAGGCGAATCATCAGAATGGTGTGCAAGATGGGAAAGCAGAACCTCTAGATCTGTTGGGAGAACGAAATGACATCAGAGAGCATCCAAACGTGGGAGAACAGCAGCGGGCTGATCCTACCCTAGCCATGGTGCACAACCTCTTCTCTAAGGTGACCCTGAAGAAAAAAAACCCTGATCCGAATGTTGGAGCGGCACAGACCCCATACTTTCTGAAGATCGTTACAACTATTAAGTCTTTGGGAACCATTCAATTCAAAGGAAAGCCGGATGCCTATGAAGCGGATGCATGGCAACTATGCATCGAGAAGAACTTCGCGGCAATGAGGTGCCCTTCAAAAGTTTAAAAGGATGGTGTGTACAACCTCAAAAAGGAAGCATTAAGCTGGTGGAGCAGCATTGATCGCCAGACCGGATACACTATCAACAAATTGGAGAAATTCAGGGAAGAATTCGAGCGAAAGTATTTCCCACCGGATGCTCGAGATCGAGTAGCACATGAATTCCCGACTGGGGCAAGGAGACAAGACAGTGAGGGAGTATGAGGTTTAATTCATGAAACTGTAAAGATTCACCACATATTGCCATGTCAGTGACAAAGCTTTGGTGAGACAGTTTATGCAAGGATTAAACTCTGAGATAGGAAGCCGACTGCAATCAGTAACCATCATTAATCTCCATGAAGCCATAGAGAAAGCGGTGATTGTAGAAGCATATTTACTTCGAGAAAAATCCGCAAGGAATAAGAAAAGAGGAGACAAAGAATCCGGCTCATTCACAACCTCCAGACCGACTCAGTCTGAGCCTAGATTACCAGCATACCGTGAAAGAATCCGAAACAGAGGAACTTCCAGACCAAGAGAGATGAACTACAATAAGAAATTTCACCTGTGGAAGTGAAGGACATGTATCCCGACACTGTCTTAGTAATCGCAAAAAAGTGAATATCCCCACATATGTCTCGTGTTTTAAATGTGGAGAGAAGTGCCACGACAGCATCAAACAGTCCATCGAAACGGGAAAACCAACCAGAAGCACTGACTCAACTGACAAATGGACCCTCGGCCAAACGACAAGCCACAGCGGGCATAGTCAACTCATTAGAGGCAGTAGACTTAGTTTCTGCAGGACCATCAAAAGGTCCCAATAACATGTAAAAAACTGGGCGCTAACCTTCTCTTACTTGATGAATGAAATTGCTTGTTTGATTGCATGCTTGTTAAGTTATGTTATTATTGTTTGGTTTGGAGACTCCACGCATGTCTTGTCCGATTAAGGAGCAACACATAGTTTTTTGACTCCAAAGATAGTATCTAGGTTTAGTGATGGTTTTGTGAGAGAGAAATTGAGTGTTTCCATGTTGACTCTCGAAAATGAAACCCTTAGTGTAGCGATTTTAGTAATAGGAGAACCCTTAGAAATCCAAGATCGGACCTTCAGGGAAAACCTTCTAGTGACACCTCTAAGACATTTCAAGGTAACCCTGGGGATGGATTGGTTATCTACTTATAGAGCCAAATTAGATTGTGAAAAAGAGAGAGTGACCCTTAAGGAAAACCAGAAACCTGAAATATCGTACCATGGAATTAAGCCTAGTAAAGTAGTATCTATAGTAGCAGCCGCACAGGTTGTAAAGCAACTGGAATAAGGGGAGACGTATTTAGTTGCTATACGGGTGATTGAGATGGATGAGGAAAAAGAGTCAAATGTTGAAGATATTCCAGTAGTGCGAGAGTATTCGGATATGTTCGAACCTCTGACAGCATTTCCCTAACCACGGAAGAACCCTTTTACTATAATCTTAGAGTCGGGAGCAGGGCCGGTAGCGAAGACGCCATACTGAATGGCTCTGGCTGAGTTAGCAGAGTTAAAGACCCAATTGGATGATTTAATGGGGAAGGGTTTTGTCCGACCAAGTTTGTCACCCTAGGGAGCACCAGTTCTGTTCTTGTAGAAGAAAGACGATAGTATGAGACTATGTATCGATTACTGGGAAATCAACAACATCAGGATCAAGGACAAGTATCCACTTCCAAGGATCGATGAATTATTAGACCAGTTACAAGGAGAGAGTTGGTTCTTAAAGCCTCGGGCTACCACCAAATTTCAATTGTGGAAGAAGATGTACAAAAGACAGCGTTCAACACAAGGTATGGACAGTACGATTTCGTGGTAATGTTGTTCGGGGTTATTAATGCACCGTTAGCAAGCATGCGGTTGATGTATGAAGTATTTTGTAACTACTTGGACAGTTTCGTGATTATCTTAATCGATGATTTCTTAATCTACTCCCAGACCAAGGAAGAACATGCAACACATATGCAAAAGGTCCTGGAAAAATTGAGAAGTCAGAAGCTATATGCGAAGTTCAGAAAATGCCAAAGTTGGAAAAGGGAAATTGGTTTCTTAAGACATCGAGTCTTGGAACAAGGTGTAACGGTAGATCCAGTGAAGATATTAGTCATTTGGGATTGGCCACGACCTACAACTGTTACCGAAATTTGAATTTTTCTTGTCTTAGCCAGATATTACCAGAAATTTGCTAAGGTTCTTTTGTCCATTGCAAAACCATTGAAAAAAATTGACGGGAAAAGACGTCCCTTTTATCTGGAACGCGGAAGCCCAAGGAGCATCCATAAAACTTAAGGAAGCTCTAATGACAGCACCATTTTGACATTACCAAAGCCTGGCAAGCCTTACACAATGTATATGGATGCATCAAGAGTTGGCTTGGGTTGCGTCCAAATTATTAGCTAATGCCTCGAAACAGTTGCGAAAGCACGAGGAAAACTATCCGACCCATGACTTAGAAATGGAGGCCGTTGTATTTGCCTTGAAGATATGGAGATCCTACCTATACAGAGAAAGCGTGCAGGTATTACAGACAATAAAAGTCTTACATACCTATCCACGCAAGCCTACCTCAACTTACAACAAAGGCACTGGATGGAGTTCATTGCGGACTATGACGAGAAGATTCAATACCACTCGGGCAAGGCCAACGTGGTCGCAGAAGAAATATGTCGACAAAAGGTCGACATACGTATGGAAAAGGAAGTAGAAGCGCTAAACCAATAATTAAAACTTGTAAGCCTAACAGCTTTGGATGGCGAGTCAAGTGAACCATTGGGACTACAAGCGATGAACCAAGTTGGATTAATTCAGCGAACCCGAGAAGAGCAAAGACAAGATGAGAAGATACTTAAATTTCATAAGAGGATTGAAGAAGCAGAAGCAGACGACCCAAGTGGATATCATCTGGTCGAAGATGGAACCCTGTTACTCAAAGGACGAATCATCGTGCCAGAAGGGGGAAGACTAAGAGAAGAGATCCTACAGACAGCACACCGCTTAATTTATAGTATTCATCCAGGAAGTAAAAAAATGTACAGAGATATCCGAAGATACTATCATTGGTCAGGTAAGAAGCGATCGGTCGCTAAATGGGTTGCTCAGTGTCAAGTGTATCAGCAAATCAAGGCCAAACATAAAGTAGGAGATTGAGTGTACTTGAAATTATCTGCACAAAAAGGAAAGACTGATTAGAGAAGATAAGCAAGTTAGAGGTATGATACATCAGGCCGTATCCAATCAAAGGAAGATTGGGGAAAGTAGTGTATCGATTGGAACTATTGTCAGATATGAACTGACACCGAGTATTTCATATGTCAATGCCTCAAAAGCATATACGAGACCCGGATGTGATTGAACCAGAGAGAATAGAGGAATTACAGACGGACATAACCTATCCCGAATGACCTCTCAAGATATGACTCAGAAGAGTATAGAAGTTAAAGAAATGGGAGATCCCCCAGATACAAGTCTTTTAGGGAATGCAGAACCGAATGCTTGTCACATGGGAAGACGAGCAACGATTCAAAGACAAGTACCCTGAGTTCATCGAGTCATATCCGACGATGGAGCAGGGAGAGCCGTCCCAACCCTAGGAATTCGAGGATGATACCCAAGAAGGATTTTGTCAAGAAGACCGTGGGGCGCAATTTTAAGAATTTCGGGAATGAGCATGGAAAAATCCGAGAAGCTACTCAAAACAGTGGAACAAAAATTGGACATAAGAAAATTCGGCCACAACAAGTAAAAATTACGCGAAACAATGAGTATTTACCGAGAGACAGTTTAAGGCCGACAGAATACAATTTCGAGCCAGAGAATAATTGGTCACGTTTTAATTGAGATAACCATTAGCTGCACGTCACATGCCTTGCTGTAATTGGTGACTGACATGATGGGAGGAGTGCTGGAGCCACACGGTCCCAACCCTAGTAGGCGAGGTGATCTAGGCGGTTTTCATCAGATCTGGTGCGTCACGGTAGATGTGGACTCTTGTGGATCACCGTGTGGATGGCGACATGAGTTTTCGTGTAGGGCGGCGGGTTAATGTTATGATGCATCGCTGGTTCCACTAGACTAGGATCTGTGTGTTTGTATGGATTAGTGAGTCCTGGTAGATGTGGACTACCATTGATCTCTGTCTGTGATGCAATGTGAGTTTCCCTAAGAGGACGGGTTAGTGTTGTGTCTCAACACTGGTCACGGTAAATTAGGATCTGTGCATGTGTGTGTGTGCTAACGTGTTTTGCAGGAAGGCCGCAGATGAGTGTGGATGTGTGTGCTGTAAACCCGTTGTGACGTAATGCTTGGTGCATGGTCGTGGGTTATGTTACCATCCTTGCCAGTTTGAGAAGAGAAGGTGTAAGGGCTGCCATGATCTTTGGATCTATTTGCATGACGCTTCACCTAATCGACTGATGTGCGGTTTAAGAGAAAGCCTGTTACATGGTCGGATGGTCATCTAGGTGGTGTTGGTATTAAACGTGAATGAGTGAGGTTCAAGCGGTGAGGCTTGAACCATGAACGAGAGATAGGACTAGCTGTCGTATCGTTAGACCGACACAATAGGGTGCTATCATCTCAGTGTGTGAACGGGAGTTTCGACTAGGTGCCGCATGGCTACGCCGGCACACGTTAGGATGCTAACATCTCTGTGTGTTGAGGATGGCTGAGTGTGGTCCGCCATAATGAGGTAGTCCAAAGGCTATGTGGTCTGTCGTGATTGGCGGGGTCATGGTGGTGTGTCCTCATGACTTAGTGATGGTGTGGTCAGAGTTCCCCATGTACCCCATTGCTTGCGAAGGACCGTCTAGATTGGAAGACTCTGAGAGATAGGATTACAGCCTAGGGCCGAGTTATATCTGATGGAATATCGAGACGACTTCCGCGAGGCAAGGTGGAGTCGGGCCGAGATGCACCACGTAATCGGGGCTCGGTTTTGAGTGATGTTCCGGCTTGACTTGTCTTTGTTATAATTAAGTGCAGGGTGTTCACGGAGGGGAGCACGACCCACTATGAGATCTCTGTGTCCATGTGTGTGTGAGTGTTGTGAGAACGCGGTGATAATATGATGTATAGGCATTAGAGCATGTAGTCTTTTAGGGCTTGTGTGCTTCGATTATTGTTTGCGTGAATATTATTGTTTGTGTTTGGGGTTATCTTTGGGGTTTTAGGATTATGATCTTGTTAATGTGTCCTAGAGTCACTGAATAATCTTAGATTACTCACCCCTTTATCTCTCCTGCAGGTGACCCATAGGTGACTGATAGTGAGTGGCTAGGACACCGGAGTAGTTTGTGTTGGCTTTTATAAAAATTGTTTACATAATAAAGTATGTACTATCTATATATGCAAGAACGTATTTTGGAACGATATGGTTATGAATAATGAAATGTTAGGACACCGGAGTAATTTGCGTTGGCTTTTGTAAAAATTGTTTATGTAATAAAGTATGTACTATCTATATTTGCAAGAACGTATTTTGGAACGATATGGTTATAAATAATGTGTACGTTTTTGCAAACTTGGTATTAGTCTAGTTCGGACTAACACAACTCGGGATCATGGTACGGGTTGAAGAGCCTTAGGCTGTAGTCGAGAGGGTTCGATATAACTTGAAGAAACGGTTATATTCTGGGATCTAGTCTGGGATGTACTAGTATGTTGGCTAACCTCGGCATTGTAACATCTGTGGTTCGTTTATAGTTATAGATAGAACCGGGGGTGTTACAAATGGTGGTATCAGAGCATGGTTTTTTATTATGCTTACGGGGCAAACCTATTTCAACGTTTTATCGAGCCAAAAGGTGTTGCAAACCCCAATTAAGGTAATTAGAGAGCTAAGTAGTTTGTTACCCAAGACAGATGTCTTACTTTTGGTTAGGTGGCTAGAGGCTGAGGAGTTTGTCATTGATTAATGAAGTTGACGAGCCCATTCGATGTTCGGAATCAATAAACGCATTCATGAACCCAAACGGAGAACGAGTGAATCATACAATGAGGCCAACTTATACCACCGAAACGGCCAGTGAAGCAGAACGTTTGGATAGCGATTATTCATGGGTGAAGAGTTCCTCTATATCATCATACCTATCCTTGAGTCCCCCTGGATCTAGTATTGGCGCATCTGGAACTCAAGTACTGTCCCAGGTGAATCATCAAATGCTGTGAAAAACGGCAGAGCAGAACCTATAGATCTGTTGGGAGAACGAAATGATGTCAGATAGAAGCCGCACGCGGGAGAACAGTAGTGGGCCGATCCTACCCTTGCCATGGTGCACGACCTCTTGTCTAAGGTGATACTGAAGCAAACAACCCCCAATCCTAATGTTGGAGCGGCACAGACCCCAGACTTTCTGAAGAACGTTACAACTATGAAGTATTTGGGAACCTATCAATTCAAAGGAAAGCCCGACCCCTACGAAGAGGGTGCATGGCTACTACACATTGAGAAGAACTTTGCAGCAACAGGGTGCCCTTCGGATTTTAAAAAGGACGTTGGTGTGTACTATCTCGAAAAGGAAGCATTAAGCTGGTGGAGCAGCATTGGTCGCTAGACTGGGTACACTATCAACTGTGATATGAGGTTGTTTTACCTCACTTTTACCTTTATTTTTCTAGTCTCTATCAAGTCTTTTTAGTCTTTATCGAGTCATTTTAGGTTACTAAGGAGCTATAAACGAAGATATGAGGAACTAGAGCTTATGGAGCAAAAAGGAGCCGAAATGAAGGAAAATGACCAGAGTTTGAAGAATATCTTACGATGGTGCACATGCTCCCTTTCGGAGCACATGCTCCATCTGTCCGAAACAGATATGGAAACTCCACTTACCTAGTTTTGAGAAGCAAGCAAGGAAGAAAAAGGGAGAGCCGTCGCCATCTTGTATCTATCATCTTTCCATCATTCATTCTATCATCTTGTACACAACACACTTGTGAGCTTTTGTCACCTAGACAACTTTTCATATAGTTTTTTAGAGTTTCTACGTGTAAGCTTTGGAGAAAAATCTCTGCCACACTTGAGAAGAATTTTGAACCTCTTTCATCTCTATTTTATATTTCATGGATTCCTTTTCATCTGTTGTTGTGTTCTCTTCTTCTATGTCTGAGTAGATTCACTAGTTAGATCAATGATTTCAATGGTATTATGAGTTGATGGATTGAACACAAATAAGAATTTGAATATATTGTCTTCACCATTTGTTAGTCTTAATGCATGGATTGAACTGATCACTTGATCATGATTTTAGGTTAATATATTCATCAAAAGTGTAATAGTTTGCTAGAAGAGACTTTGGTG
Source organism: Iljinskaea planisiliqua (assembly GCA_900108845.1). Taxonomy (NCBI): domain Eukaryota; kingdom Viridiplantae; phylum Streptophyta; class Magnoliopsida; order Brassicales; family Brassicaceae; genus Iljinskaea; species Iljinskaea planisiliqua. The sequence continues at coordinate 896,409 of FNXX01000015.1, read as the reverse complement.
AGTAATTTGTCCTTAACCAGCGACAGCTGATGTTAAGGCAAATCGTAAACATATCGAACCTGTGCAATAATTCTTGTCTGCAATTTTAGGACCAAACGACAGTTTAAGAATCTAGATTGTTAGATAATGTTGTTGATGCCACGACAGTGAATTGATATTATCTTTATGTTTGAGTTTCTCGATCCTACGCTCTGAATTTCCTGTGAAAGTTCATTGGTCTAACACCCTGTTTTATTGAGTTTAATCCATTGTTTAGTTTTGTTACTTGTTACCGAAACAACAAAACCAATTCGTTTTCTTAGCTTCTGTTCAATTCCTGATATATTCAAAGTGTAACACTGATCCTCTGGAAATCGATTTTTTCTGTATTACAATAATATGTTGTGCATTTGCAGTATAAATAAAGCACTAAATCAAGTGTATCAAGTTTTTGGCACCATTGCGACGAGGACCAATCCGTTACCTCTATTTTTTTGTATGAATTTTAGTCTAAAATTTTTCTAACACGTTTTTCTTCTTCTCTCTTGTGTGTGTTTCAAGTGTATGGCCACAAGAACCACAAGGAGCAAGAAATATGAAAATCTCGTCATCCTAACCAACGAAGAATTGTCGAGAAGAGAACGAGGAAACAGGCAAAACCGAGCTGCACATGTGCTTCCTCCTGTTCCTGCTATCATTCCTGTTTCTGAGCCTATCTGTGTTCCTACTACCGTGGATATGGCGACAGAGGCAATGCTGAAATGGCAGCTGAGCTGCAAAAACTTCGTCAAGAGATGGAGCAACTGCGACAACCGCGGCAGCAACAGCCTGCCATTGGAGATAAGGATAATCCACATGTCTTCTATCAAAACAGGGCTGCGATTATCCTACCCACAATTCAGAAGTAATACTTTTAAGTCAAGCCTCAAATGATTACTTTAGTGAAGCAGCATTTGTTCTATGGGTTGCATGTAGAAATTCCGACGGACCACATCGACAGACCACATTGATGAAGAAACAAGAGATCCTCTGATTTTGGGTAGACCATTCCTCTACACAACAGGTCCAATAATCGATGTGAGGAGTGGGGTGATTGATCTCCATCTAGGACATATTGTAGTGAAGTTCGAAATGAATAAATTTCTGAGAAGACCCATGCTGGATGGGCAGACTTTCACCATTGAAGGCAATGATACAATCTCAGAACAAGTTGTTGAAAAGGTTTTATCAGCTGATCCTTTGGAGGTTGCATTGATTGTGGCTGAAGGAAGACATGGCTTTCTGAGTGAGGACGCTGATGAGTTTGCAAAGATGCTAGTTTTAAGCCTCAGAGTAGAGAAGATAGTAGCCTACATGAGTCTATGAGAAGTGCAGAACTCGACTTCAGAAATCAACAATAGAGCATTCATTTCCAATTTAGGAGCACCTGCTCTGAAGTCAAGTCTGATTGATGACCCTTGGAGCGATCTGAAATCTCCTAAACTTGAGCTGAAAACACAAGCTGCCGAGGTAAGATACACATTCCTTGGAACAAATTCTACATACCCTTGTTTGAGACCACATGACCCAATAAACCAATCTCCCTCTGCCAGAAGCTGCATTTACTGAGCTTAGCAAACAGCTTTTGTTACTACAGTCTATCCATAACCGTCTTTAGGTGAGCCTTGTGCTCTCCCTCATTCCTTGAATAAACAAGGAAATCATTTATCAAGATGATCACGGAGTTCATCCAGGCAATCTCTGAACAAGTTGTTCATCATCTTCATAAAAGCCGCAGGCGCATTGGTCAATCTGAAAGGCATGACCACAAACTTATAGTGGTCGTACCTTTTCCTGAAGGCTGTCTTCCGGATGTCCTCCTCGGCTATCGAAATCTGATGATAAACCGAAGCCATATCGATTTTATAGAATCAAGTAGGAAATCTGATGATAAACCGAAGCCAGATCGATTTTATAGAATCAAGTAGCACCTCGGAGTTGATCCAACAACTCATCTATCATTGGAAGAGGGTACTTGTTCTTCACCGTCACTCGGTTCAGTGCACGGTAATCGGTGGATAGCCTGAAGCTACAATCCTTCTTCTTGACAAAAAGAACCGGTGCGCCTCAACGTGAACTTCTTGGTCACACAAACTCTTTCTCCATCAACTTTCTTAACTGCTTCTTCAGCTCAGTCAACTCGGTCGTAGCCATCCAGAATGGAGCCTTAGAGATTGGAGCCGTACCCGGCTCAAGTTTGATAGTGAACGGATCAGAATGAGCTGGTGGTAATCCAGTCAATGACTAGAACACATCCCCGAATTCATTTGCCACCAGAATCTCACTTAGCTCCGCATCTGGTCCAACTTCAACCTAACTAATCACGGCCAGATACGCTTCACATCTTTTCTCTAGCAATCACTCCATATTAGCTATGAGTCAGATCATAGTTGTTGACTTGTACCGACCGATCCATTGTTATCACGTCCGCATACTCCTTTGCATTTCGGCCCTAACCCTTTATACCCGTTGATCACTTTCATACCTTTCATTTGTCTGGTCTTGTAGGTACAAATCATGGGCGACACGGGCCAACTGAACCAGTTCGCTCAGATCATGATTGTGCTGCAAGAACTACAAACCCGCATGGGTCAAATGGAACAATGGCGACAGGACAATGAGACCAACGATACTACCGTTGAGAGCAGAAACAACCAAGCTCAAGGCAACAATATTGGCCACCGGCCAGCCTGTGGAGCTGGTGACAGGAACCAGAACCCACACGGACCAAGCGGCCGGAACCAGGCTGAACATTTGAACAACAACCAGGGTCGTGGGCCAAACCATAACTGACGCCGAGATGATGATGAGGAACCATGGCAAGGTGGCAAACATCTCAAACTAGCCCCACCCACATTTGTCAACAAAGTTAATCTGGAAGCCTACATAGATTGGGAGAGGCGAATGGAGTACATATTTCAGTACTACAACTACTCAGAAGCAAGGAAAGTGTCCTTAGCTGCATCCGATCAACTCGTGGGAAGATATGAGCTACCATTTTTGAAAAAGATATGTTCCGACCTACTACCACCGGGAGTTGCAAAAACGGTTCAGAAAGCTATCTCAAGGAACAAAAAACGTAGAAGAATACTTTAAAGAGTTCGAGACTCTAAAGAACTGGCTGGAAATCGAAAACTCTTAAGAGACCTTTATGGCTCAATTTCTCGATGGTCTTCACGACCGCATTGCTCACAAGGTGGAAATAAAACTAGACAATGATCTAGACAATCTCTTGCATTTGGCTACTCAGGCCGAGCAACACATCAAGAGAAAGAACATCTCCACCAGTCCATCCAGTAACAACTGGACTTCACAACCTCAACGCAACTTAGACAAAGGGTAGTTCGGCTTCTAAGTTCAAGAAACCAGGATCAGAACTCAACAAATGAGCCACAGCTGGATCAAGTCAAGCTCAGAACCAGCAAGCTCGAGATGTAACTTGCTTCAAATGCATAGGCAAAGGTCATTATGCTCGAGAATGACCAAACCAATGAGCCATGATCATCCGGGAAGGTGGAGAGTATGAGTCTCAAGACGAGATCAAGGAAGAACCAATGGAGTCTGAGGAAGAAGTGACCGAATACCCTGATGTGGGAGAGATCTTAGTCACTTGGAGGTCCTTAAGTGCATTATTTGAGCTGGATACCGTCAAAAGAGAAAACATCTTTCACTAAAGATGTACCGTTCAAACTACGGTATGTAGCATAATCATTGATGGTGGTTCATGTACTAATGTTGCTAGCAAATACTTGGTGGACAGGTTAGGCCTTAAGACAACCAAACACATGTGGCCTTACCGACTCAAATGGTTAGATGAGAAAGTAAAACTCAAGATTGGTGAGCAAGTCATGGTGCCATTCAGTGTGGGCAAGTATGAGAATCAAGTCCTTTGTAATGTTGTTCCAATGCAAGCCAGACACATCTTATTAGGCCGACCATGGCACTTCAAAAAGGAGTCTCTCCACAATGGTCGCACCAACTACTACAGCTACATGCACAACAATAAGAATCATAACCTTGCTCCCTTTACACCACAGGAAGTTCATGAACTTCAAAGAGCCATTGACAAAGGAGCTAAGGCCAGCGAGGTAAGTAAGACAAACCTTTACATATCACCTATTAAAGTCTTAAAATTATTGGAATCCCACACGCATGTGCTACTAATGGTCTTTAGAGAGGGGCATTTTGTAGGTACCGAAGAGATCAGTTATCCGGATGGAATACTCAAGCTACTAGCCAAATTTAAGGATGTGTTTCCTGAGGACATTCCGTCTGGTTTACCACCTATCTGAGGGATAGAACACCAGATTGATCTGGTGCGAAGAGCTCCACTACCAAACCGGCCAGCCTATAGAGTAAACATGGAGGAAGCAAAAGAATTGGAACGACGATTTGAAGAGCTAAGGGGACAAGGCTATGTCCGGGAAAGCCTTAGTCAATGCGCGGTCCCAGTCATTCTAGTTCCAAAGAAGGATGGGACAAGGAGGATGTATGTAGACTGCCGAGCCATCAACAACATCACCATTAAGTATCGGCACCCCATTCCGATATTGGGCGACATGTTGGACGAATTAAGTGGTACCACCATCTTTTTAAAGATCGACCTGAATAGTGGCTACCATCAAGTCCGAATGAAGGAAGGTGATGAGTGGAAAACCGCATTTAAGACCAAGAGAAGTTTGTATGAATGGCTGGTAATGCCATTTGGTCTTACCAATGCACCCAGCACATTCATGCGGCTTATGAACCATGTTTTAATAGCCTACATATGTAAGTTTGTAGTTGTATATACTGATGATATCTTAGTATACAGAACTTGCTTAGAAGATCACTTAGGACATCTTGAGAAAGTACTTGAAACCTTATTGTTGGAACAGCTTTATGCTAATCTCAATAAATGTGTTTTCTGCACTGATCAATTGGTATTTTTAGGTTTTGTTGTTAGTAACAGGGTCTAAAGGTAGATGAGGAAAATATCAAAGTTATTCAAGAATGTCCCACACCAACTACCATTGGGCATGTCGGAAGCTATCACGGTTTAGCGAGCTTCTACCGACGGTTTGTCAAGGACTTTGGCACCATAGAAGCCCCATTGACTTTGGTGATCAAGAAAGATGTTGCATTTTCATGGGGGCCCAACAAAGAAGAAGCTCAAGGACAGCCTCACCAATGCCCCAGTCTTAGTATTACCTAAATTTGACAAAACTTTTAATGTTGAATGTGATACTTCAGGTACCGCCATTGGAGCAGTATTGACACAAGGAGAGAAACTGGTTGCCTTCTTCTGTGAGAAGTTACATGAGGCAGCCCTTAACTACCCCACTCATGACAAAGAGTTATATGCCTCAATAAGATTGTTGAAGACATAGAAGCACTATCTACTCAACAAGGACTTTGTGATCCACACCGACCACGAGACACTCAATTATTTAAGAGGACAGACCACATTAAAGAAGAGGTATGCGAGATGTCATGAGTTTGTGAAAACGTTTTCCTATGTGATCAAGTATAACCGATGATTTGTCAAGGAGATATGCATGGATTTCAACCATGGAGGCTAAGATAATGAGATTCAAACACCTCAAGGCACTTTAGAAGAAGATCGAGACTTCAGAGAGCTCTACCGGCAATGCAACCGAGGTGCTTTTGGTCCATATTACAAACATGATGGTTTTCTTTTCAGGGACAAAAGGCTATGCATTCCCCAAGGTTCAATGCGTGAACTAATCCTTGGAGAAGCACATGGGGAAGGCCTTATGGGACACTTTGGAATGAACAAGACACAGAGCATGCTTGCAGAGCACTTCTTCTGGCCACAACAGAGAAGAGATGTGGAACGATTCTGTTCCAAATGCACAACTTACCTAAGTGAAAAGTCCAGGTCACACCTCACGGTCTTTACCTTCCTTTACATATTCCTGACATGCCTTGGGTGGATTTATCGATGGATTTTGTGTTAGGAATTCCCAAAATCAGGAACAAGGATTCGATATTCGTGGAGGTATATAGGTTCAGTAAGATGGCCCATTTCATCCCTTGAAACAAAACAAATGATGTTACCCAAACAGCGGATCTATTCTTCAAAGAAGTGATCAGACAACACAGCCTACCAAGGACCATAGTCTCAGACGGGGACCCAAAATTCCTCAGCCAGTTTTGGAGAAAGTTATGGAGAAAGCTCAAAACCAAGCAGTAACACCCCCGAACCGATCTATGTCAAAGTCAACTCGTTGGTCGTACAACAATCAAACAAGAACATGTACGACCAACTTCAAAACCCAAACCAGTCGGGTCTATCAGAGAGTCAACCCCGTCTAAAACCTATCTAGAGCTAAGGCAAACCACTAGTGCTAGCTCGACCCCTTCAGCCAGAGCTTAAGGGTTTTCAACCCGTACTCCAGCCAATGGTTGTGTTAACTTGGACTAAGTTAATATCAGGAACACAAAGGTTTTCCACACACCAAAAAGATTCTCTTTTATTTCATCAAACGATATTATACAAAAATCCACTTATTACAAATCTATCCAAGTGTGTATGCATCCTAATATACCCTATGGTACAAATCCGAGGTTCCAAAACGTTTACAAACATACTTACAACTTTTTGCAAAGCGCACCACCAATCTACTCTGGATTACCTACCATCCGCCGTCCTCTACCCCTCTCTAAGGTTTCCTGCAAAAGGGAGGAAAGGGTGAGTAATCTAATATTACACAGTGAGTTCAGGACCCACAAAATACAAAGAGTTCCCCCAAACTCAAACATTAAACACGATTGCCGAAGCATAGCCGAAGCAAAAGCAATATTGATAATATGCACACGCGAAAGAATAAATATGCATGACCCCAGTAACCACAATTACTATGCATGCAACCAACATGACTCTCTAAACTTAGAGGCCTCTTTGTGTAGCAGTCATTCCCCTTGAACACCCTGCACTTGTCAATCACACAGAAAGCCAAGTTGGAACTTCATTATTAATCGAGGCCCGATCCAACACGGTGCATCTCGGTGGGGTTCCGACTATCTACGGCTATGCCCAACTACCCCCATCGGATAGTACTTGGCCCTAGGCTGCAACCCCGTCTCTCCTAGTCTTCTTACCCAATCAAACATGAGTAAGGCAAGCGGGGAATGCTGACTACACCATCCCTATATCATATGGGTCATCAACCAACGACATATGCATTGATACCCTGAATTAGTTCACACATCCGGCCATGACCCGTCTGCGCTGATTCATCGGTCATCGATTCACACATAGCTGGCCAAGGCTTACCGTATGCGCTGATCCCCTGGATCAGTTCACACATACGGTCGTGGCTTAGTAACATAGCATGCCAGTCCCCAGGACATGTGCATCTAGTACTAACACCCACTACCACATCAGCATTGATCCTCAATGATCAAACGCTCTACACACCGAGGAATTAGTGACCTAGCGTCTGTCAGCCCAGCTGAATGGCCTCTAGTCCTAATCCTCCTCAATAACCAAAGTACTCCGCATGCATTGCCTCAACGCCACATGCAGATACTACTTAACAAATACACAAGAATAAATAGGAGGCTATGAATGGATCCCCCGGATCACATGTTGACGTCCTACAATGATCCGGTATGGTGGAACACATGTCCCATGGACATGCACAAACTGTTACCTTCTCCATCGGTTGACAGCAACCGGATCTACACATATGTGTGGTTGATCCTGCAAAAAAAATCAATCCACACACACATGCAAGTACATATCCTACTCTATCGAGACCAGTGCTGGGACACAACGTTAACCCGTCCATGTCAGGAAACTCCCGTTGCATCACAAACAGTAATCAAAGGTAGTCTACATCTACTGGGACTCACTCTTACTCGACGGATTAACTAATCCGTATCATGCCCTTAATCCTCTGGTCCTGGTCTAAAACTACAGACCAACACCTAGTTTAGACCGATCTAGAACCAAACACAAACAACGCTTGCGGAAATATAAACCTTACCGACAATCCACGCAAAGCTTGGTTTCTAAGGCTCTATCGGGCTACTAATCCTCTTCAGCTTTCTCTCACTAGAATTCTAAAAGCTTATGGTGAGTTTTTCTACTTTGGATGAACTAAGGGAAACTTGGCCTGGAGGGGTATTTATAAGCATTTTCCGGCAGCTGCTTCCGACCGTGTGTCGCGCTCTGAAAAAAACAGCCCATGCATGGTGCCACACAATGAGTCAAGGTCGTAGCCTACACACTAGACCTGTAGGTCTTGTCTGCTTGACTCAATCCTCTCGATTTTACCACGGCGGGTGTAAAACTCTCATTTGCCGGTGGGTTAAATATTTTTACCCTGATCCTTATCCTCTTATCTACTGCACACCATGGCACTGGATCATTGGCTGGACTTAAATCTTCTCACGTAGCCTCCTAGGTCCAAAGCTAAAGTTTCGTCCATAAGTGCAGTCCACAATTACGGCTCCCCGATCCACTCGCTTGAGTGTCACCACAACACAAGACCAAAACGTGGCTGGACTCAGCCTACTTTCTACCCTTCAGCGTAGGTCTTTGATTTTGGCAATACTAGCTTGCCTGACGTATCACATGGCCTGACTTAATCCTTAAGTCATTGATCCGTCCTATCTGCGCGGTTCGAGCCGTTCCCGGTCGTTTCTAAGTTCTGCGAGTTATCTAGCAATCTACCCGAGCCTTGGATGAATTTCTTCGAACTAAACTCCTTTTAATTCATCCATGACCTTTGCAAAGTCATTCCACGCCATTGACTCACTTGGAATATTTTCGCCCCCTTGGTCATGCTGGTTCTTCGACCATCTCGAGCCAACAGCGATATTTGCTGATCCTCTCGAGCTTTCTTAATTTTTCTGCGACCAATCTTCCTATTTAAACTCATACTGGCTTCATAACTTGGTCCTCGACCATTCTTGATGTTTTTAAATTTTGGCCATCAGTCCTCTCGACCAATCCACCATAGTCCTTGGCAGGGTCATTACATTCTCCCCTTCTTACAGGAATTCGTCCTCGAATTCCCTACTTATAACATGCCTAGCTCCCACAGCATTTGTTGGTTGCAGTTCTCTGCTCAACTTAAGTTCTTTCATATTGTTCCTCCATCTTGATTCGTGACACAGTCACTTGCCCAATATCTTTACTCTTATCTGGTTGCTTTACCCCGATTTCTCCCCTTGGCCAATTCCCAATAGTTTTCCAAAGGTTTCCTATAATGGTTTCCTATTCCAAGGATACTCTTATACCTTAGCCAACTGCCTTCCAACAGATTGGCTCTGGTCTGGATCTAACTATAAAAAGGTATCTCCTAATCCCTTTTTATCCTATCCACTTTAATTTTCTAAGCACCTAATTCCGCAAACTACCTTAATCTTATGTAGTGTTACTTTCTTCATGAAAGTAAAACCACGAGGAATTACAGAACTCCAAACCATTTGTCGTCGTTACCCACCAAGGGCTCACAACGACAGACCAAAACCAAGATTTGAAAATACCATCATTTGAAAACATGTCAAAACTCTCAACCAAGCATCACATGGCAATACCCTCGCAATAAGGTTCATTAGAATTCATACATTTGCCACAGGGCTCAAACTCAGGCCTAGGAAACCCTATTCCTACCGTTGGCATTTTGTCCTTCGGACCTTTGTCTTTTGACTGAACACGTCACCACACGTTTAGTATTGTACATAGTTTGCCTGACTTGTCGTGTCGGGCAATTGAAAGTGTGACGTCCCCTCTTACCACACTCCGAGCATAGGCTATGCCTCGGTGCTCGCTGGTTTTCGGAACGCATATTTGGGTACAAATGGCTAAAGTGCCCGGTTCCCCCCCCCCCACCACTCACTGCAGTGTGATGGACTCCCATCCGAGCATGTCTCCTCAGGGTTCTTCCCCCTCGGCTATATTCTCCTTGCTCAAAATGGGTTTTTCCTATTAAGGGCCTTACGCTTGTCTGTTCCATCATCTCTTTTTCATGTGGGTCCTCCGGATAGGTCTGCCCGATACTTCCCAGCCAGTCTGCATATAACTCATTGGCTGGGTCTCCATTCCCGTTTATATTTAAGGACTGGTCCGATATACTCCATAACGGATCTTCGTACTCCCTAAGCCTCCTTGTCCAGTATGTGGGTGAGCACTAACCGAGGATTGCCTCCATTTCTGATGGCGTTTGTTCTTCGGTTTCCTCTGATACCTCTGACTTCTCCCCCACACACATCCATATTAAGTTGGACTGCTGAGGTTATGTCTCCATCATCATTACCCGTAGCTATGAACGGGTACACATCCTCACCATGATCTCCTTCAAGTGGTGTAAAAGAGAACATCCCATAGTCCGGCATGGGAATGTTCGGGATTGATCTCGTTGGGGTATTTGGATCCCAAACTTCGGGTGTTGTTTCCCCCGATGAAATCTCCACGATCTCGGCTGATGGAATTTGAATTTCCAACCCCTCATAGTGTGTTGGAATTGTTGTATAGTCTTCTATTTCTTCCATCATTTCATTTTGCATTGGCTCCTGCCCTAATGCCATCTCAAACTGTTCGGCCAAGCCATTTTCTACTTCGGTTGGGACTGCTCCCACCACCCCGTCATAGTCAGTAATTGTAGACCAGTTTTCATCACACGAGTCGGAGTCTACTGACGAATCATAACTGTCCGCATCACCTTCCCCGACTACAAACCATGAAAAATCTTCCCCGTCGATCAGCGGTCAATCTCTTGTATAACACATCTCGTATTTGCGAGACCATTCTGCACAGGTTAGGTCAATCCTAAAGAAAAACAAATTTCCCTTCCCCAAACTAACCTATTAGGCGGACACATCCAGATTCCTTAGGGTGGCTGTGCGAATCATTTTGACTCTACAAAACCGTTTAAAAAATCCCTTGTCCCAAAAGCATGATACGGAAACCATGCTCTGATACCATCATCTGTAACACCCCCGAATCGGTCTAGGTCAAAGTCAACTCGTCGGTCGTACAACAATCAAACAAGAACATGTACGACCAACTCCAAAACCTGAACCAGTCCGAAAATGTCACAGTGTCGGGTCTATCAGAGAGTCAACCCCGTCTAAAACCTATCTAGAACTAACAAGCCACTCGTGCTAGCTCGACTCCTTCAGCCAGAGCTTAAGGCTTTTCAACCCGTACTCCAACCAAAGGTTGTGTTAACTTGGACTAAGTTAATATCAGGAACACAAGGGTTTTACTCACACCAAAAAGATTCACTTTTATTTCATCAAACGATATTATACAAAAATCCACTTATTACAAACCTATCCAAGTGTGGATGCATCCTAATATACCCTATGGTACAAACCCATGGTTCCAAAACGTTTACAAACATACTTACAACTTTTTGCAAAGCGCACCACCAATCTACTCTGGATTACCTACCATCTGCCGCCATCTACCCTTCTCTAAGGTTTCCTGCAAAAGGGAGGAAAGGGTGAGTAATCTAATATTACTTAGTGAGTCTAAGACCCACAAAACTCCAAGAGTTCCCCAGAACTCAAACGTTAAACGCGATAGCCGAAGCACAAGCAATATCGATAATATACACACGCGGAAGCATAAATATGCATTACCCCAGTAACCACAATTACTATGCATGCAACCAACACGACTTTCTAAACTTAGAGGCCTCTACGTGTAGCAGCTATTCCCCTTGTACACCATGCACTTGTCAATCACACAGAAATCCAAGCCGGAACTTAACTATTAACCGAGGTCCAATCCAACACGGTGCATTTCGGTGGGGTTCTGACTATCTACAGCTATCCCAACCTATTATGCCGGATAGTACTCGGCCCCAGACTGCAATCCCGTCTCTCCGAGTCTTCTTACACAATCCAACATTGAGTAATGCAAGCGGAGAATGCTGACTACAGCATCCCTATATCATATGGGTCATCAAACCCACATGATAACACCTAAGGCCGTATGCGTCGATACCCTGAATCAGTTCACACATCCGGCCATGACCCGTCTGCGCTGATTCATCAGTCATCGATTCACACATAACCAGCCAAGGCTTACCGTATGCGCTGATCCCCTGGATCAGTTTACACATACGGCCGTGTCTTAGTAACACAGCATGCCGGTCCCCAGGACACACACATCTAGTACTAACGCCCACTACCACATCAGAGTTGATCCTCACTGATCAAACGCTCTACACACCAAGGAATTAGCGACCTAGCGTGTGTCAGTCCATCTGAACGGCCGCTAGTCCTAATCCTCCTCGATAACCAAAGTATTCTGCATGCATGGCATCAATGCCACATGCAGCTAATACTTAACAAATACACAAGAATAAATGGGATGCTACGCATGGATCCCCCGGATCACATGATGACGCCCTACCATGATCCGGTAAGGTGGAACACATGTCCCATTGACATGCACCAAACGTTACCTCCTCCAACGGTTGACAGCACACGGATCTACACATATCTGCGGCTGATCTTGCAAAACAAATCAATCCACACACGCGTGCAAGTACATATCCTACTCTACCGAGACCAGTGCCACAACATTAACCCCTCCTCTTCGGGAAACTCACGTTGCATCACAGACTGTAATCGGCAGGATTCCACATCTACCGGGACTCACCCTTACTCGAGGGATTAACTAATCCGTATCACTCCCTTAATTCCCCCCCCCTGGTCCTGGTCTAAAACTATGGACCAACACCTAGTTTAGTCCGATCTAGAACCAAACATAAACAAAGCTTGTGGAAATATAAACCTTACCGACAATCCACGCAAACCTTGGTTTATAAGGCTCTACCGGGCTACTAATCCTCTTCAGCTTTCTCTCACTAGAATTCTAAAATCTTATGGTGAGTTTTCTATTTTGGATGAACTAAGGAAAACTTGACCTGGAGGGGAATTTATAAGCATTTTCCGACAGCTGCTTCCGATCGTGTGTCGCGCTCTGAACCAAACAGCTCATGCATGGACATGGAACTGGATCATTGGCTGTACTTAAATATTATCCTGTAGCCACCTATGTCCAAATTTATAGTTTTGTCTATAAGTGCAGTCCACAATTACGGCTCCTCTATCCATTCGTTTTAGTGTCATGGCAACACTATACCAAAACGTGGCTGGACTCAGGCTACTTTTTACCCTTCAGCCTAGGTCTTTGATTGTGGCAATACTAGATTGCTTGACGTATCACATGGTCTCACTTAATCCTTAAGTCATTGATTCGCCCTATCTGTGTGGTTCGAGCCATTCCCAGCCGTTTCTAAGTTCCGCGAGTTATCTAGCAATCTACCCAAGCCTTTCATGAATTTCTTCGAACTAAACTCCTTTTAATTCATCCATGACCTTTGGAAATTCATTCCAAGCCATTGACTCACTTGGAATATTTTCTCCCTCTTGGTTCGAGTGGTTCCTCGACCATCTCGAGCCAACATCGATATTTACTGATCCTCTCGAGCCTTCTTAATTTTTCTTCAACCAATCTTCCTATTTCAACTTGTACTGGCTTCACAACTTGGTCCTTGACCATTCTTGATGTTTTCAAATTTCGGCCATCAGTCCTTTCGACCAATCCTCCATAGTCCTTGGCAGGGTCATTACACAAGCTCCTCTTCTCCACCACTTGCCATCCTCAAACCGATTGCTAGACTGAAGTAACCAACCACACACTATCCACTCTCTTAAGAGTCACAGTCGAAGAATCAGTTCTTAGGACTGAACCTTTTCAAGAGAGAGAGGATGGTGTATCCCTCGGAACCAACCCAAAACCAGACGTCCCACCAACGATCGTTCCAGCCATACCAACCATGAGAGCAAGACCCATGACCCGGTCCGGAGCTAGAACCTTACAAAGGGACTTCGACCAAGCTGTGAAGAATCTTTTTCTGAACATGAGGTTGAGGACTTGACCGACCAAATGAATCAGATGAGTATCACCAAAAAGAGGGAACACCCCGGGCCAGACAAAAGAAAGGAACAAGCTGACCCAAGTGAGGCACACGACCAAAAAGAAGAGCCCAAATCGACATATGAAGACATAATGGTCTGACCAAACAATGTGCACGAAGAACTTAGGTTAAAAGGGTCACACTAACTTACCTTATTTGCCATCCTTCCCACGTGACGACCAGGTACAACGCACAGGCCATTCCTTAGTCCACATTCACTCCGACTTCAGGCCAAGGTATGTCAATGAATTTAAATTATTTCTGGAGTAACTGTTGTTTGTTTTAAGTGTTTTTCTTTAATATTATCGTAGCATAAGGCATGTTGGCCAAATTAGTTCGCTTTGATTTCGTTATTCTCAATTAAAAATTGTAATCTCCCTTTAAAGACCCACGAAGGCACCAGCTGCTAGGACCGATATATAATGTTCCATTACAGCATTGTATTTTTTAACCTATATCAGTAAACAACGAATTTTCTTTGAGTTCATTCTCTTTTACAACCGAGTTTCTTTGCTAGTGAGATTCTTTCCAAGAAGTTCTTGTCTTATCAAAACCCCGTTCCATAAGGTTTTGTGGCAACCTTGATCCACCATCAACCCATCGAACCATCCACTCATCCATTCTGAAAGAGTCATACTGCCAGCAGTCTTGGATCAATTCAACCCCATCGTTTCCATCAATCATCTTTGACCGGGGACCGAAGGAAAGAGCCGCACAGCCAACCTTAGACCCATTTGCTCGACCACCGGTAACCTCAGTCTCTGAGTATATATCAACTAAGCATCATTCTCTCCATTAAAGTCCATAGTCATCTATGTTTGACCTTCCAAAATCTGTTCCAACATCTGCTTCATCTCATTGTCTTATGTATGAGGTTTCTGATAAGAAGAAGAACCATAGGTTCTGAAGAAACTGTTATTTTGAACGGGCTTGTTATATTGGGAATTTGGAGTGTAGCCATAAGAGTTTTGAGTTCCTTGAAATGAAGTTTTTTAACCATATCTCTGCTGATTTCCAAATCTTTGGCCCAGAAATGTAGTTAACTCTTCATCTCACTCTTTCTTGGGTTAAAAAGTTTCAACCTCACTCTTCATCTCACTCTTTCTTGGGTTAAAAAGTTTCAACCTCTGTAGCAAATTGAACAGACAATTTTCCCACTATAATTTTCTGCATAGAATCTATCTTAACCTTAACTTCACCAATCTGATTTCCATCCATGTTCATGGCCATCCATGTTCATGGCTTGCCTCTTTCTCTCAAAATCAGCATTCTTGGTACTATTACTAGAGGCCAAGTTTTTAATCAAAATTTGAGCATCCTCTGGGTACCTGGTGTTGAAGTTACCATTGCTGGCAGCATCAAGAGCCATTTGGTATCTCCAAACAATGCCTCTGAAAAAGATATCTAGTAATTGTACCCCACTGAACCCATGGTGTGGACAATCTCTCTGATATGCGTTGAATATCACCAAGCAGCCTTGAATGCCTCAGTTTATCCTTGAGAGAATGTAGAAATTTTGTTTCTCAACTCCTCGGATCTTGCATCATCAAAGAAAGTGTTGAGGAAATCTGTCTTAGTTTCCTCCAAGGTTGTCAATGATCTTGGTTGTAATTGCTTAAGCCAGGAAGCTGCTTCTCCAGCAAGAGAGTATGGGAAAAGCTTGCAGAAGAGATAATCATGGAGTGTTCATGAGAAAGAGCATGAAAAGGGTGCTGACCCACAAGAGCGTAATATGTTGGTTTCAGCTGAAATCATTTCTCTGAAAAGGAGGACGAATTGCAGAGCGATTAGCATAGAACTGATTAGGCATGTTATAATCAATAAGTGTCCTCCCTCGACCACCTACAGCTGTTACAGCAATGACATTGCCATCTCCATCGAGCCTATTGCCCTGCTCGTTGCTTGTGTTACCCTCCACGTCTCGTAAGACTCCAGCCTCATCTCGAACCAAAACTACTGGATTTATCGTTTCAGCTGGTTTCTTTGTTTTACGTTTTGTGTGTTCTACCTCTCTTAGCTCCTAATTAGAAAGATTCAAAAGCTGTTTGTCTTTATTGCTCCTAGTAATGCGTTTAGTAATGCACTTCAAACACACAAAACAAAGAAAGAGAGAGTAGCGTAAGTAACAATGTAAGAAAAAGTTTAGTCTAAATTTTAGATTTAAATATATTGTTGAATCAAATAGTCCTCGGCAGCGGTGCCAAAACACTATAAGAAAAAATTTTTATAGCCATGAATTAGCTACGAAATTTTACTTAGCTACGTTTTATAGCCACAAATAGCAATAAAGCAGCCACAATTTTAAAATTCTAAAATTTGTGGTTATTATGTGGCTTTTTGTGGCTAAAATATCTACGAATTACAATTTGTAGCTATTTGAACCAACTAAATCATAATTAGCCACAAACAAAATTGTGGAAATCGAAATCTACTATTAGCCACGAAAAAAATTGTGGAAATCGAAATCTACTATTAGCCACGAAAAAAATTAAACCTTTAATTTTAAAATTTAAACTATAATCTCTTAATAATTGATATTAAATAGTATATCAAAAAGAAAATGTAACACTTAATTATTACAAATTTCAAAAAAAAATTAAAATATAACTATTTTCTTTCCCAAACTTTAAACCCCAAAAAGAATATATAATTATCCAAACATAATATATAAGTAGTTAGTATATATATTCAAAATCCAACATTTATAACATTTTACTACAATTAAAATTTAATACATATAAAAAGAATTCAAATATTCCAACTATGGTATCTTTAAATCTTAAATCTTAAACCTAAGCCCTCAAACCCTATACTCCAAATTACAAACCCTAAATTATAAATTTAAACCTTAAACTTTTAATCAAAATAAATAAATCACAACACTCATAAACCATAAAACCAAAAAAATAGCCATTAGTTATATATATAAAAAAACCAATATACAAATATATACCAAATTTATCTAAACCCTAAGTTATAAATTCAAAATCTTAAATTTCAAAGTCTTAAATAAAATAAAAACTTTTAGATACAAGAAATAAATTATAAACTTTAACCCAAAAGCTAACGATTATATATATATATATATATATAATTAAAATTTACCACTTACAATAAACTTTTAGAATATTAATGATACATAGAGAAAGCATATATTTGTGACTGTGCTAAAATTCAAAATTTTGGCAGTGAAATATAAAGTCGCGGGTAAAAGTCTGGGTTAATTTTGGTTGAAATGTTATATTCCCGGTTTAATTATTAACTCGCGGCAACTTATTTACACAGATTAGCTACGGATGACCATGACTGCGGCTATTGCCGAATAATTAAATTGCAAAACTCTAGGTGAACTTATACTCTCTGCCTCTTAATCGCTATCTCTCTTCCTTGGATTTCTTCTTACTTGAAAAAAATTGATGCTCTGATTGTATTATTCGCGATCTCCTTTTATTCTTCTTCCTCTTCGTCTTCTTCTTGGTCTTCTTCCTCATCCATTGCTGAGTTCTCAACAAGGTTCTTTTTTTACGTTTTATTGATTTTTTTTGATTCTTATTCAGACTTTCAATTCCGACATGAATCGTTTAAATCTGCTTCCCTAAGAACCTTTCCTTTGTATCAAGCTACTTCTTTTGCCTCAGATCTTACCTCGTTTCTTAATTTTGCAGTAGTTAGAAGAGCAATCCCTGGCAGTGGTTAGAAGAAGATTCACAGGATTTTGTTTCAATTTGTTTGTTTTTGTTTTTTTTTTGCAGGCGAATTCTCCGAGAATAAGGTATATTTCAATTTATGTTCCTTCAAATTGCATTGATATTGTGCAGAATCGTTTGTCTATACATTGTAAATTTGTGTTTTAACTCGTTCTTCTTGGATAGTTGGTTGATTCCTTAACCTCATAGAACTGATGAGCTTGTTTTATGTGTTAAATCTGTAGAGATGTTACAGATAACCGATTTCAGAAGTAAAGTTTATTCCAAACAATACTCGGATGCGAAAATTGACGTCTGTGGAGCGATCAATAGTGGTATCTCCCTATTCTTTCTAAGTGTATTGACCAGCTCGTGAGGATATTTCTCTTAAAGTGCATATCTTGTTGCAGGGCATAGAGAAGAAACCAGCAAGGCATGAAGCTGGGCATGCTGTTGTTCCTACAGCTGTCGCAAATATTCTTCCTGGACAATCCCGTGTTGTGCTAAGACAATAAAAGCAGATTCTTGGATTGGCTTAAGGCGCATCTTTACAAGTGTTAATGATATTTTAAGTCATGTTTTGCTGCTAAAAATTAAGCATATTGCCAAGATCAGGAGAAACACTGGGTTTTTACATATATTCCTCCAATGTATGAAGACAGATATGACAAAGTTTACTCCCTATATTGCCCACGCTTACTTGGTGGATTTTGGATTGCAATCTGAGATTGGAGTGCTCGTGACAGAGGCATAGAGGTGTATTGATATATTTGTATGTTTATCTAATTTGTAATTAGAAACTCAGATTTAAATTTAATTTGCTTTTTGTATATTATTAATTTAATTTAATTAAATAAATAAAATTGTTTTGTATTTTTTTTTATTAAAATCTATAAGATAGCCACAATTGTATATGCGATTATCTGTTTCTAAAATAGCTATAAAGGTCACAAATTTTAAATAGCAACAAAGCAATCAGATATTTAATCAGATCAAAGATGAGTTTCTAGCAAGGAGGGTGATGTAATCTCCAGAATCAACCCGAAACCGGCAGCTCAACCAAAGACCATTACGACCATGAGATCAAAACAGATGACCAGGTCAGGAACTAAGACTCTACAAAAAGACTTCAACCAAGCCATAAAGAATCTAATTGTTGAACATGAGGTTGAAGACTTAGCCGATCAACTGAACCAATTGAGAATCACCAAAAAAAAAGACCAAACCGGACAAGTTACAGAACAAGACTAAACCGACCAGAAAGTGAATAAAGATCAAACTAAGTCGGCATTGTTATACATGATGGACGGTCCAAAGTATACGCATGAAATTCCTAAAATAAATGGAGCACACAGACTTACCTTATTTGTAATTCTGCCCAAGTAAAACTAAGATTCATCAAGCCGCCTAATTTCAGTCCACATTCATATCTTCACCTAGTCAACACGCCAAGCTCTAAACCAGGCCAAGGTGAGTAATGAATTTATTTCAATATTTATTTTGTGGACTAACATATTAAAGTGATTTCTTTCTTTTAAATGTTTTTTTAATTCTTTTAGTATAAGGAAATTGTTGGCCATTTTCGATTTGATTTTTCCAGAATTTTCCTTTGTAATAAAACTTTTAATCTCCCTTAAAGACCCACAAAGGCACCAGCTACAAGGACCAATCTATGAGGTCTCATTACTGCATTGTATTTTTTACCCGAGATCAATAATAAAAACGAATTTTCTTAAAGAGTTTGACTCTTTGATATGAGGCGATTTTACCTCATTCTAACATTTATTTTCTTGTTTTTATTAAGTCTTTGTAGTCTTTACCCAATAGTTTTAGGTTACTAAGGAGCTATAAACGAAGATATACGGAACTGGAGCCTCTGGAGTAAAAAGGAGTCGAAATGAAGTAAAATGACCTAAGTTTAGAGAATATCATACGATAGAGAACCTGCTCCCTCTTCGGAGCACATGGTCCATCCGTCTGAAACAGATATGGAAACTCTACTTACCTAGTTTTGGGACGCGAGCAAGGAACAAAAAGGGGGAGCCGTCGCCATCTTACATGGATCCTCTTTTCATCATTCCTTCTATCATCTTGTACATACCACACTTTGAGAGCTTTTGTCATCTATAGACCTTTTCATATAGTTGTTGAGAATTTATACGTGTAAGATTAGGAGAAGACTATCTGCTACACTTTAGAAGAATTTTGAACCCTTGTCATTTCTTTTATATATTTCATGGATTTCTTAACATCTCTAGCTGTGTTTTCTTCCTCCATGTCTGAGTAGATTCACAAGTTAGATCAAGGATTTCAATGGTATTCATGAGTTGATGGATTGAACACAAATAGGGATTTGAATTGATTGTCTTCACCATTTGTTAGTTTTAATGCATGAATTGAACTGATCACTTGAATCATGATTTTATGTTAACATATTCATCAAAAGTGTAATAGGTTGCTAGAAGAGACTTTGGTGAGAGATTTGTCCCTAACCAACGACAGTTGATGTTAAGGCAAACCGTGAACATATCGAACCTATGCTTAATGCTTGTCTGCGATATTACCAAACGACAGTTTAGGAATCTAGGTTGTTAGATAAAGTTGTTGATGCCACGACAATGGATTGATATTATCTTTATGTTTGAGTTCAAGACTTGTGCTTAATCGTCCTATGAATAGTTGTTCAATCCTTTGTTATGTAATTCTTTTATTGGGTCTTTGACAACATGGGCTGAATGTAGATTAGCATTCTTGGATCACTTCTACACTAAGTCCAAGACTGCTGCTTTGAGGAACAAAACATCCTCATTGCAGCAACATTTCGGGGAAGCCTTTTGTGAGGATTGAGAAAGGTTTGAGTACAGAAGAGAGTGTCCTCATCATGGGTTCACTGATGAACAAATTATGGGTACCTTCTAAAATGGTGTTGACTGGGATTATAGGAATGCTCTGAATGCTGCCAGCAATGGCGATTTTATGACAAAGTCCAATGAGGGTGCTTTTCAGCTGATTAAGAACTTGGCTGGAAGTTCTAGCAACAAGTCTCTTGAGTATGAAGATCAGTAGTGTGGAAGCTCAAAATATTAATGAGCTCACAGCCAAGGTAAACCTTTTGCTAAAGGGGAACCAAAAAAACAGTCCATTTTGTTGATGAGAATGGAGAAGCACCTCTATCTAAAGAGTTTGGGAATGAACAAGATGATAGAGGTCAGCTATGTGAATGGGCAAGGTTTTATGTAAAATCGTGGGTTCAACAAAGCCTATAAAAGCCACTCCAACTTGTCCTATAGGAGCACAAATGTGGAAAATCTACAAGATCAAGTGTATCCACAACAACAAGGAGGCCAAAATCAATTGTCTCAGTGTTGGGGTCAAAACCCACCCCTCGAAGATTGACGGATCGAGAAGTCTAAATACTTATACGGAATGCTTATCCGAGGATTGAACCAGATAGCCAACTTCCTCGAAAAAGGATTGGCTAGCTGGAAACTCATACGA
The DNA here is from genome assembly GCA_900108845.1 of Iljinskaea planisiliqua. Lineage (NCBI taxonomy): Eukaryota > Viridiplantae > Streptophyta > Magnoliopsida > Brassicales > Brassicaceae > Iljinskaea > Iljinskaea planisiliqua. The sequence continues at coordinate 875,255 of FNXX01000015.1, read as the reverse complement.
AGACACAAACTCATACGAATACATAAAAACTCATACGAAGACATTTAAACTCATTTTGAAGACATTTAAACTCATACAAAAGACTCCCCGGCCGCCAGTTCTTGGACGAGGCCCCCAGTTTCTGGACCACTCCGCCAAGTATTCGACTAGGCCACCGGTTTACTATCCCAGGACGCCCGATCTTCCTCCTCTTGGCCAGCCCACCATCTTTTTCTCTTGGACAGCCCGCCACCTCCGTATCCCTCGGACCAGGCCGCCAGCTCGGATCAATCCGCCGGTTTGGAACAGGTCGCCAGTTTGGCCAGCCCGCCGACCAGGCAGCCCACCATGTTCTCTCTCTCTCTAGAACAGACCGCCCAATCCTCTTCCCAGGCCGCCAGCTCGGACCAAGCAGCCAGTCCGGACCAGGCCAGCAGGCCCCCAGTTCGGACCAGGCCGCCAGGCCGCCAGGCCGCCAGTTCGGACCAGGCCGCCAGGCCGCCAGTTTGGCCAGCCCGCCATGTTCTCTCTCTCCATAACAGGCCGCCCGTTCCTCCTCCCAGGCCGTCTGTGACTCCCCTGAACCAGCCCGGTGGTTTTACTCCTCTTGGACCAGCCCGCCATACCAGTTTAAACACCGGGCGGGCTGAAAGTTCATACCAGATAAACGTGCGGGCTGAAAGTTCATACGAGAAAAACAAGGGGGCTGAAACTTCATACAAAAGAAACAGGCGGGCTAAAAGTTCATAAGAAATAAACGGGCGGGTTGACAGCTTGACTCGGAATCACTCGGTTTGGAACACTGTTCATCTGGGATTATCCGCAAAAAAACACTATTCACGGAACACTGTTCATGAACCGGATAAAATCGGAAAGATGAAGATTCGGTTTGATATAAGACGGATTCGGGTTACAGTTCATAAAACACTGTTCATGGGATACTGTTTGCTGCACTGTTCACGTACCGATCCGAAAACGGGGAAAAGAGTCCAAGGAAGGCGGAAGACTGAAATAAGGGTGAGTCGAACCAAACCAGAGGCGGGCTGGATCAAGACTAGACTTAGTGGCGACCTGCTAAGGATATGGGCTGTGGATCAGGCCCAAAGTCCGTCTAAGTCGGCGGATGGAAGATTAACAGGCGTCCCACATCGCTAATAAACTCCCTGAGTACCCTAGGTCGCCCACTATATATACGATAGCTTGTATCAAGTTTAAGAGCATCCAATTCCGAGTATTAGACTTTTCGTATTGTAAAACATAAAGCTTCTACGAATTTTCTTGTAATTTGAAAAAAAAATCACTAAATAAAACAAACTTTCGATCTTGGTCATTGAGTTCTTTTAAAATAGGATTTTCGAGCCTCCATTAATTATAAGTTTTGATTGTGTGAGTTTCGACTCTCACAGTTTGGCGCCGTCTGTGGGGACGAGAAATATTCTAAACCCTAAGGGCAAATGGATACGAGAAAGAAAGCAATGTCTGGAGACAGAGGAAATAATGACGGAAACAACGGAGCAAACAATCAACCCGACGGAGCGGCCGATACAGGCGGAGCGGAGGTTTCCATGATTGAACTGAATACGATGCTAGCCACACTCCTAGAGCGGCAGGCCGAGCTGGAGAAATTCAACGGCACAGTGACTCAACAACTGGCGACCATCCTGGAGAAAAACCGAACCAGGAATGTTCCCCTACAAGGAGTCTCGGAGCAAACCCGCCGGACTTTGGAGCAAGGCATCTTAGATTCCCGCCGCAAGCAATAGCACCGGGAGGGCAGATTCTGAGTGAGCACACCCCAATGGCGACAAGGGTAGACCCGTCCGGACCGCCACCGCTGCAACGGAAGAGCACAACTGGACAAAACGCTGATCGGCCTACGTCAATGGTAACAGAGGAACAAACCGGAACCACTGAAGATGAATCCGACAAAGACGGAGATGAGACAGAGGATGAGGTGCGAGTGCTCACCGATGATGAGGAAAACATACTTTGGGTAAAGCAACAACGACACGCTGAGGAACAATGAAGAGAATGCCGACTGGACAGAATGCCATTCCCCACGAGCCAGAAAAGCGAAATGGCCGAGCTCAGAGCCCAGCTCGCCCTCGCGAAGAGCGAGATGAAGATAGTGTGTTCCCAGGTTCACCAGGCCACCAGTTCAGCCCCAGAGATCGACCGGGTCTTAGAGGAAACCCAGAAGATCCCATTCACATCCCGAATCACGGATATGAAGCCTTCTGATCCCGGATAAATCTGGATTCCGTTCTACGATGTGACGTCAGACCCAACAGCTCACATGACTACATTTCAGATCGCTATGGGCCGAGCCCGGTTCAAAAACGATCTAAAGGCAACAATGATCTAATGCAAACAAAAAAAATTGAACCATAATCAACAGTGCCATTTGTGACTCTTTTTAATTTCATTCTCTTTTTTCATGTTTGAAATTCTAGGTCATTTTGTTTTTCATCTTTTTTTGGCAAAAATAAAACCTCCTTAACCTGACGCTTCTTTTTCTCCTTGGGAACGGGTTTGGTTTTCGGGGTCTTGCTCTTTCTCTCTACAGCATTCTCCTGGCTGCAACTGGCACTTACATCATTCCCTTCAACAGCGTTCACCTCGCTGCAATTGGCACCTACATCACTCGGTACAACAGCGTTCACCTCGCTGCAACTGGCACCTATATCATTCGGTGCAACAAGATCTTCCTGCAGATACCATGCATATATATGATCAAAACAAGGCTCAAAGCTATGATAGATACACTACAAAGGATCATAGCTTTGTACCGGTTTCATCTTCTTCTTATAAAAGTAGTTTTCAGAACCCTCTTTTGTAAGAAACTCAGAGACACAACATCCAGTTTTCATCAGCGGATTGCACAAGTTTAAATGTCTTCAAAATATTTGACATTCAAGCAAATGTCAACATTCACTTGCAAATGATAACTGAACTTTAAGACAAACAAGGACTTTGTTGTTTCTCACACATTGAAGCAAATTTTTTGGTTGTTCGTTGAACGACTTCAGTTTCCAGAAAATAAGACCATTATAATCCAATTCGACCGAGTTATTTACTTACGAGGGAAAAGCCAAACCGGTTGTTTTGCTAGCTACACCATAGAAATGGCAGGTTTAACTTTCAGCCGCAATATTGTGGCGTACTCATGACTCATGTTATCCAGGCAATACATTCAATCCCAACCGTTCTAGTTCGGTTCCTTCATTGTGGTCGTGAAAAGTCAATGGTCAAAGCTGGTTTTATCAAAATTTTGCAACCTGATTTTACTAAGGGGACTTAGATTAGCTATTTGAGAGTATTTCATTTTTTTTTATAAATCCTTACATTATTGTATTTAATATTTGTACAAATGCCTTAAAATCTCAACTTATTGGATTAATCATTTGTATAAATTCTTTAAAATTTAAGCTTATTGAAAATTTGGGTTTCATCAGTAAAATTTATTAGATAGGATTTGAAGGTATTTGAAAGAAAATTTATAATTAAAAAGTAATGAATACAAATACCACCTCTTATGATGGTATTTGAAGTTCATTTATTTATTTATTTTGTTTTGTTTCAATCTCAAAAAAATAAATCAAAACTCTTGAAATGAGAAAAGATAAAAATTTATTGAAAACTAAACATTGAATTTTTCGATATCATTTTCTCATTTTTATAGGAAAAAAATTTGACAAAAAATATTATATATCATTTTAAATAGTTTTTAAAAGTTGAAAATCCTAATTTTCTTACAATATACTCAAGTTTCAATTATTTTTACATTTTATTTGAATAAGAGATATAAACCAAATATTTTTTTTTTTGATTTTTTTTTTCAAATCCCTTCAAATCACTCTAAATTTTTGTAACAACAAATTTTCAGAAGGAATGAGCCGGTTTCACATTCCAAATTATATTAACCCAAAAAAGATTATCGGTTGATAAAAATTCGAAATTACAAAAATGAAAATATTATAGAATATGTTCACTTTCAACATTCAGAAATGTTATACAATATATATCAAACTTAACAAAAACTCCCAACGATCAAGATCGTCTCCATAATCAAGAAAGTTTGAATGGTTTTTAAGATAAACAGAAATTATGAAACATAGAGTTTGAGTTGTTCAAAAATGTAATTAAAACAACATATCATATTCAATGCAACTATAAATCGCATGTCAATAGAGTTTATGAGTCAGCCTTTTTACCTCTGCTTATCATGATAATGTTTCTATTATGTGCTCGTAGTCGAAAGGGAAGACTCACCAGGCACAAGAACAGTTTTTCCCTCATTTTCCTTCATTTCCTTCTCTTCCTTCTTCTTTTCGAGAAGATTTTTCTTCCTACAAAACATATGAATCAAAAGAAAAATTGAGATGCAAATCAGACTATGCAAACCCACAAACAAATTAGCACCACTGGAAGTACAGTGCTAATGCAAATAAGTTATTTATTCAAACCGCAAAACATATTATTCAAAAGAATAAACGATATAAAAAGCAGGAAATGTAAACTCATTTACAAATAACATGACTTGAAGTTCAAGAAAAGCACAATATAGTTTCATGATAAGTAAGTGTTTAGTTGTTACACAGAGATTCTGAAGTCTATAATTTCAAGTGATGCATCAATTCCAAAGTCTGTGGATAGATGCTTTGGTTGCAAGTGTATGTGTGTGTATAGAAAGATGTTTGAAATAAATAAAGCAAATTTAAATACTGAAAAGCCTTAATAATTTCCTTGATCTAAAATGTGTTAATGAATTCCATGACCTAAAGAGAAACCTTAAACCCTAAAAGACCTAATAAATTCCTTGACCTAAAAGCAATTTTAAACCCTAAAAAGCCTTAATAACTTCATTGAACATATAAGCTTTAGAGAGAGATAAAATGATTTACCTTTTGTAAGCGAAGTACCTACGTAATTGTGGTTTCTGCTCAGGGCTAAACGCAAACCACATTTCATGAGGACATACGTCAGTCCAGCTCCCAATATCTACACACAAACAAAGGAAAGAGATAAAAAATTGCTACATACTCTTCGTTAAGACAAACAAACTCTTTGTATGTTTTTTTCACACCTTGAAGGAAAAGTCTTGGTTCTTCATTGGTGTACTTCAACTTCCAGAGAATCAGACCATCGTCATCCACTTCGACCGGCATGGTTCTAAAAGCATCATCATATTCTAAACTCCCTGCAGAAACAATTAGAACAACAATAAGCCTCGAAACATAGATCATTGTTATAAAGAATCAATCACAGGAGTTTAGATTTTACTTTTCATTTCTAACGCGTTTTGTTTTTCGATACAAACTTGTTTAGCTTGAGGTTCCATTTGCTTCATAATTTCCATCTTCTGTTTACTTGTCAGCGTAACCCCATTATTCTCCTCTTCACCTTTGGCAAACTCGTCTTTTAAATCCTGAGCCAGTTGTTTCTCCTACAACAGAAAGGTTTTAGAATGAATCAAGTGTTGTCAAACTTAAACTATAAAGATCTAAGTAGATTTTACCGTTACCTTAGCTTTTGCTGCATTCAACCTTTGATTTGCTTCCTTTTTCTTAGCAAAAGATTCAGGGTTTATAATAAACTCCCTCAGCTCCCTGAAAGATTTGTCACAACATGTTGAGCCTCAAGCACCAGAAAAAAAAAGAAAGAACAAGAGAATAATTGGTTCAATATATAAACGATAATCACTATAAATTACCTTGTACCAAGAGTTTCATCGCATAAGAAATTCAAAAGCCTAATTCTTTTCGATGAATCCATCTCCTCATACACAGCAATCCTTCTCTCAAACATCTCAGAAGGGAAGTCATCAAGCTCAACTTCTGATCCCGCAAAACAGTTTCCAAGAAAAGTGAACCAGCTATGATCAGTTGCAGTCAGACCAACCGATCTACATTATTTAAGAAATAAAATTGAAATCAGTCAGATATGATGCATCATCCATCAGAGAAAAGAATCGATTCTTCTGAAGAAAAACAATCCTTACGTTTCTCCTCTGTCTACAAATATCAGAGTCAGTAACTGGATTATCGTCCGAATGAGCATAGAATGCTCTTGGCTCCTTGTGCTTCTCCCAGATAACAACTCACGTACAACAAGTTGAGCTTGCCCTTCCCTTAAATTAACAGCCTATTCAAAACATCATATATATGAACCAGAGAGGAGCCATTAGCCATTACTATAAACCTAATATTCAAAATTGTAAGTACATAAATGATGATGATGATACCTTTCCAAAAGTCGAACAGAACTTCAAAAACTGAAGCAGATTTGAAACATCTCCAGGGGGCAAGTCAATGCCAGAGACAGTGATTGAGTCAGTTCCCTCAGGTAACTTAACCTCCTTAATCTGACGCTTCTTTCTCTCCTTGGGAACGGGTTTGGTTTTCGGGGTCTTGCTCTTTCTCTCTACAGCATTCTCCTGGCTGCAACTGGCACTTACATCATTCCCTTCAACAGCATTCACCTCGCTGCAATTGGCACCTACATCACTCGGTACAACAGTGTTCACCTCGCTGCAACTGACACCTATATCATTCGGTGCAACAGGATCTTCCTGCATATACCATGCATATATATGATCAAAACAAGGCTCAAAGCTATGATAGACACACTACAAAGGATCATAGATTCGTACCGGTTTCATCTTCTTCTTATAAAAGTAGTTTTCAGAACCCTCTTTCGTAAGAAACTCGGAGACACAACATCCAGTTTTCCTAGCTTTGGGTGTTAATATCCCAGTAGGCCTCTTACCTTCTTTCTTCCTGAAAAAGAAACACAAATTTACAAAATGAACCCTAAAACAGACACACACACACACACACACACACACATATAGTCCTTTTTGTAAAAACTCAATGTAATGGATGATTTTGACTTACATGCAGATGCTACAATTGCAGATTCCTTTGCATTTGGGACAAACCCAATCAACTTTCGAAGCAACCTCCGATACGACCTCTCCGTACCTATAAATTCTAGCAAGAACCATATAATAAAACAATCACTAGAGCTTACACAATTTTCATAACACAAAGACACAAATCTCAAAACATCAAACCAAAAACCATATAATAAAACAATCACTAAAGCTTACACATTTTTCATTACACAAAGACACAAATCTCAAAACATCAACTCAAACCTGTTCGACAGGCACTTAGGACATATCTTCACAGCACATGTCTTGCTTCCCTTCTGCATCACACAAGATCCAACAGCATTGGGTCTCTGATGACGACACTGCAACACAAAGAACATTGTTTCAAACAATAATGACTCAAATATCAAATTCGATACCAACATGCAAGCAACTATGAATTCACCCAATTTCCGATCAATACATATATCAACATTTCTTCACGATGAAGGCTTAATCAAGTTATTACGAAACCTAAAGGAACATAAAATCCCCAAATTCAAAAAGTCAATCTAAAGTCTCTCAGTTGGAGACTCCTATTGAAGAGTATTTGACCAAAACAAAACAAAAAAAACCTTAATAGCATAAGAGTTCACTGGAAGCCTCAAAAACATCAAATTAAACACCATGATATATAGATCGGATAGATCTCATGGTGATTTTCAAACCACGATCTGATCAATCTCATGGTGATTTATAAATAAAATAGTCAGATCAAAATGAACCTGGTGACAAAATAAAGCTTTGAGAACTTGGGGGGCATCATCAACGATCGGGTTCACATCAACGATGGGGTTCATAGTTTCATCGCCATAGCCTCGACAAAAACACACATAGACAAACTGAAAGCAAAAATCTGAGGTTTTTCTTTTGTTTTTTTTTGTATGTTTTTTTTTGCACCACAAACTAAACAGATGTTAATAGGAAAGATTGGTTTGTATGTGTCACAGATTTTAGATAAGGAAAATCTGAAAACTATAGATTTCTTTCCTTTACACATAGCTACCAGACATTTTTGGAAATCGAGTAATGGTGGATTTAGGATCTGATTCAACTTTATGTTTTTTCATGGGTGACTCATCACATTTAATCTTTAATTATGTATCTAAAAGCATATATCTGTTACTAAACTCTGTCAATCCTTTAATCAAATTGTTATTATAAATATTATTATTATTGTTAGTATTAATAATATTTTTACTTCATCATCATCATCATCATCATCATCATCATCATCATCATCATCATCATCATCATCATCATCATCATCATCATCATCATCATCATCATCATCATCATCATCATCATCATCATCATCCATCATCATCATCATCATCATCATCATCATCATCATCATCATCATCATCATCATCATCATCATCATCATCATCATCATCATCATCATCATCATCATCATCATCATCATCATCATCATCATCATCATCATCATCAATCATCATCATCATCATCATCATCATCATCATCATCATCATCATCATCATCATCATCATCATCATCATCATCATCATCATCATTCATCATCATCATTCATCATTTCATCATCATTCATCATCATCATCATCATCATCATTTTTCTATTCATCATCATTCATCATCATCGATTTTTTTAGGTATCTGAAAAGGAGATAACAATTTATAAGTTAAAATTTAAAAATATGTAATTATTTGATGATCTAATGCGATGCAACTTAACGGGTTTTTTTATATTATTTGAATTTTGTTAATTTTGAGAATTTTTCTTATAAACATATGTTTAATTTTTTTTATTGAGTATACACACTATTTTACCATAATAAAAAATAAGGATCCAAAATCAGAATTTGAATATGTAATCATATGATACGATCATCTAATGTACGCCAACTTGATAGCTATTTCACTCATTCAAATTGTCATTAGTTTGATTTTTTTATTTTTTTAAATAAATGTGTGATTTTGCTATTAAATAACATTTTTTAAGTATCAAGATAAAAAAAATATACATTCAAGAATCTGAATTTGAGAAAACATAATTATATACATATAAGCATTATACATCCAAGAGTCAGAACTGGAGAAAATATAATTATATGATGCAATCATATTTGATGATCAAATGCCCGTCAACTTAGCAATTTAATTTCAGTATAATTCTATTATTACATATCTACAATTTTAAGTATCACAACATCAAATGTAACCGCCAGCTCCAACTCGTTCATAAAACTGACGAATCATGATGCATAATCTGGTCATCCAATGGTGCATATTAAGGGAGAAATTCTGATATACATCCAATAACTCAACCCACAAGTCAAATCTGTCATCTCTTTGCTTCGAAGCACAGAACCCTGTGTAGGAAACTGATTACCTTTTGTGAGCTTAACTTCACAAGTATAGAATGACAAGAACCATGCTTGACTGTTACAATAGTTGGGTCCTTCCAAATGATGATATGATCATTCTCATTAGAATCATGATTCGAGGTAAACTTTCAACCTAAACCAAGAATGTACATTAACTAGTTCAAACTTAAATCATTTATATATGTTTTCAACACGGCTAAAAAAAAGTAGCTGTTGACTATTTAACGGTTGAGAAAAAGACTGCTATTTAGCCATATCACTAATAACACAGACATTCCAAAAACAAATTGAATCTTGCAAGCATATTAATCTTAGATATTATAGAAGTTTTGTCCTTTCAAAGGTATATTAGATTCCCATGAGAGTTAAGACATATAATTCATGCGTATCTTGATATAGAGATCACAAACATTTGGACTATTTAAGTAATACCTAAGTACTTAGAGGTTGATTGGTTCAACCTGTAACACCCCAAACACTGTGTTTGTAGGTGGTATTAGTTGTTAACATTTCACAAGAATTATAAAAAAACGTTTTTTATTGTTTCGTATTATTCCAAATTTCTCAAAATTAAAACTGATTTTCTTAATCATTTGTGGTTGCAGAACATGTTGAATAAATATGTCAAAATATAAAAATTTTATTAAAAGGTAAAATTTAATCAAAATCAGGATATATATATAACAAATTTAAAAACTTTGATACAATGTAATATAATTAATGTTCAATAATCATCTATCATAATTTTATATTTGTAAAATCAAAATTTATTGATAAATGTTTTCTTAATCACTACCATACAAAAATTTAACAAACTAAAAAAAATTAATATTAATCACCACAAAAGAAAAACTTCTTTCACTGAAACTATAATTTTCATCCAAATTTAAAAAATAAAAATAAACATAATTATTATACACATAAATTTTCATTATTAACTATATCAAATCAATACTTTTATATTTTATTATAATAATATTTTTTTTTGTTAAAATGAAAACTTTCATTTCAATAGTTTGAAGTAATTTTTTTGAAGATTAACCTAAAAATAATTAATCTTTCAAAATATTACTTTAAACTACGAAAATTAATAGAACTTTCACATACTTCCAACATATTTTTAGGCTTAAACTTGAATAAATTTATTTATACGGATCATATTTAATTATTATATTATGATGATATTAACTTTTCAAATCTTAATCCAATTCTTTTAAATTTTTTTTCCATTTCCTTAAATTATTCTAAAAAGTAATTATTCTGAAATAAAATAAATAAATAATTTTGTAAAAAATATTGTAAAAAATATTGTAAAAATCATTGTAACCAGAAGAGTTTTGTACAGAATAAAAATTATTGTTTAATAAGTTAGTCCGAGTTTTTTTAATTTTTGCCAAAAAAACATGAAAAAAAAAATGACCTAGAATTTCAAACATGAAAAAAGAGAATGAAATTAAAAAGAGTAACAAATGGCACTATTAATTATGGTTCAAATTTTTTTTTTGCATTAGATCATTGTTGCCTTTAAATACTTTTTGTCGAGCATTTGAAAGGACCGGCTTTGACGTGGTTCTCCCGCTTGGAAAGGGATTCGATCGATAATTTCGATCAACTTTCTGCGGCTTTCCTGAAGCATTACTCGCTGTTCATAAGCCGATCAACATCCGACGTAGACCTCTACTCGCTGTCTCAAGGGCCGACAGAAAGTCTTCGAGATTTCATCGAGAGATTAAAGGTGATAGTGTCCAAAGTCGACGGTTTAAGTGATAAGGCCGCACTAAACGCCCTGAAGAAGTTCCTATGGTTCGAGTCTCGCTTCCGTGAAGACATTTGCTTGAACAAACCGCTGACCATCCAAGACGCCCTCCACCGAGCCTCAAACTTCATTGTCCATGAAGAAAAAATGAAGGCCCTGACAAAAATACATCGCCCATCAAAGCCAGCAACCACGACGCTAGATCAACCATCCAACATACCGGCCGAAAGGCGAAGCGGGCGCAGTAGCGGATACACCAATAACGGAGGGGAAAACGCCGGTGGAGCATAGAATTGATAAGTAAGCACGGAGAGATCGCCCGACAGAGCTGGACGCGGACGAGGATCATGGAATACCTGGACTCGCAACACAAGCTACAATGAAAAAGCTTTTTGCGATTTCCACCAAGCAAATGGTCACTCGACCGTACAGTGCAAAACACAGTAAGGATGGAGAGACTCGGAGCAACAGAAAGAAATGCAGAGACACAGGACAACAAGTCTAACGAAGAACGTCTTCGAAAGTCGGCCAAAGAGGCACCAAAACGAGGAAGGAGATGTGAAGAAGAGTCCCCCACAAGTAACCGAAGAAAGGTTAACATGATCATGGGAGACTCTCAATACTGTCGAGACACGGTCGCGTCTATAAAGGCTTTTCAACGAAGGGGAGATAAAAAGTCAAACCCGCAGGAGCCGATTACCCTAGACGATTACTTGATCACTTTCGAAGAAAATGACGCTGAAGGACTCGAACAACCTCACGATGACACTCTAGTTGTGAAATTAGTCATTAACGACTGCGATGTTTCCCGAGTCTTGATTGGCACAGGAAGTTCGGTGGATGTAATATTCCGAGAAACGCTCTGAAGGATGGGCTTCTGTCTATATGACGTCAAACCCAACGATTTTGCTAAAAGAAAAATAATAAGAAACAATTTTGTCAAAATATCATTTCATTTATAAAAAATGGGGGATCTAACGATCCGTACATACTACAAAATAACTGCCGAAATAAAATAAAAACATAGAAAGACAACGGTGACACAAAAAATTAAAAATAAATAAAATAAAAAGACAAAAACCAAAAAAATAACAACATTATCTACACAGTGATAATGTCGACTTACTCGCTCCCCAAAGCTGCCACGTCGTTCGAGGACAGCACCCTATCATTTGACTCAAACTGGTCAACGCCTGGAGGAACACCTGCTGAGTCCACCACCAGCAGAGTTTGGACTGGTTCAAACGAGGATAAGGAAAGATCACGACCTTCCAGTTCGACTACGTCCATTTCGTTGACCTCTTTCTCGAATTTAGCCTCATCCTCCTGAACGGCCTGAAGCTTGTCCTGTGTTATTGCTACCCCTTCAGACACCAGAAGCTCCATACATTTTCGAGTGCTTGTAGCTTGACCGAGGAGGAAAAACTGGTCATTAATCTGCTTCTGCTCGCCAAGGTATTGTTTGACCTTATCAAACTTAGCCGAACACTTCGGTCGCAGTGTAGATTCCACCCTCGCTTTCTCTTTTTGGACACATTCGTCCCTGGAAAGTCTCAGCCGTGATGACTCGGACCTTAGCTTTTCGACCAATTCCTTGTTTTTCTTCTCTGAAGCGATCAAGAACTTGGATATTGTCGTCCCATTTTCTTGCGCCGTCTTGAGCTCGGCCTCGGCGCGGTATTTATCTTCTTTCAGCCCAAGAACAATCCCTTTGATTTTCTCAATGTCCTCCTTCATCTTCTGGTGACGGGCTTCTTTGACAGCCTTTTCTCGGGACATTTCCGACCAAAGCTGCTTCAGTTTCGCATTATATTGTCCGATAATGCGAGTCGAATATACCACGACCTACACGAAAGTATGGTTAGCAAGTTGTTCACAAGGATAAATTTCTAAACAACCAAACTATATTTACCATCGCCTGCACCCTCACAAGATCACGGTAACCCTGGGGATCAAGCAGCGAGTCTACGCTTGGCAGTCCAGCAGCTGACCCCTTTACACGACAAAGGAGCTCGGCGCACTCATTTTTGTCGTTGAAAAAAGGAGTATCCCCTTTGTACTGATAAGAAAAGGCATAGGCACCGCCGACCTTCTGCCTTTTAGCCCCAGAGGTTTCCTTCTCACCCTGGTCGTCAGACGCGTGTCTTGGTCGATCTTCCGAAGCGGCTGCAGCAGTTTCCTTTTCGTTGACGCGCCCAGAAGACGAGGGCGCCACCTTTTTCCCTCCTTTTTCTCCAACCTGGCTGGAGGTAGGGTGGCTGGCATAGGAGGATCGACAACGACCAGCGATAATTCGCTCTTAGACTGGCTGGCCTGACCGTCACCGTCCTGTTTCAACACTCCACTCGTCTTGGAATTTTCCTTCTCATCTTTCCCATTCTCAGTTTGCGACCTTGACGAGGAGAACACACTTCTTTGGTATCCCAGTTAACTGAAAAACAAGAGACATGGACGATCAATACGACAAATCAAAGATAACACCTGAATGCCTACCAGAAAATTATACCTATATACGAGCAAGACTTCTTCAGAATCGTTCTGCACTTATGTCCGGCCACAGACGATGACTAGCAACTCTAAGCTTTTCAACGTCCTTGAAGAATTTTTCCGGATGGGCGACTGAAAATGGATGCCGGACTGCAAAGAAAAACAGTAGAAGTTAGCAAACCGGGAGACGATCAATTAGTGAAGGAACTAATACGATAAATTAATCAGCTACCAATATCCGTATTCCACATAATTCTATATTCCCTGTCCGGCTCTGCAACTGACAACTCAGAAACTTTTACAAAAAAGTGGAATCGCTGCAAATGATGAATTTTGTTCAACGCTCCTGTAATGAGACTGTGCTATGACTTCATCTTTACGTAGTAGCACCCAGGACTTTCTTTGCACACGATGAGATTGGACATCTCCTCGAAGAGACGAACACTGATCGACACATTACACTCGACACCAAGGAGAAGTATGCCGATCATATGACGAATTGATGAAGCAGTTAGCTGAGAAATGGTGATTCTCCGACGGTCACAATATGCAGCTAAAAGGTTAGGAAGTGAAAACCACAGGTGTATCTTCCGAAAGTACGACTCGTATTCGCAGATGTAGCCCGGCGGAGCATTCCACGGACGCTGATGCCTTTTCGGTATGAAGAACTTAATGCAATCTGGAGCATCGCACAAATGCAGGGTCTCATTGATAGTATCTTCAGTCGACCACGAAGATTGAACCCCCAACCACGGATCCTGCTCAGTGACAGCAGTAAAGGGATGTTCTCCCTCACCGGATGTGGCTAACTCGTATTCGGCATGACCATCTTCACTCTGTTCTGCACAATGATCAGCACCACTAGCTGACAGATTCTCCACAGTGTCAGTTTGCCCCATTACCTAATGAACGGCTTCCATCGATGAAGAACCATATTTTCGGATCAACGACATCTTTGTTTTGAGAATTAGATGAAGAACACAAACGAGATAGGAGAAATTTCTCAAGTAATGGAGAAAGTTTAAATAAAACGAAGATTAAAACCGGAAGAAGCAAAAGTGAGCAGAGCAAATTACCTCTCAATGTGAAGAGGAGAAATGAGGAACAAGTGAGAAGAGGTTGTTTATATAGAGAAAATGGAACAATTTTCGAGGAGACATCATCATTAACCCTAGGCGACTCTTCGATATCCGCAGTTATTGCAACTCATTGGGCCACGTGTCTAACCTGAATGGGCCGACCATACAGCTCCTGCGAACTACTTTCTTTTGAAAAATTCGCCGGTCACCGCGTTTTGACTCGCAACGACGAACCGGGGGGGGGGGGGGCTTAGTGTTTGGAGATGGACTTTGTCCCTCCATAAAGGCCCGCCGAACTCATAGTCGATCCGATCATAACAAGCCCAATTTAGAAACCTGAAAGGCATGCGCCGACCTAAATCCATATATAAGCATAGATATGCACTCTATTGTGACCAAGTCTTATTGAATATAAATACCCTAAGTTTTGAGAGAAAAAAAGATATCTGAAAGCTTCGGACAAAAACCTAAGTATTTGCCTTAAGATGGACGACCAAGTTAAATTTCGACGATATAAAACACCGTCTCCGCCGAACAAATAAATCCTAAAAGAAGCTTTGTCAAACCTTAAACCAAGTTTCTTATATAAATAGTAAGATCTATAGTTCAACACTCTTGTTTGGAGTGGGGTGAATATAATGTCAATGCTAGTTGGAGAGGTCCGGCTCGTCACAGTGGGGGAGCTTGGATAGCTCATGATCATACTGGATCCGTCTTATATCATGAGGGAGTTTTGTTGATAGCTGAGTTTTGTTGCATGTTGCATCATCTGGACTGTATAAGCCTGTGAGATTTTCGAATCATGAAGGTTATGATCGCTTCAGATTATGTAGGAGTTTGATGTTGCTTTCTTTATCCTCTCCGTTTATTTTGAAAAATATTTTTAAAAATTATTAGATTTTCTGATAGAAAAAAAAGAAAAAGATTTATGAAAAAAACTTAATTTTTTATTTTAATATATTTTATTATTGTCTATTTGGAAAATATACAAAAATGCAAAAGTTTTCACAATCCAAAATAATACTTTATATGTAACTTCTTAGAATCTATACTACTATTTCTATATTATTAATTGTGAAGTGATTTTCTCCAACCGAACTCTCACGTTAAGAGTTAGAGTGGTTAAAGTCATTGTTGTCGTTAATAAAATAATTTAGTTTATATTATATTTTTAATTTATATTGATGTCAAAAAGATATAGATTAGTTAGAATAATTTTTTTTTTTAAAAAAGATTAATTAGAATAGTTTAGATAAACTTAACATTTGTGATTATTAGAATAGTTTAGATAAACTTAACATTATTATTATGTGTAAAATTATTAAAAAATAAAAAATTACAAATTTAAAAAATGGTTATGTTTGGGTAGGGGATTTTTATTTATATTAATATAAAAATATATATTATTCTGAACGAAAATACAAAGATAAAGTTTTAAAAACAGAAAAACAAAGTTTAGCAATGAATTTTAAAAGAAGTAGGATACATGGGATTTCATATTTAATTTTTTTTTAATTTTTAATTATATGATATTACTCAATGATTTTATTTGAATAATGCACCCTTGCAGACTCAGTAATGAAATTCATAATAATTTTGTTTTTTTGTTTTTTTTTAAAAGAATTTGTTTTTGTACAGTAATTGACGAATATAAAAATATAAAAATATAATTAATGATATAATTTTAAATTTTACCCACATATTAAATTTATATATATAAATAATATTTATTTTTTATTATGTTATTTTTAAATTTTATATTACACATAATAGCGATTATTGGCCTAATTATTTTATCCGCGTAGGACGCGGGCAAAACCCCTAATTAAAAATATTTTTCTCCACGAAATTAGATTTTGTTTTACCTTAATGAATTTCTAAAAAAAGTAAAATTTCTTTATTTTAAATAACAAGAAAATTAAAATAACAAACATCAAAGTTATTTGTTTTAGCGCCATAAAACACTGATTCATGTCTTTTTTTTATTAAGACACTGTTTTATGTCTCTAAAAGAAAAGAAAATTCACGATTTCTCGACTATGTTTAACTGTTTTAAGTCCAAATACAATTCATCGACTTTTACGCCAAAAAAAGAACTAGACAATTTTGGAAGCGTTGCAAGCCCATAACATTAGAAGTTCTCTCATTCTTTCTTTAGATTTCCTAGTGACCTAGTCTATATAACTTTGAGTACAAGAACCTAAGTATTTCGTTTTCACCTTTTGTTTGACTTATAAATAAGAGCTTGGAAAAAAAGAGAGTCTTCTTTTAGTTTTCGGGCATTCGTTTAGTACAGGGACCTAAAAGTTTCCCATTCAATTGCTGCGAAAAAGAATAGTCTTCTTTAATATTTGGGCATTCCTTGAATTCAACAAACTTGAAAAAGCTTCGGTTAAGGGACTTTATAAATATTCGACGCTACTCTCGGATTATGGATACTTTTATTCTGTCACTAATACCATAAAAATATTCAAATATTATGTAATGAAAATAATAAACTTAAATTTAATTACTATTCTGAACAGTTTTTTTTTATCTTTTGTTATTTAGATGCAAAATTTACATCCAAATTTTATTTTATTCGCCATCTTAAATATCTAAATTTTTATATATTATTGATTGTGTATATAGATGTCTCATTCAATTTTTCAGAAAACCCTAAACCAAATTTCTTTACGGATAGAAATTTTGCTCATTTAAGAAAGTTCATGCAATAAATAATATTTTTGCATCTATTAATCAACTTAGGTTCTAAATTCTAGATGATCAAATTAGAATTAGCATTAAACTCAATCTTCATAAAAAACTATTTCAATAACCCAACAAATTGTCTAATCTAATAATTCATCTTTAATTTTCAAAAATCTCTAACCCTAATAGACAAACTAGTTTGTCTATTAAAACATGGAAATTGAAGAAATTGACATGATTAAATAGATTACAATGAGATAAGTATATATATATATAAAATTGTTGTTCAAAATCTTTTCTCCGATGAACAAAGTTCAGATCTGACCCCTCGAAAATCTCTCAAAAATTCTATAACTCCAAATATTGATAAAAAATAAAAAAAAATTATCCCAAAACAATGAGAGTAAAAACACGAAAGAGTCGATTTACAGGTAAATGGAACTTTTGGGCCAACCTATAATTCTTCAATGATCTTTTAAACTCATCAAAGAGTTTGTCTGCGTGTTTGGTGTAGACTGACACCAAAAAATTGTTGGTGATCGAGCAATAACTTGTCCAAGATTGCTCTCCAACTCAAAAGTAATTATCATTCGGTTCAGAAATATTGATTATTCCCAATAAAAGTATAAAATACATTTTTCACATATATGTTTTCAAATTATACAACGAAACACTTTAAAAAACACTTTAATAAGATAACAATAAACATGTTGGCCTAACGATGCTCGCTTCCATTCTAATTTTTTCCAACTACTGGTTTCCTTAAAATGAGAATAAAGGATGATCACTACTCGCTCAGTAAGTTATAGTTCTCCTAGCATATATATACTAAAAATACCACTGTCTTTTAATGGTTTTTTCAAATGTTCATTAAAAATATTTTAGTCAAATGATATATACCATTTATGATTAAAATTTATATCAAAATTAAATCGAAACGAAATTGTATCGTATCTTTTTAAATTGGAGGATATCTTTTTAATATTCTCAAAATCAAAGAGAATCAAAACTTTCTTTCAAAAATAATTTTACAATATTAGATTTTAGATTTTATTCAAGAAGATTTGATTAGTTATTTAATTTATAGTTCTAATTTTACATATACTAAATTAAGTTTTTTGCGGGTTGATTCGTCAAATTATCCAAATTATAATTTTTGATCCGAACATACTAATTGACGGGTTAGCCTACATTATTTTTATAAATGTGAAATTACATTATTCAAACTAAAATAATTATTTTATAAAAAATAAAATAATATACAAAAATAGTATAATATTTAATATTTTAAAACTATAAGCATATTATATAATCATACTATAACTATATAATTAATAGAAATTATATATTGTTATCACCTATTTTAAAATAAAACTATTGACATATTTCTAATTATGATTTCCACAAATATATTTTTTATACAAAATAAAAAAAAATAAAAGCAAAAACTAATTAAAATTATCGTCCATTCTCATAACATATTAAAATTGTATATTACGTTTATCCAAAAAAATAAAACTGATAGAACACTTTAAACTTCTAAATTTATAAATATATTATTAAAAAGAAAATTAAATATCAATACAAAAAATCCGATCCTTAGGACCGGCTGAAATCTAGTTATGTAGTAATTAATAAGGCATATAGGAGTTGGGAGGGACCTTAGATAGTATACAAACAACTTGGATCAATATCAATTTATTTTGATTAATTATGTGGAAGCGATATATCCAATAATGAATCTCGAAAAACTTTTTTACCATCTAAAATAATAAATATATTTATTGTGTTTTACAAGACTCAATTTTAAATAAAGGTTAAAAAAAATTCAGACTAAGGCTTTCAATTTTCACCAAATGAATACTTACCCAATAAAAAAAATCTCACCAAAGGAAGTGAGACTAAAATCTCTCATTTTATTCATCTTTATTGTTAGTATTTTGTTTCTGTTCATTCTTTTCTTTTTCATTATTATTATTTTTCTAATCATCATCAGTTAGAACATAACATATATATATGTCTAAAAAATAGACTCCACAATATAGTTGAATTGTGTATTATTGTCTACACTAATGAGTAGAAAGATATTTGATTATAAATTATAATAGATGTATTTTGCTAAGACTTTTGCATAAATGTACATTATCCATGCTCGAGGATTATTAAGAATATCATTTCGTCGTTTATTTGTTACTATAGAAAGATAGCAACATGAACCCAATTCTATTGGAATGGCATCAGACTAAGCACAGAAAACGCCGCCATGCATTATACGAGGAGAACTAAAAGACAACCTTGAGACCGACAATTGCATGTTCAACATGGACTAATCAAATTAAAGGCTGTTTTTCTAGTAAGGTCCTCAAAAATCTTATATGCACTTGAATGAAATTTCATAACACATAATAAATGAATGTTAGTTTGGTATCTAACTAAATTCTGGTCGGTACTTAAGGACAGAAATTTTTTTCTTATTTATTTTTAATTTTTTTAATAATATGTATTTATAAATTTAAAATTTTAATATATATAATAATAGTTTTACTTTCTTATAAATATTTATAATATGTTTTGAGAATGGATGATATTGTTTAAGTGATTTTTCTTTTTCAATTTTTGACTTTATATGTAAGATATATCAGTGAAAGTTATAATTTGAGATGTGTTAATAGTTTTATATTAAAGTATATGATAAAACTATATAATTTGTTCTATTATGTATTTTTCAATATTTTTATAACTAATTTTATCTTTTTATATAATATTACAATTTTATGAAAATTAAAATATGATAATGTGTCTATTAAATTTGTCTTTTATTAGTTATTTTAATGCTTTTTATAATCAAAACATCTTAATTAATTTTTAACTCATTTTGCAATTGTCTAAATATTTTACATATTCTGATGAAACATATCAGCCTATTTTAAATTTTTTTCAAATTTAAAAATTTACATTTTATAAATTAGACACTTATTAATATTAAGTTTGATTTTTTTGTATTGGTTTTTTTCATTTTATTGTTTGAAATATGTTCAAAAATATATTTACTCATGTTGTTTTATATGTATGTTTATCAAATTTGATTTTATGATTTAAGAAAATAATTAATGTACAAAATTATTTAATTATATTTATCATTTGGTTTTTAATTTCATTAAAAAGGATAAAAGACTGGTTTACCCTAATTCTCATGTTTCATTAAAGAGGTAATAAACATTTTTATAACTAAAGAACTAAAAAAATTAATAATAGCAAATTCAAAATATTTTTTTTATCAAAAATTTTTATCTGATTTTTTTTCTTAAATTTTTTTTCAAAACTTTTTTTTTGGTACATTTTATGAAAATTTGTTTTTTTCCAAATGTTTTTTTCAAATTTTTTTTTTACAAATTTTTTTTTTTCAAAATTTTGTTTCCCAAAATTTAGGAAATGTATAATAACTTTTAGGAATAAGTTACATACTTTTAGGAATTGGTTCCTAAACTCTTAATAAACATTTAAAAATAGTTTTAACATACATAAAATGATTTTAAACACCTAAAATAATGACTAGAAACATGTTAAAATGATACTATGAAATGTTTTGGAAGACAAAAAATATGTCCTTAAAATTTTAGGAATGAATTACATATTTTTAGGAAAAAATTCCTATAATTTTAATAAAGATTTGAAAATAGAATACAAAAAATATGTTCTTAAATTTATAGAAAATGTATATTAATATTCATGAATGGTTTACATATTTTTAAGAAAAGGTTCCTAAAACGGTTTTTGAAAAAATATATTAAAATATTTAGGAATGGTTTACATATTTTAGGAAAGTGTTTTTAATACTTTAATACATAAAAATATGTTATTGAAATTTTAGATAGGATATACTAATATATAGGAATAGTTTACACACTTTTAGGAAAGAGTTCCTTAGATTTTAATAAATATATAAAAATAGGTATAACATATAGAAAATAATTTTAAATGTTTTTTTAAAAATGATTGAAAATGATATATTAAATATATATGAAATGTTTGGAAGTTAAAAAAATGTTCTTAAAAAACTATAAGAAATGTATAATAATTTTTTGGAATGGTTTACATATGTTTAGGAAATGGTATATAAAATGATTTTCTATAAAAAAAAATTTGAAAAAAAAATTTTGAGAAAAAAAAAATGTTGAAAGAAAAAAATTTTGAAAAAAAATAATTGAAAAAAAAAATTTCGAAAAAAGAATTTCCTAATTAAAAAAAATAATGACACTGAATAATATTTTCTAATTTAGCTATATAAAAGAGAGATAAAATAGTCAATTTTGGGAAATAACACTTTCTCCATACACTTTTACACAAATACACTTTATTCATTTCTTTGCACAAATATATTAATTTATTAAGGATAAAATGACTATTATACTCTTAATGAACTAAACCTAAATAACTAACCATTCTCCCATCTCATTGGTCATGTCTGCCGTATATTGCAGAAGCAAGATATTTTATTTCGAGATGTTACACAATCGAGCACTTTCCTCATATTTCTTTACAAAATAAACATTTTCCTCATCTTGACACACTTTGTGTATGTGATTTACCCATTTTATCCTTATTAATTCTTTCTCCTTATTTGTCTTTTTCTTTTACATTTTTACTTGTTTTTTTTTTTCTTTTGTCCAAACACAAAATCAACCAAAAATTTATTATTATTTTTTATCTACTTTATCATCCTCTCATATCTTGATTTGATTATATCCTATTTTTTAAAGAAACATAAAATATTTTTTATTTTATAATAAGAACTATAGTTTTTTTCTCTATATTTTGATATCCATTTTGATATATTTTAGGTATTTATGGATAAAAGCTTGTAGACATGAATATAAGATCAATCAATTTGGTAGTGTCCACTTATACTTGTCCATTCAGATTTATCCAAAAATTATCAATTGAAAATGCAATACCTTGTCCATTATAATATGTTTATGATCGGGTAACCTTTCTTTGATAGAGATAATGTCTTTGGACCCCATGTGGATACCATTATTCACGATTAGGTGTACGAAATTGTTAAATAGCATTGGAAATGATGTTTGTTTTAGAATATGTGAATTGACGATTGGGTTGGTATCCACATGGGGTCGTCCACATACATTATATCCATGAATGAATGTTACCCGATCATGGACATGTTATAGTGGACAAGATATTGTATTTTCAATTTATAATTTTAGGATAACTCTGAATAAACAAGTATGAGTGGACAAGAAAACGTATATACCAAATCATGAAGATAACTAAAATACATGGACAGGATAACATTGATATCAGATTGAAGATATGTTGGCTTAGATACTAGATCGTGGACATGATGACATAGATATGATGATGTTGTTTTGTGTGTTAACGAGTTTGTGTCCACTATATCTTGTCCACTATATCTTGTCCACATCCTGTGTTGAATTCACTGTAACAGTGAACATGGATACATGTCTACTTGTATCTATGTTGCTATGGATGTGAAATACCTATCATAATCTTCTTATTTCTTTCTCCTAAAAATCATGAAAGTGCCTATAATACAAACGCATGTAGACATATATATCCATGTCCGCAAAAGAATGTTAAAGTGAATTTGACACAAGATGTGGACAAGACATGTATCCATGTCCACGAAAGATTGTTACAGTGAATTCGACACAAGATGTGGACAAGATATAGTGGACACAAACCCGTTAACACACAAAACAACATCATCATATCTATGTCATCATGTCCTCAATTTCATTGTATCTATGTCATCATGTCCACAATCTACATCTTCTTATTCACGATCTAGTATTTACACTGTTATTTGAACAATCTCAATCCCCTGAAATAACAAGGTATTGATTATCCATTTGGAGTGTCCAGGGAAGGTCGTCCACATGGATTTCCTTTGTGTTCACAAAAGTGTCTCATAATGTTATAGTGAATTCGACACAAGATGTGGACAAGACATGTATCCATGTCCACGAAAGAATGTTACAGTGAATTTGACACAAAATATGGACAAGATATAGTGGATACAAACCCGTTAAAACACAAAGCACCATCATCATATCTATGTCATCATGTCCTCAATTTCACTGTATCTATGTCATCATGTCCACGATATAGTATCTAATCTAACATGTCTTCAATCTGATATCATTGTTATCATGTACATATATATTAGTTATCTTTATAATCTGATATCTGCGTTTTCTTGTCCACGATCTAGTATCCACACTGTTATTTGAACAATCTCAATACCCTGAAATAACAAGATATTGATTATCCATTTGGAGTGTCCACGGAAGGTCGCCCACATGGATTTCGTTTGTGTCCACGAAAATTGAGGAAAGTTAATGAGAGAAAATGATATATGTTTCTGTATCTAAAACATGAGATATATAACAATGAAATTAAAATAAAAAAAAATAGAAAACGTAAAAT
Organism: Iljinskaea planisiliqua; assembly: GCA_900108845.1. NCBI lineage: Eukaryota > Viridiplantae > Streptophyta > Magnoliopsida > Brassicales > Brassicaceae > Iljinskaea > Iljinskaea planisiliqua. Next base: position 851,495 of record FNXX01000015.1, on the reverse strand, counting down.
ATATCAACATGGATATCAAAATATAGAAAAAAAAATTATAGTTTTTATTATAAAATAAAAAGTAACTTTCTATTTCTTCAAAAATAAAAAATAAGCATATCTATATATGAGGGGAAATGATAAAGTAGATAATAATTAAAAAAGAAAAAAATATTGAGAAAAAATAGAGTAAAAGTATCCAAAGAAAAAAGAGAGTAAAAGTATTGAAAGAAAAAAAAGAGAAATATAAAGAGAAGAGAAAGAAGGGTTTACAATGGTAAAATAGGATTTTTAGGTGGCAAAAATAGAGACAAAGTGCCCCATATGTGGAAAATGTCTTAGAGTGTTATTAAACTTTAAAAAGTGTCTCTGAGTGTAATATTCTCTTTTATTTCGAAGATATTGCTTCTCCTCTCTCTTCAAAGAGGTTCCGGTGTTATTCGCCTTCGAATTCTCCAATCTGGTCCTCTCCATCCTCATTGCTCGATCTTCCTTCCTCACCTTGAACTGGCGGTATCTCTTCCTTCTTTCTTCTTGTCTCTATATTTATCAACCTAAACAGATCTAGTTTTACCTTTTGTGCATCTACTTCTAGCAATCCCATTGAATAGGACGTATGTAGATATCTCTTTTTTTTCCCCCCACCGCCTCTAAATTAATTCATCGAATTTTCATGATATATCCTACAGTAGGTGATTGGTTTAAGCGGTTGGCAAATATGTTCTTTTTATGTTGACATTTTGACTATTTACAGTAGCTTAGGTTGTATTGAGGAAATGTAATTTGATTCTGAAGGTTTGCTTGGTTTCTCTCTTCTCAGCTTCTTGTGAAAGCACTTGAAGATCATAGGAGTGATTTAAATGTTGCTATGAAAAGCTTATACTCGTTGCTATCTGCTGAGAAGAATCAAAGTTGCTTGATTCGTTTATATAATTTGAATATTTATATGTATAAAATTTTAGAAATTTATAAAGGGTTTATAAAACTTTTATAAAGAGTTAAAAATAATTCATGAATGTATATAAATCTTAACACTAGGTCTGCATTGGAAATTACTCCATTGAAGCTTGTGAAAGAAGTCAATGATCTAAAGAACTTAGCTGCGGAATTGTGTAGTGTTGAAGAGTTTGCTGTAAATATCTTCCTCTTGTTTTTATTTTTCTTATCCAAAGGTGCAATGCATTGTTGGAACATGCAGCTTTATGGTGGTGGCTGTAAGAGTTTGACTATGCTATAAGTTTCAGTAATTAAACTATAGGAAGTTTTCTGAAACTAAAATGGATGTGAACTATCAATATGCTTGTAGATTCTGTAATTTCAGAAATGATAAGAATGTGGTTACTGCAATGTCAATAACATAGCTTCTGATTTAGGGGATTTTGATTTGTGATCTAAGTCGCTCAACATAGCTTATGATTTAGGTAGTTTAGATTTGATTTAAGTCAATTTGATTTATGATTTCTGAAAAATAGTAATTCGTGAGAAAATGAAAATTTTGTTAAGAAGATGAAGTTTTGTGAAGAAGCAGATGTTTTGTGACTGATCCTGATTTTTTATAACCAATTTATAAAGTTTTTATAAAAGATTTATAAAGTCTTTATAAAAGATTTATAAAGTTTTTATAAAAGATTTATAAAGTCTTCATAAAGTCTTCATAAAAGTGTTATAAACATTTATAAAAACCTTATAAAATTTTATAAAAACCTTATGAAATCTTATAATACATTTATAAAGTCTTTATAAAAAATTGTAAAGTCTTCATAAAAGATCTATAACGTCCTTATAAAAGATTTATAAAAGTGTTATAAACACTTTTAAAAACCTTATAAAAATCTTATAAAACCTTAACCTTATAAAACATCATAAAAATGTACCTTATAAAATCTTATAATACCTTATAAACCCTTATAAAATATATAACTTATAAAACACACATTTTTTCTTATAAAACCTTATACAATTGTTGTTTATCCTTTTTAATCCTTATAAGGTTATATAATACGTTTATAAAAACATTATAAGTTAGTGTAATATAGATCATCTTATGAAACCAAGGTTTTACTAAGTTAAAATCTCAGGATTGTAAAATCAAGTTCTTACTAGTTTAAAAGGTTTTATAAGAGTTGAAAAGATTTTATAAGATTTTGAAAGATTTTAGATCAACTAATAAAACTTAAGTTTACTTATTTTATAAGTTTTTATACATTAAAAATTGGCAAAGATCAATCATCAATCGAATCTTTATAAACACATTCAAATACAAGAGAATGCACAAAAATATCAGAAAAGAAAAATAGAGCTGGTTGGTTTAGTGTAACATGGCAGAATATTATAACATGAGTGTAAATGAGATGTAAGCAAAAATCTTAAGAATCCAAGCCTCATAAGCAGGAAAAAGTTTGCATGTCGCATGAGCCGAACTCCCAACTAAACTCGCAACCATCAAGTGAGCTGCATTATACGTGTGTCTCATCTGGTTCTAAGGCATACAAGTCAAATATAAGTTCGATACACAATACTGTTTTGGCATGGCTCCAAAACCTGCAGTATCCGCAAATTATAACTCAGGTCATGCACCCTATATCAGCTAAGAAACTAATCAATTTATCACCAACCTTCCAAGTGATTGGTGAACGAGTTATCCTTATCGTCAAGTTGGCAATTCTCACAGAGAACTAACATGCATATAAGAAGATCACATCAATTGTGCTTCAGCTCTTTAGTGAAATCAGAGAATTGTTTTCCAGTTCTTTCTTTCATAAAATTGAACCATAATCTTAAGTTAGACTAATTTATGAAGTAAGAAGATTGACATGTGAAGTTCACTGTCTTTAATTTGTCTATTAGACTTAACCAGGCTAAGCTTTTGTTAATCAATCAAGAAGGAACTATGCAGATCACAAGTTGAAATCATATGAAAACGTTCGAATCTATAAAATCATACACTTCTAAGTTTAAAATCTCAGAGATATTGTAAATCTCATATCAGAAGGCAATCCAACTTAAAATTATAATCAAGATCAAAATATTTTTAATCAGAAGCTAAACGATCGTTAAACAATCAGTTGAACTCACATCTTCTTGCACACATCAGCTTGCTTCTCCTTCTTCTCGTAATCTTGCATAATCTTTTTATTCTCTGCCTCAACTAGCTGTAGCTTCTCGATGTTGAATTCCTACAGATGGATATTCACACAACCAGATCGATCACAATCAGAACGAAACAACCTCTTACGACCATTACATACCAAAATTGATTCGCGTTGAAAATAGAGAAGAAGAGAAACAACAATTGAGAAGAAGAACAACAACAAATTTTACAGAGGAAAGAATCGATTATCGACATTGCAGGTGGACAGAGATGGTGAGGTTAGATGAAATTGGACAGAGTTTAGGAAAATTCGTTGGAGACGGCGACAACAACAAAACTGTGCAATTGTGTTAGCAAGATCTGTGCAATCGACAGAGACGGTGATCACGACGGAAACGAAATTGAAGCTGTGCAATTGTTTGAGACGGTGTCGGCAAAAAAACTGAAATTGGACGGCGATGGCAACAAACCAAGAAGATGAGTGGATTAAATTAGCAGGGTTAGTTTAGTCTTACACACCAAATTAAAATGCAAAACTGAAAATGTCATCTTCATAAATGTATTTCTGAAAAAGTGTATTTATGTAAATCCCCCTAGTTTATTTTGGTCGCATAAACATGAAAATGTATTACTTAGGTGATTTGCCCTTTAATATATATGTTTTTGTTTTGTTTTGTTTTCATTAATTAGGGAAGTAAAACCTATTATTTTTATATTATTTGGATGCATATTTAACTATAGTATTGTTTGGAAATATGAAAAAGTCACTAAAAACAGTGGCATTACATGTAATATAACATATGACTAAAAATAAATTTTATAATGTTTCATGTCTTAATAGTATAGATAACAGATTTACAAACGAATAACTTACGACTTTTGTTAAAACAAAAAATAGGTTTCTTAAACAGTTTGTTCAGTTAGTATCTAGAAAACCACAAGCATCATTATATGTATTTGAAATTCAAATGTTATTGTTCTCAAAATTGTTCTTTTTGCATTTGAATTTTGAAATTCGATGTAAATTTGTTCGTTTTTGAGTTTGCAAAAAAAAAAAAAAAAATTCTTGATGCAAGTTTATATACATTAATAGTTTCCAATGATTATTATTACTATTTTTTGTTTAAACTTCTGAACAAATTTTGATTATTAAAACTATTTTAAAAAAAAAACAATATATCTTAACTATCACATATTATCATCTTCCATTTTTCAGTGAATCTATACTATTAAAACATGAAATACTATGGAAAAAACCTTTAGTCTTGTGTTATATTACATGTAATGACATTCACTGTCTTTTAGTGTTTTTCAAATGTTCATTAAGGGTATTTTAGTCAATTGATACATTCAAATTATGATTAAAAGTTAAATCAAAACTAAATCACTAAAAATATCTAAAAAATCCTTAAATATCTTCTTTAAACAACCATTAAATCTCTCTAAATAATTATGAAAATTAACATTATCTATATCAAATATATTTTCAACAATAATTAAACAGGTATCCAAACAATAAAAAAGGTTTTAATTCCCTAATAAATGAAAACGAAAAAAAAACAAAAAAAAAAACAAAAATCTTAAATTAAAAAAATCAATGATAAATATAGTTAAATAATTTAGTACATTAATTATTTTTACAAATCATAAATCAAATATGCTAAACATAGATATAAAACAACATGAATAAATATATTTTTAAACATATTTCAACTAACAATAAAATGAAAAAAAAATCAATACAAAAAAAAAATCAAACTTAATATTAATAAGTGTCTAATTTATAAAATGTAAATTTTTAGTTTTGAAAAATATTTTAAAATATTTTAAGTTAGGCTGATATATTTTAACTTAATAAAATTTTAACATTAAAATTAGACAATAATATAGTAAAACGAGTTGATGTTTTTACAATTACAAATTTTTACAGTTTATTCTATCAGAATATGTAAAATATTTACACAATGGCAATATGAGTTAAAAAAAAAATTATTAACACGTTTTGATTATTAAAAACATTAAAATAACTAATAAAAGAAAAGTTTAATAGACGGTTTATTATATTTTAATTTTCATCAAATTGTAATTATAATTATATAAAATTAGTTAATAAAAATATTAAAACTAAAGAATTTAATAAACTAATAGAATAGATTATATAGTTTTTTCATATACTTTAAAATAAAACTATCCGCACATCTCATATTATAACTTTCAAAAATATATCTTTCATATAAAATCAAACATAGAAAAACAAAAATCAATTAAACAATATCATCCGCTCTCAAAACATATTAAAAATTTATAAAATATTTATAAAAAATGAAACTATTAGCATATATTTAAATTTTAAATTTATAAATACATATTATTCAAAAAAAAAATTTTAAAAAATAAAGAAAAACAAAATTTTCGTCCTTATGGACGGGTCAGAATCTAGTTAACCATAAATTCAATTAAAAAAATTAAGTTATAACAATATGATATTTCTAACATAAATAATATAATTTTTAAAATAAACCTAAAATAATAAAAAAATTTGTTTTTGTACCATTGTCTCTATTTTCTCGTATGAAAGCTTCATTTTCTCTACTTTTTACTTTGTTGATGGAGTATTTTCATAACTTTTTAAATATTTTTAATTACTTAATTTTAGGTTTTGATACATTTTATATTTTATCTTTCTCCCCTTTAATAATACTTAGACTAGTCTGGTATGGCTAACTATTTGAGTTATCACCGTTAGATGTAGTTAATCAGGACGGTTGTTTACATGTTGAGTTTATGGATTTGCTTTTAATACCTGACTAATTCAGTAAAAGATTTGTAATGTAACTTCATCGTTGAAATAAATTAGTAATAGGTGGCGGTGAAGTGTATATGCCGTCATATAAACGAAACTAGACTAAAAGTTAATTAGATAATAAAACTTTATATTTTTCTAAATGTTTGGTCAATCACAATCTTATCTTTTTCTTTTATTATGAAAAAAAATGTATCGTATATCAACATCTATAAATAAGAACCACATCTTCTCAGTTCATGTGGTTGCTCCCTAATCTAAACCCTATCTGAGCCAATTATGACTATAGTTTTATTTTATAAAAATTGATTTTCAATAATTAATATGATCCGATATTAAATGATTAAAGATTTTGACATATGTTAAGCTATGCGTTTTATCCGCATCCGGCGCAGATAAAATAATTTTGCCAATAAACATTAGTATGTTTAATATAAAATTTAAAAACAATATAATAAAAATAAATATTAACTATAGGTAAAACAATTAATATGTAGATCAAAAGTTATAGCTATATCATTAAATATATTTTTATATTTTTAAATTCATCAATTAGTGCATAAAAAATCCTTAAAAAAACAAAATTGTTATGAATTTCATTACTGAAACTGCAAGGGTGTAATATTCAAAATTAATCATTGAGTAATAACACAAAAAATAAACAAAAACTTTAATGTAAAATCTCATTGGTAAGAATTCTACATCTTTTGAAATTCATCAAACATAAAATTTTTCTTTAAAATTTTAATAAAAAAAAAACTAAATCAAAAAAATCTGGGAAGTTATATTTTCATTTTAAATTAATTTATATTTTTATATTAATATCAATAAAAAATCTCCTACACAAACATAACTCGTTTATTTCTTCTACTTTTTTATAATTGTACATGTGATAATAAATGCTATGTTTATCTAAAGTATTATAACTAATCTAGATTTTTAGTTTATCTAAAATATTCTAATAAAAATAAATGTTAAGTTTATCTAAACTATTTTAACTAATATATATATTTTTGACATCAAATAAATTAAAAATATGATATAAACTAATTCTTTTTTATTAAAGGCAACAATGATTTTAACCACTCTAACTTTTAACGTGATAACTCGGTTCGAGAAAATCACTTCAAAAATAATAGTATTGATAATATAATATAATATAATTAATAATTATAAGAAAAGAAAAATATGATAAAAAGATACATGAATAAAAAAAAGAGAGAGAAGAATCTGTTAAAAATATATAAAAGTAAATCATACAATAAATTACTTATCTTAAAAAAAAATTATTATAACTATATTTTATGCACCAGAAATTAAGTTTTTATTTTAAATTTCAAAAATTTGTATTTATTTAACAAAAAATTCTTAAAATAAATTTTGATTCAATAAAAAACAGAAAGATAAATATTAGAATTCAATAAAACCTCAACTTATAAATATATCAATACAAAGATAGATAGTGAAATCGTTATCATTTATTTATACTAGTTTTGTTATACCACTTATTTTTGGATCATTTTATTTGTTTGAATTGTATTTTCATTCATCTGATTCAATTTGTGCACCCGCTGTTTAGGTTTTGACAACTTTAGTAGACTGGTTTCGAAGTTGTTCTTATATCAGACGAAAATGTCATAAGATTATGAATAAAAAAATTTCATACACCACCAAAGCATTAAGTTTATTAATGTTAGATTAAATTTAAACATTTTATTTGTATTCGTTAGATACTAATCAATCTTATTATATATATAAAGGTTAATATTTTTAAGTTATTAATATGATTGCGATACTGTATCAAATATTTTGATCATTTTAACAAATTTAAAGTATATTAAGATGTGAGAAAAATTATACAATATTTACTTCATAAAAGTTTGTTATTATATGATTATATGTTAGAAAACTTAATTTTATGTAAAAGTTTATTTTTATCTTTAAAGTTTACAAATCTGATTTTTTCATAGAATTTATTAAAATATTAATTTGTATTCATCGATTCTATTAAATTTAAATAATATAATATTTAAAATATGTATTTATATCTTTTAATATTCTATAGGGATTATCTCTCAAATATTTTGGGTAGTTTAAGTCAATTGTAAAATTATATTATTTATCTAAATTTTTCAATTACGATTTACAAAATATAATTTATAGATAATTAACATAAATATTAATCAAAATCTAAAATATAGATTATTATTATTCAGATTATCAATTTTCAATTTTAAAAATATTTTATTTCATCAATCTAATAAATAATATATACCAATACCATTCGTTTATTTGTTGTAATAAACAGAATCATTTCGAAATGGCATGGGACCTAACTACGTACGGAGCACGTCGTCATTCATTATCCATGAGCGGAAAAAAACACAGCCATCTTGACTTATTTCTTATAGCGACTATGATATCATTATTCATTAACATGGAATAATCAAAGTCTGCTTCTTGAATTAGGCTCCTTTAAGCCATTCAAACCTTATCTTTACCGCATCATTCATTGGGAGATTTTGTGCCAATTTTTTTTTTTGTTAAAAGACTTTTCGACATTTTATAAAAAAAAAAAGACAAAAAGTGAATAGTGACCATATTAGAAGTCCAAGGACTCCTTCGTTTCTGTCTGGAAAGTCACATGCGTCATTATGTTCAACATCCACGCAAATTTTATGTTAATTTTGTTGGATTATTGATAAAAAATTATTAATTATCAAATAATTAGCTCATCTAATTTCAATGCTAATATAAGAGAAAAATAAGAGAAGTTAATCAAATTTAGTGGGGTTATTGGTTACTATATTTTAATGGATTTAGAAATTTAAAAAAGTCTTATTTTATTAGAATAGTAATTTTAAAATTCTTATCAAAATTATATATTATTCATTTAACAAATTATAGATACTATTTAAAATTTAGTTTTATTCAATTATATAGATTTAATTATGGATTTAATTTTATACTGGATTTTAGTGGATTTAGAAATATTTATATGTTAATATATATATATATACCCTATAGAAAACTTATTATTTTGCAAATATTAATTAAAATTTATATGTTAGATTTGAAAATCATTATTTTGTACAAGATTTGCAAATCCATATGAATTTCCTAATTAAAAAAAAATACAAATGAATAAGTTTTTAATAACAATAGTTTTCCTTTCTAATATATATATATATATATAGAAAGAGGAAAAGAGAGAGAGAGGAAAATAACTTTTTTAAAACCTAAATTCCGAAACAACAACAAAAAATTGGATTCATCGTCTTCTACAGCACTACTTTATATTTTCCAAAAAAAAAAAATTCACAGTCTTTCTGATTACGAAACTTTGCGTCAAAACTGGATTCCACAATTTTGTTAGCCAAAATTTCGTATCCACATGCAATGTCCGTATTTAACACATGCAAGCCCGGTTCTTTTCAACGGCAGCGATCGAAAATTGCAGCTACCACTACAACAAACACAACACTGGCGAGACATCGGCAACTTGTTTTTTCTGTCACTGCGACAAGCAGAAACAAGTAAATCTAACGCTGAAAATATCAACGACAGTAGCAAATATTAGCTGAGGACGTACTGTTTTCACATTCAACACCGTTAAGTTTGTCTCTGCTGCTGCCGCTGGTTGCAGCGATGATGAGCGAACAGGTCCACAACGTCCGTTACGTCTAAAAAACATGATCGTTTTTATTCTTGCTTTTGCATTTAGATGTTGGATATGAATATGTATGTAAATTGGTTTGTTTTTGAGTTTTATAAGAGAATGATGTAATTCATATTAAAATGGCGTACTAGAGTTTTAAAAATATGTTTTAATGATTTTTTCTTTTAAACAATTTTAGCTCAGAAGTGTGGTTCTACGTAGACAAACTTCGATACAACGTGCACCAGATATGTAACGGAGGTGAGAGGCCTACATATTTTATCTTTAACCATACTTTTTAAATGGATAGTGTACTAGTGATAAGCTAGTAAACATTGATAATACATTTTAAATATTGAAACAGATCCAGCATATGATGCTTTTTATTGAAATATATATTCACGTCCTGCGTGCACGTGTTTTATGTGTATATGCGTAATAACTCATTAGTAATTTAGTAAGGCTTCTGGTTCACATAATTGCCTCGAGGATCATAGTTGCAAGAGATGATTGTTCCACCATTGTTACACCTCACTTTGCCACATCCAACTCTCACTGAGTTTCTCCAAACAACCTGAGTATAGTGACCGCAAACTCCATTGCAGGTGTTCGTAGGGTAGTTGTAGTTAGCCTTCTCGGTAACCCACATATTCACTGCGCCGATGCCTGATAAGTCGCCGCTACTCATGGCCAAGTTCTCCCCGTAAGGCCCACCGGAGTGTATGAGCTTGCAGTCGCCTCTTAGTTGGTTGGCGTAGTTCTGAGCGTAGGCTGAAAGCCTAGAGTCCCACTGTATGGGTCCTACGCCCACGGCCTGTCGTGCTTGATTGTGAGCCGTTACATAGTCTTGTGGGCTGTCTTGAGCCTTCGAAGGAAGAACAAGAGCTGCTACAAGGGCTGCCATGATTAGTAGAAGTCGAGAATAGCCAATAAATTTCATTTTTTTGCTTTTTTTTTTTTGTAATGGCTATTTGCAAGCTTTGATAAGTTATGATTTTGGGGCTCCAAAGAGTGGTTTATATAGAGATTAGAGACTAGAAAGCTAGCTTGTGACTTAGAGGGGCATAAAAGATAACCATGCTTTGATTAAAAAAATTTCACCGTTGTGGTAAGGACCGCTCATATTTTACCATCGTCATCGTCAAGCAGTAAGGCCAAAGCAGGAGGAGAGAAAAGTCGTAACGATGTGTGTACCAAAGTGACAACAAATGTGTTTTCCACATACTATTATAATATTATCTAACCACTATCTCTTATTACTCTATGTTATATCTTTTAACTATCTTGTAATTTCCTACCATTTCTTGTATCAGTGAAAAAAGCGTACCACTTTGTGTAATCAATCGTGTCCAACCACTGCTATATAAAACTTGAGCTTATAAACCTTTAAAGGTGTAAACATATAACCACCAATCAAAATATAAAAAATTAACATTTTAACAAAATTTTAGAAAAATAATATCAAGATTTTTTTAAAAATTGTATCTATTAATATAAAATAGAAATCAAAATTAAAAAAAAAAATTAAAAAATTATCTTAAAAAATAAACTTGATGCCTAGGCTAACTATTTGAAAAATAAACATTAAAAATATTAATTAAAAAATTACCGTAAATAATGTAAAACTTCCAAAAAATCATATCTATCAAAACAAAGTAGAAATAAATATAATAAACGATAAACTAACAAAGAAAAATTATCTAAAAAACATCAACTTAGAAAACCAACAATAAAATAGTAACAAAATAAATATGCCATAGAGTATATTTACACATATAATACCGAATCTGTCAAAATAAAACAGAAAATTAAACTAAAATAAAAAACTAAACAAAGAACAAAACATAATCGGGGAATCAACTATTACTATATAATTTAGTTTTATTTCTTAAGTATAGGTATTGTTGATAAATGTATATTACCATCTAATTTTATAATATAATACATAAATTTCTGAAACAGATATAGTATTTAACATATACAAAAAGTTACTAAAACAATGGTTGATTCTGACTTTTTTTCTTTCTATACAGCATAAATTTTTGAAACAGATATAGTTTTTAAAAGATGCAAAAAGTTACTAAAACAATGGTTGATTCTGATTTTTTTCTTTCTATCCAACAGTTTCCTTTATTTTTTACTTTTAATAAGCATCCAAAAAAATTTATTAACAAGAACTGCTTATTAGAATTGTCCACTTATTAAAAGTACAAAATGTTAAAAAAGACAATTTATTTATGAGTTTCAAAACTGTTTCTTATCGATCTATAGGTAATAACAAATTATTTACTCATCACCAATTCAAAATTTATGTAACATCCCAACGAGTCGGTTAACCTCTATCCGACGATCGGAACATTAATCAAGAGGTTTGAAATTCATGATATACTGACTCTGCAATCACCACGTGACCGTTTCCTGTGTTTTGGTCTCACTCACACGGTACCACGAATGAATTCCCGGTAGGTCACCCATCATTTGACTACTCCAACTCAAGCATGCTTAATCATGAAGTTTGATGTGGATGTGTAACCAAAAAGGTAAGTGCACTTTGGTGACATAAATACTCAAATCAATTTTTTTAATCTCTCCACATATACCAGAAATTGGGATGTTACAATTCACCCCCACTCAAAGAGCGCAGCGTCCTCGCTGCACAACACAACAGATCCCAAACCGCCTTCCAGGTGAAAATTGGGACGGCTAACCAGCTATAATACCACTTGTAACGCCCCAACCGCCCCTACCATTGGGCCTCTATGTCCTCTCACTAGACCCATAGGCCGGCCCACCCCTGTCCAACGGTCGAAACGTTAATCGGGAGGTTTGAAAGTCATGATGTACTGACCCTGTAATCACCACATAACCGTTTCCCGTGTTTTGGCCTCACTCACACGGTATCGCGAATGACTTCCGGGTAGGTCACCATCATTTGATTACTACAGCTCAGGCACAATTAATCATGCAGTTCTCTCTAGATGTAAAATCGAAAAGGTAAGTGGATTTTGGTGACCTATGTAGCCAAATCAATTATTTAACCTCTCCACATTTATTAGAAATCGGGATGTTACAATTTAATAACACTATTATATTACTTAGCACAAACGTTTTAGTTAACTACTCTCCAAAATTTCATATCAACTAATCAAATAGGTTATTATGAGGTATACCTAAATTTCGGTATAGTCTTCAAGATTTAATTTTTTTTGGTCAAGCACACCAAAGCAAGCTACACAATGATTTCTCATAAGTTTCTTATATATGTCACTCATAAATTTTATGATCCATTTTTATGAAGAATTTAATGAATCTATTGGCATACCATATAAAGTTGAAGATGATCTCAGACGAGTTTTATCATAAGAAGATATTTGGAGAAAAATGTTTATAACAAATATGAGAAATAAAGAATCTGAAAAGGCCCACCAGCTAAGTTATTTGAAAAAAAAAATTCTTTAAAAAATTAGTATCTTTTTCTTTTAGTTTAACGAGAAAAAAAATTATGTATCAAAATCTAATCTATTGACTTAACACATGTAAATATCATGTTAATTAGCAACTATGAAGAACCATGCTTTATATAATAAAATATTAAAAAACTCTGTTATTGTTTTTTCTCTTTTTCCCTTTTTATTTAAAAAATAATAATTTTTTTTCTGTTTTTTCTTTTTACTTAATTAGAAAAAGAAATTTACATTTGTCAAAATCTAATCGACTGATATAATATGTCATGACAATGTTAATTAAAAATTTTGAAAAGCCAAAATTTATATAATAAAAATATATCAATAGTATTCGTAATATTCTTTTTTTTTTGGTTTTATTAGTGTTTAGTGAAAATTAATGAAATAACTTAATTCTAATTTTTTTATATAGATGAAAATATTATAATCTTTTTTTGGTTTAGGAATTAGAAAAAAATAATAATCTTATTTTAAGACTAATCTTTATTTTTAATAATTTTATTTCTTTTTTAATTGAAATCATCTTTTTATTAGGAATAATTTATTTATTTTTAAAATAATAAATTTTTTATGATTAATTTTTTCTTTATAATAAAAAATTTATAAAATATTATATCATTTGATACATATGAAAATTTTAAAATATTTACTATCGTATAATATAATTATGTTAATTATTAACTTTTACAATTAAAGGTTATATAAAGAAAGATGGCCTTTCTTTCTCCGAATATTTCATGTCATTGTCATTCTTGTTTATATGCATTATAAACGTAGAGCCGTATAGGTGACAGCAAATCTATGACGTTGCGTCTATGACGTTAGCAAAACAGTAGCATAGAAAAAATATCAGACATTTGAAACGAGTGACCACAAGCGCAAGTGGTGTCGCCCCACATCTGCTGGATCCTTAAACACGGAAGTTGGGAAAGAATGAACCCAATATCTTTTTTTTTTGTTTTTTTTTTTCCATTGGTAAATTTTATTGCTAGAAGAAACAAAGGATTACACGAAGGATGAAAACAAAGCCAACAAGTTCACAGAATCTCTGGAGACCAGATACAGCAGAAGAAGATATTTCCATAGTGTTAAGAGCCGACTAACAAACATTAAAAATAAAATAAAAATATCCAAAACACAAAATAAAAAGATTCTCTAAAAAATGGATAATCGATAGGTGGAACATGGATGAGTTCAGTTCTTTCGGAAAGAGTGCGAAAGAGATGCTTTAAATGGATGTAGAAGTAGCTCTTGGTTTATGATTGTTGCAAAGATTATGCAAGGTTCCATAACAAACTCTTAAAAGTGAGAAAATGGGCATTAAATTCTCATTTGCAATCCACAGATTAATTTTCAAATTATAGTGTGTAAATTAATTTATCATGTTTAGGTTAACTTTGCAAAATTAAACTCTAAAAAATTCAACGGCAATCAAGAAAACGGAAAAGTTAATGTTGATTTTTTTCTGAATCTAATTTTGCAAAGTCAACGTAAATTTGAAAAATTAATTTGCGCAAACAATAGTTTGAGAGTTAATAGTCTAATTAAAAATACTTGAGGAATTAAATAAATAGTTTCAAAATATTATATATTTTATATATAGGTCTTAAAGTAAAAAATAAAAATACACATATATTATTAAAATTTATTTGTAACAATCTTAAGATTTATTTTCTATGAAAAAAAAAATCTTAAGAATTATCCTCAACATTGCCATCATATTTTTATAAATGTATATATAGTTTATTTGCTTTTATTTTTCAAATGTAGTTTTAGTGATATGAGATCAGTCTTATTATTGTTATGAATAAATTTTAATAACTAATGTCAATTTTTCAAATATATATATACATGTTATAAGCATTATCTCGTGACATGCCATGGGTGATGAGTGGGAAGGAGGGTATGATATTGAGACAATTGGTATGAATGGGAATATTGGAGAAGAAAAAGGAGTAGAAGAGAACAAATAGGAAGAGAAAAATGGTGAAGGAGTAGAAGAGAATGAAGAAGAAGAAGAAGAGAACGACGACAAAGAGAAGGGTGATGAAGAAGAAGAGAAAATTGGTGAAGAAGAAGAGAAACTTAGTGAGGAAGAAGAGAAAGTTGATGAAGAGAAATGCAAACTAGAAGAACATGTGGGTGATGAAGAAGAACCCGCTGAAGAAGCAACAATGGTAGAGTAAGTAACCGCTGAAGACACACGAATGTTAGAAGAAACAGCAACTGAAAAAGCAAGAATGCTAGAAGAAAAAGGAATGCTAGAAGAAGAAGGGGTTAAAGAAGAAGCAGTCGAAAAAGAAGTTTCTGAAGAAGAAGTGGCCGAGAACATACACATAGTTGTATTTTGGCATTTTATAGGTTTATTTAGTTAAACCGATTAAAACTCTACTTTTTTGTAGTTGAACAGAGGATATTAGAACACTAAGGCATATTTCACATCTTTTCATACAATTAAAATGTTGAAATTGCAAAATTTATTCGAAAAACCTAGAATTAGGATAATATTGTGTCATTCGCCTTATAAATATAAGGTTACTTTGGTTAAAATGACAAGTTTTGTAAATTTTTATTTGTGAAATTTAATGGTTTCAACATACTAAACATTACTAAATAGCTTTTAAGATTCAATATTACTAAGGGGTTGATTGATTTACCCGCTACCACCCGCAAACGCAGCTTTTGCGGATGATAGAGGTTGTTATAAAATGCATTTTACCGCTCTGTATCGCTCTAAATCGTTCAAAATCAAAAGCTGCTTTCCTTTAGCGTTTGCGGTTGCCGGCGTTTGCGAGTGGGTAATAAAAAAAAGAATTTATTTTAAAATTAAAAAATTCATTTAAAATAAGAATATATATAAAACTAATTTAGCTAATCACAAAAATATGATAAATTAATATTTTAAAATTTGGATACTAAATTTGATAATATATATATATATCTATATATGTATAATGTAAATATATAAAATTAATAAAATAAATTTTTTTATTTTAAAAATGATAAAAATCATTTAAAATAAAAATATACATAAAAATAAATTAGTTAACCACAAAAGTATAATAATTTTTTTTTAAAAATTGGATATTATAATTATGAAATATATGAATAAATTTGACACTATGTATATAATGTATATATAAATATAATAAAGTAAGTTATATATATTATATATATATTAAACTAAAATTTTCAAAGTATAACATTAATTTTTCATAAAATGAATAATTTTTTCGCTGAAATCATAACTTCATCCAAATTATAAAAATATACATAATTTTTTTATTAATAATTATATAAAATTAACAATTTTATATTTTGTTATAATAATTTTTTTTGATGTTTTATATAAATATATAATATATTATACTGTTAATTTAGTTTTTAACCGCTACTACATCCGCTAATCAACCAGTCATAAGTAACCCGCCAACGCACTCGTTTTCAACCGCTGCACCAGTCATATAAATCGCTTAATAACGCTTGAAATCGCAACCACACGCTTCTGCAAACTCCCGCAACCGCAACCGCAATCGCTGCGTTTAAACCAGTCAGGCTATAAGGTGTTGATTGGTTTCCCCGCTACCACCCGCAAATGCAGTTTTTATTAAGTTAATGTTTAATGTTCAGATTTAATTATGTTGGGTTTAGAATCGATTATTTTTAGTTTAAATAATACTAATAGAATAACTATATTTTCATGAGCAATTTTTTTTGAATATCTTAAGTAAAGATTGTCAAAGTAAAGATTGAGACCAATGAGATTCTTTTAAGAACACAGATTCTCACCAGAAGTGAGAAAATAAAGATGGTAATGAACAAAAGATACCTCTATCATCTGAAGATGAAAGAAACTATTGTGAGTACAATACAAAGTAGTATAAAGAATATTGAAAGCTCCAAAAGAGTGAATACCTATGGAAATACAATTTGAACTTATTGATGCAATGCATTCTCCCAAGTCTCAAAGAAATTTATTGAGCTTTAAAGATATTCACCATTAGATTTGATAATTTTGATCTCAAGTTACATGTATAATGATAATCGATTGAGCGAGATTCACCTCGAGATTGATGGACTTGAAGTTTCATCATCTTAAGGGGGAGAATTAAGGAATCTCACATCCACAGTAAGTGGAAAATCTAAAAGGTGATATTTAAGCTCAAAGTGGGATTGATTAGTCATCTTTAAAGTATTTTAAATAGTTGATGCATTTATGTTCTCTAAGTCTCATAATGTAGAATGATCAAATATAGAATACATGACCCAAATAGGATATTTTATTGATTCTAAAATGAGATTCAATTCTATATTGATAAACTTGCAGTGTTATCATCTCAGGGGGGGGGGGGAAGTTAAAGAATCTCTTATTCCATAATAAGTTAAACATCCAAAGATTATGTTATCACTAAAAATGAGATTGATGAATCCTAAAGTAAATTCATGGGAATGTGAGACAAAATCATGTTGAGACAATAAGCGAAAGAAATGTTAAATACATTTCAAATGAAAAGTATTTCCCAAGGAAGTAAAAGAACCACTTGCTTTTGTACTAGATTGTACTACACAAAGATTAGTGTAATGGAGATAAAAGATATGGGTAAACTATAAGTTTACGTAATTGACTATTGTTTGACATGAACCGGTTATACCATTATGGTTCAATGAAGATGCGAAATATAATTCATGAGAACATTCATTAAAGAACTAGAAGATTCTCCTGAATGATTTCTCATATGCTCGTTGCTCATAAGAAAAGTTGATAATATGGTTTTCACCAACCAAAATAGATTTGGAATCTATTAACGGATATAAGATGATGTTGGTGGACTGATCATCCACCATGCATCTTAATATTACTGGTGAAAGTTCATGAGTCTTTGATGATTACATCATACCCATTGGGATAAATGTTGAACATTTGGTAGCATATGTTCGCACAGAAAATGCAACAACATTGATTCACATTAAGCCAACAAGCAATAAATAGTTCTCTCGTCATTGGTTTTGGATCAGGAACCAAATATATTCAATCTAAAGAAATATGAATGTGCAGTACACATTCTAGTTGCTCCACCACAGAGCTTTAAGATGGATCCTCAAATGAGGTTGATAATATATATTGGATATAAAAATCTCCATTAATACTTTTGAATCTAGAGCCATCTACGAAGGACTTAACTGAGGCTCGATTTGTAGACTGGATTTTAAATGTGTCAGTCTTTCCAACATTAGGGGGAGAAAATAAACAGCTGAAAAAATTAAATGAGTTGAAATGAAATATCATTGATCCTCGGACTAAAATACAAGTGCACTAAAAGTCCAAAAGATAATTCATCTATAGAGTAGAGTAATTCATTTGCCAGACATATTTACTGATCCAAATAGAGTGATAAAGTCACATATACCAGTTGTAAATGCTCCAATCAAATTTGATGTCCTTGAAGGATAATATCAAACTGCTAATGAGTCTAAATATTGCATGAAGCGTGATAGACCTATTGGTTCTAAGAATTCTCGGAAAACAAAAGGAGCATAAGTTGAAAATGGTCAAACCGAGAGAAAAATGTTTTGAATGATCTCAAGAAGAGACATTAAACATGACAATGAAATAAATTCAGGTACTTTAGACAATGAAGAGATCTCAATAATTTATGTCATGTATGTAATAAAAAGAACCAATAAGTAAATCGATGTCGATAATATGTTTGCATACAATATAGCAGTTGATATGATGAATGAGAAAGAGGATCATGAAACAAAGTCTATTGAAAAGTGTACACAAATAATTGATTGACCAAATTATAAATGATGCAATAGACAAAGAATTAAACTCTCGTAGAAAAAGAGAAATATTTGGACCAGTAGTCCATAAACCTAAATGTTTAAAACCAGTGGGACATAAATGAGCCTTTGTACCAAAGAAAAATGATTATGAAGAGACATAATCTCTTGTGGTGGATGCAACTATTTTCAAGTTCATTATCAGTCTGAAAATACATGAAGGACTTGACTTATACAACCCACTGGATAATGATACTTATGTGAACAACCCTGAAAGATAAAATCCTTAAGGGATTGATGATATCAAAACTGTGTTCTCGGGAACTCTACCAATTCGATCAAATGAATGCAAATGCATTTTATAAGGTATGATCACAAAAGTGAATATTATAAGATGAATCAATATACTCATGTGTATTTACAAATGGATTATGGATCAAATGATCATTTATTTAAAAATAGTTGAAACTCTTGAAGATTATCACAACTAGTATGGTGGAAATAGTATTAGATCATGGATTTCAATATAATCGAAATTCATGAAAAGTTATAGCAAGTTGTAGTTTGGAAGAAATAATCTTGGAAAGACAACATTGTCTGTATGCAATCCAAATGGAACATCTAGAACAAGAGATGTTATCTCAAAAGATTCTTATTGAACTTTTGACTAAAAAATGCTCACATATGTTTGATCATGAAGCATGCTACTTGAAAATTTATTTTGAGCAAGTTATTAATCTTTCATAATTGAAAGATGTGACCTCGTATGACAAGAAGTAAAGTCATAATAGTAAGTTGTATAAGAAGAGCATGAATAACTCGTATGTACGATTATGCACAACACAAAAGTGCAAAAGATTATCTGTAAAGAGATTTGGCTTAAAAACTAAATAGACCTAGAAATGATCATTTATGTGAAAATGACATTATGGGCCAGGAGTCCAATGATCTGAGCCATTATATTTAAATCAAACGAGTTTATTCACTAAAGTTACGCTCTATTTCTAAAAGATGATATATATGATCGGAATGCATATCCTGAAAATGTTACTTCCAAGGGGGAGAAATATGATGATGTGTGTTATGTACTCTTTTTACTTTCCATGGTTTTTATCCCATTGATTTTTTTCATGACAAGTTAAAGTATTTTTCACATATGAATGAGATCAAAAGAATCAATGGGATAAAAACCATGGAAAGTAAAAAGAGTACCTAACACACATCATCATATTTCTCCCCCTTGGAAGTAACATTTTCAGGATATGCATTCTGATCATATATATCATCTTTTAGAAATAGAGCGTAACTTTAGTGAATAAACTCGTTTGATTTAAATATATTGGCTCAGTCATTGGACTCCTGGCCCATAATGTCATTTTCACATAAATGATCATTTCTAGGTCTATTTAGTTTTTAAGTCAAATCTCTTTACAGATAATCTTTTGCACTTTTGTATTGTGGAGATCAAAAGAATCAAAGAGAATGATCCAGATGAATCATCAGCAAGTTCAACAAACTGCAGAAAATGGTGATATAAGTGCTCTACAAATTCATTTAAGTGAAGATTTTGAAGACATATTTACCAAGTCGCTACTTTTAAGTTCTTTCATCATATTTGATTACTTCATCTGAAAGATCTTTAAGTGATGTATTCATAAGGGGGAGTTAATGCACGCTACACTCTTTTTCCCTTAACCATGGTTTTTCCCATTGGATTTTTCTGGTAAGGTTTTTAACGAGGCAGCATCTTACGCGTTTAAGAGATGTTTGTATATAATGGACATCTAAGGGGGAGTGTTATGAATATTGAGATATTGATGACCCTTATGATGTATATCTTCTAAAAGATTGTAAATAGACTTGTATCTCTTAATAAACCCTATCAATGTATCCCTATATAAGGGATTCATTGTTCATGAAAGAATAACAACATCAGTTGCCTCTATCTCTTATCTCTCTATTCACAACAGAAATAACACTTTTTTTTTCTTGCCTTAAAATTCAAAATAAATGGGAACAAAATTAATCCAAAGAATTTTTCTTTTCTTTTTATGATGTGAGGACGAAAATATATTCAAATTAAAAGAAATTTACTTTTTTTTTCTTTTGGTTTTCAATTTTATAAAATAAAAAAGTAAGAACATAATTATTTTTCTTTTCGAAATTTCTGTGAAATAAAAATTGCAAAACTCAGAAAACAAAGCAAAATAGTTTTTATAGGTTTTTTATATTTATTAAAAAAATCAAATAAACAGAAATAAATAAATAAATAAAATGATACTTTTTTTAATTGAACCGCACAACATTCTAGTGGGAAATAAGTCTTTTCAATTTCCTACAGATGTTGAAACTTTTTAACCCAAGAAAGAGTGAGATGAAGAGTCAACTACATTTCTGGGCCAAAGATTTAGAAATCAGCAGAGATATGGTCAGAAAAGTTCATTTCAAGGAACCTATGGTTTCTTTAGAACCTATGGTTTTTCTTCTTATCAGAAACCTCCTACATAAGACAATGAGATGAAGCAGATGTTGGAACAGATTTTGGAAGGTCAAACAAAGATGACTATTGACTTTAATGGAGAGAATGATGCTTTGTTGATGTATCCTCAGAGGCTGAGGTTACTGGTGGTCGAGCGAATGTGTCTAAGGTTGGCTGTGCGGCTCTTTCCTTCGGGCCCGGGTCAAAGATGATTGATGGAAACAATGGGGTTGAATGGATCCAAGACTGCTGGCCGTGTGACTCTTTCAGAATGGATGAGTGGATGGTTTGATGGGTTGATGGTGGATCAAGGTCACCACAAAACCTTATGGAACAGGGTTTTGATAAGACAAAAACTTCTTGGCAAGAATCTCACAAGCAAAGAAACTCAGTTGTAAAAGAGAATGAACTCAAAGAAAATTCAATGTTTATTGATCTAGGTTAAAAAATACAATGCTGTAATGGAACCTTATATATCGGTCCTAACAGCTGGTGTCTTCATGGGTCTTTAAAGGGAGATTACAAGTTTTAATTGAGAATAATGAAATTAAAGCGAACTAATTTGGCCAACATGCTTTATGCTACGAAATATAAAAGAAAAACATTTAACTCAAACAATGGTTGGTCCAGAAATAATTTAAATTCATTGACTTACCTTGGTCTGAAGTCGGAATGAATGTGGACTAAGGAATGGCCTGCGCATTGTACCTGGTTTGGGTTTCCTTGGGGAAGAAATAAAAGTTTGAGTATGCTGGCTGCCAAAAATAAGCTACAGCAAAATTTCTGAACTTAAAATGATGGATTCAGAACCCATCATTGAACAAATGGAAGCTTTGTAATTGATTATGCATGATTCTGATTTCCGGTTCATTTTTAAACAAAGTCGGATTTGTTATAACCTTAGATTCTGGTAAGTTTGTGCTCAAGAAATATGGGTTTTACTTGGGCTAGGGGTTTGTTTAGGGTGGACTGGTCAAAATGTGTGTTAAAACAACTTTACCCAAAAATGTGTAAAAATGTTTCAATTTTAATAAGAATTATGCAATTGCTTATTTGGTTGATTTTCTTTAAAAATTTTGGAATGAATGTTTAGGATCTATGCATTATAAATCTATACAAAGATTGATTAATTTCTCTCTAATTCCAAAATGCAAGTCTAGCAAAGACATGTGAAGTTTGCATATAGCTCAAACTCACAATAAATTCAATTTTCTCATGTAGAGAAAACACTGTGAGAGTCAATGTCTGGAGATTCCAAAAAATATATTCAAGTGGAAAACAAAGTCAAATTGAATCTTTCAAAAACACTGTAAGACTCAATGTCTCTATCTAGTTCCTAAGATGATGAATATTGGTAAATGTAAGTTGTAGAGGATAAGCATCTGCTATTAGTGATTTGAGGTATAAATGGAGTAGTACATGATACTTCTTTAAACAAAGTTAAAGGCAAATCACCTTGCGAGTGTGAAATTAGGCTGTTTTTTTTTGGAGAATGAAAGAAATGTTATATTCTCCAAGGTCACTCATGATTAAGCAGGATTGTTCACGGCCAAAATAAACACAACAGAGAACCTATTTCTATGAGAGACTGAAGCTATGTTATAGTTGTTGTCTCGGTTTAGGGGGGGGGGGAGGTTCAAGACATCATGACCATCTCCTGTTTGATTTAATCTGACAAGGCTGGAAAATGCTACCAATTTATCATCCAGTGGACTTTTCTTTATACTGATTGAAGAGAAATCTTAATCTCGACTCTACTTCATTCAGTTTTCAATCCGATTATGATATTGTACATTTTTTATTCATATTGTTTGTAATTTTGCTTTACATATAAAATTTGCTTATTCTACAAATATGGTGTCGACAGAAAGAAAGCAGTGAATATATGCTCATTATTTGGCATGTTACCATACCCTGCAATTGAATATGCCAATCCATAACATTGACACTATCTGATTGAGCCACATAGAGTTTCATAAGACGAGAAAAAACTTGAAGAAAAACTAGTTGTTGTCAATGACGTAAAACACATCTTTACTCTCATGTTCTTGAAAAATCTGTAGATATTTGAGTTATTTCGCACCGAGCCTATAAATATTTTAGGTATATATTTTAAAATCTGACCCGATTTAAGAAAAAAGCTAAAGATATTTTTTCGTCTTTTTTCAAAAATAAAAGAAAAGACAAATAAATATAAAAACTAAAGTAAATATCAAAATAAATCTAATTTTGAATCATTATTATATTTTCATTAAACCTAAGATAATTGATAAGCAAAAATTTATTCAAATAAATTTAAACAAAGTTCAAAAAAATTATATTATTAAATAGAATATAAAATCAAAATACTTCATATGTAATTGATATAGTATAGATTGAAATCTTATTCATTGTTTCACAATCTTCCACACCAAAATTTTCATCGTAATCAAAAGTCAAAAATAAAAATATAGAAATATAACTTTATTAAATTTTGAACAATAAAAAGAATATAAAGGATATTCCATATTTTTCAAATTTTTAAAAATTAAATAAATCTCCAATTTTATCAAAATGTTCCTTTTTTTTTAGTTTTTCGGGTGAAACAAACCGGATCAAATAAAAAAACATTTAAATTAAATTTTTTATCCCAAAAAAAACTATGATTTTTTACGAATTTTGGAGATTCCTAAATCTATAAAGTGTAATGACCGAAATTAGTAGTTACATTATGCCTAAATTTTTCATCGATATCAAATGTTCAAAAGCAAAAATATTATGGAATTCATAAAGCAAACAACAAACATTCCTTTTTTCTGGGAAAAGAAAGCAATCAAATATTCCTACGTAAGTATGTATTCTCTTTGCTTCTTCTCAAAGATATTCTTTGTATATGAACACAATTTACTTCAAACACATTTCGTGCAATATAGTATGTATATATACTGATGCATGATCATACGTCCAACCCAATCTCAGGCATCTTAATAATTTAATGACTCTTATAAAGCGCTCAAAACCATTTGTATTTCTAGGTTTCTTTATCTCAAGTTTACTATTATGGGTCTCAGATGCTTCTGTTGTTTCATCCGGATATTTTAATAAAGACTTCCTCGTGACATGGTCTCCAACCCACGTTAACACCTCTAGTGATGGTCGATCAAGAACCCTTAAGCTCGATCAAGAATCTGGTATATGATATGTTGATTTACCGTCCCAATTTCTTTTTGGTTTATTTTCCATTATCAATAACTTATATTTCGATTTTATATGCATAAGTAGGAGCTTCTTTTTCTTCCATCCAGACATTCTTGTTCGGGCAAATAGATATGAAGATCAAACTAATCCCTGGACCTTCTCAAGGAACCGTGGTTGCTTATTATGTAAGAAACCTACTCTCTCTATCATCCTGATTAAAAGGTAGACGTGGTCCAAAGCATTGGCAAATGAATGTGACTTCGAGCCTCAAATAAATTTGGTCAGAATTTGAG
>FNXX01000015.1:600000-803092 GCA_900108845.1 Iljinskaea planisiliqua | reverse complement strand
GCGAGAGCGAGAGCGGAGAGGGAGAGCGGAGAGGCGAGAGCGAGAGCGAAGAGCGAGAGCGAGAGCGAGAGCGAGAGCGAGAGAGAGAGAGAGGAGAGAGAGAGAGGAGAGAGAGAGAGAGAGAGAGAGAGGAGGCGAGAGGAGAGAGAGAGAGAGAGCGAGAGGAGAGGGAGAGGGAGAGGGGGGGGGGGGGGGGGGGGGGAGGGAGAGAGAGGAGAGGAGGAGAGAGAGGAGGAGAGAGGAGAGAGAGAAGAGAGAGGAGAGCGAGAGAGAGCGAGAGAGAGGAGAGGAGAGGAGAGAGAGGAAGGAGCGAGAGGAGAGGGGGGAGAGAGAGAGGAGAGAGAGAGAGAGGAGAGAGGAGCGAGGAGGAGGAGAGAGAGAGAGAGCGAGAGAGGAGAGAGAGAGAGCGAGAGAGAGAGAGGGGGAGAGAGAGAGAGAGGAGAGGAGAGAGAGAGGGAGGGAGTGAGTGAGTGAGGTGAGAGAGAGAGAGAGAGAGCGAGAGAGAGCGAGAGAGAGAGAGAGAGAGAGAGAGAGAGAGAGAGAGAGAGAGAGGAGAGAGAGAGGAGAAGAGAGAGAGAGAGAGAGAGAGGAGTGAGTGAGTGCGAGAGAGAGAGAGTGAGTGCGAGAGGGAGAGAGAGAGAGAGAGAGAGTGAGGGAGAGAGAGAGGGAGTGAGTGAGTGAGTGAGTGAGTGAGAGAGGGAGAGAGAGAGAGAGAGAGAGAGAGAGAGAGAGAGAGAGAGAGAGAGAGAGAGAGAGAGTGAGTGAGTGAGTGAGTGAGTGAGTGAGTGAGAGAGTGAGAGAGTGAGAGAGTGAGAGAGTGAGAGAGTGAGAGAGATTTCAACTTTCAACACAGAAGAATCGGGGAAGAACAAAAGTGACTGAGATTCAATGGAGGAGTCAAGAAAAGGGACTCAAAAGAGAAAATCTCGAAGTTCGGAACTTAGAACTTTTTTTTTTTTGGTATTTGTTTTTTTTCGTTCTGCAATTTTCTCCGACTACACATTACTGCTAGGCTGTTTGTTCTCCACGTGGCTCAAACGTTGTTAAGTCAGTCCAATGGCACAAGCTTACAAAGTCACAATGAAATACACATGTAAATGCTTAGCAAATACCCACCGTATTGTGTTTCTTTTTAAGGGGTTAATAGTAAACATTTGAAGCCAAAATTTGGATGGGTCCATTTGTCATATAACCATAGAAAAATTTAAAATTAATAAAGTAAAAAAAATTAGAGAGATAGGAATAAAGAGAATGAGAAAAAGGTGGAGAATGGTTAATATTTTAAATATGAATTTTTATTTGGTTACTGCACCAAATTTCCTAATCTGGATTAAACTCACAAAAGAAATCTAAAAAAACCTAAATTTTTTTGCTTCTTAAACGTTTACAGATCGTCTACAATTGAAATGATATTAGAAAGATTTAAATTCTATGATAAATCTATATGATAAATTTTAGACATGCCGATCAAAAATTGATCGGTTCTTCCCAGCATTTAAATGTTTCTTTTATGGTTATTTGTGAGTTATAATTTTTTTAAAAAAACTCAAAAAACTGTTTTTCATAGTTTCTTATAATATAATAAATTAAAAGTCTCTTTACTAATTTCTTTTGAGATTCTATATCCAAGATTACATTAACAAATTATTTAAAATTTTGCAAGGATTATTTAACTATTTCAAAACAAGTAAGAAAAATCTTATCATAGACTGACAAACAAGATCATCTATACAGAAAAGATCTTAGACCATTCATATACTGAAACCGATAGATAAGCCAAATTTTCAAAAACAAATTTCTAAAATTCGTTTTATCAAGCCAAAATTTAGTCAAGAATAAAGACAAAAACTTATGATGAAATCGACCTTTTATGTGATATTGATTCAATTTTCTAGTGACAACTTTTACATGATTTACTTGAAAAGTCAATATTTAAACATTTTGCGATTTTTGACTTTCCACATAGAATTATAGCTTACAGAGATTTATGTTAGATATGTCACCAACTATACTTTACTTGACTCTTAATCACCTCACTCTCTCCGCTCGCACTACGCTCCTATGATGATACCTTTTTACTAGATATAACAACATAAACACCAGAAATTGAGGTTACCGCTATAAAAGCAACGACTGATAACACTACTTATGACATAAACGCTGATATATCTACTGAGACTGCTAAATCTGAACCTGTTTTGCCCTATGCTCCAACAAATGTTCACCCGATGATAACTCATGCTAAGAACAAAATCATGAATCCTCAAACCAAGCTCACACTCAAAGATAAGGCTACATTATTAATTATTTGACATTGAACCCGACGACAGGTATATACAAGCTTTATAGGATCCAAATTGGTGTGGTGGTATGTCTGAAGAATTTGATTCACTTTTGAGAAAATCGGACTTGGGACTTAACCCCTACAGAACCAGACTAAATGTTGTTGGATTTCATTGGGTTTTTAACTGAAACACGTACCTGATAAAAATGTTTCTTGGTATAAGGCTTGATTTGCTGCGAAAAGGTACCACCAAACGTTCATGAATTTGATTATTTTGACACGTTCAGTCTGGTAATCAGGCCTCCATCTATATGACTTGTACTCAGTTTGGCTACACCCTATAATTGGCCATTGCAACAACTAGATGTCAGAAATGCCTTCTTAAATGGACACCAAGATGAAGTTGTGTAGATGGAACTATTGAGATGATGCTCTACCAAGAGCATAACTCGACAAGCTCTGCCAAGAACACAAGTTGGCAAACTCTGCCAAGTAAAACTGCTAGAAGAAGTTGCCAAAGCTCTAGTGTGAATAGTAACCACGAATAAACAGTATCCACAGATAAACAGCATCCATGGATAAACAGTAAAAACATATTATTCAAAGTAGATATTTATAAGTTAGCTTCCCTTGTAATCTTGGGTTAGCTTCCATTGTAAGCTTGGATTAGCTTTCCTTATGAGCTAAATCCTTTGTATTAATATGCTTGTAATTCTTTCATTATAATTAAGGAACTTCATTGGAGTGTCTTCCCCTTATCAAAATTATTTCTTAAATACATCAAACAGGTTAGATCTGTTCTTATCTTTAAGAGATGAAGCCATAACAAAGCTTGGTCGTCTCCCTTCAATTACGTTCAGTTCTTTCTCATTCCATAAATGATTCTTAAAGGGTTAAGAGTTTTCATTATCTTTAATTGAAAGTGTTGTCTCTAAAATCTAACATATTATAAGAATTCACTCTCAAATTCTAACATTGTATTAGAGCAGATTCAAGATCTGAGCTGCTTGTTTTTCACACATCAAAGAAAAACAGACCAAAACTCTGTCCAAATTTCCGCAAACATACTTCCACTCTCTATACTCTTTCACCCATTCTTCCTTCTCTTCACTTCATTCTCTTTGTTACTTTATTCTCTGGATTCCTTATTCTCAAAATCTCTGGTTACTCTCATTCTCAATTAAGCTTCTTCAAAGGCAATGACATGCCAATGCCAAAGGAGAAAGAAAAGGAGATCCGCTTTCATGAAGAAATTGGAGCTTGTCAAGTTGTCTTGAAGATGGTGCTTGTAGCTATTCCAGCAACCTTAAGTTGTTAAAGAAGCAGCCCTGGAAAGCTGGATGTAGCTAGAAGCAAAAAGGTTCCATTCTCTCAAAGGGTGACTCACCATGGGAGAGCAAACCCACCGCCTGCATTTCAGATGTTCATTCCTGATTGTATAGAGGGGAGTTCATACCTTGGAGAAGTGGATCAAGATGATGTTCTCTCCCATGAGAGGATGGCGTTTTGGAGTGATGGCCAAGAGCTGATCGGATGCATCCTTTAAAGATCAGTCTTGAAGTTTTTCCAAGAGGGGATGATGATGGAAGATTGTCTTTAAAGGATATTGATGGTTTGTTATGGTGTGAAGTGTGTGGAGGTAAGAAGAAGGTTGGGCACAAAGGCTTCAATATTGGTTCTCACTACTTGTCTAAGCCAATCTTGAGGAGGAGTGTTAAGATGCCAACCCAATGAAGCTCTTAAAGATATTGCAAAAAAATGAAAACAACAACAAGCAGATGGAGAAGAAAAGGAGAAGGAAGCTTCAAATGTCACTCATTCAAGATGGGCTTTCACATTCATATCCAAACTTGAGGAGGAGTATTAGAGAGGAAGAAGAAAAGAAATTTCAAGGCTGAAATCTAGAAGACAAGGCCGAAATCTACTCACTTCTACTCAAAAGAGATGAGATGTGACCAAGCAACCAACCTAGAAGAGCAAAGCTAAGTGACAAAAGGAAAAGCTCTAATGGTGGTGCAATGGTGAATGAATCCAACAAGAGAAGCCAAATGAGCAAGTATGAGTGGCTTTGGTGCAGCAGAGCTAACTACACTTCAAGGGAGCAAAGTGACGACGAAATTGGAGACTATCAAGGGTCTAATAGAGTTAGAAATTCACTTGTGCTCATGAGAAGAATAGGAAAGTCAAGGAAGCTCTCATCAAGCCTTGATCTGAACATGTTGGAATGGAGAACCATTCACCATCTAAGTCAAGAAAGACCACAAAGGTAGCCCAACCTAACCAACCAGCTTGAAGGAACCGATGGTTAATGTTGGAAGAAAGCAAGCTATTACTGAGGTGGTTAAGGGTGGAAGATCATAGTGGAGATGTAAGCTTACATCATGAGAGGTGAAGATGTTATCAACATGTATCCAAAGTTCCAAGTTTGACCTCTGGGTTCCTATTGTCAAGCTTGAGGGGGAGTATTACGATGATGCTCTACCAAGAGCAGAAGTTGGCAACCTCTGCCAAGAACACAAGTTAGTAAGCTCTACCCAATGAAGTTTGCTAGATGAAACTGCTAAAGCTCTAGTGTGAATAGTAGCCACAGGTGAACAGTACCTGTGGATGAACAGTAAAGACATATTAGTCAGAATATTTATGGATTAGCTTATCTTGTAAGGTTGGGTTAGCTTCTCTTGTAAGCTTAGGTTAGCTTCCCTTGTAAGCTTGGGTTAGCTTCCCTTATAAGCTTGGGTTAGCTTTCCTTGTAAGCTAAATCTTTTGTATATATATGCTTGTAAGCTAAATCTTTTGTATATATATGCTTGTAATTCTCATTACTTCATTGGAGTATCTTCCCCTTATCAAAATCATTTCTTAAATATATCAAATGGGTTAGATCTGATCTTATTACTCTCTTTGAGAGATCAAGTCATAACAAAGCTTGGCCTTCTCCCTTCAATTCTGTTCGGTTATTTCTCATTCCATAAATTATTCTTAAAGGGTTAAGGGTTTTCATTATCTTTGATTGAGAATATTGTTTCTAAAATCCAACATGTAATAAGAGCTCACTCTCAAATTATAATAGGAACAGCCTCCAGGCTGTATTGATGCGGATAAACCTGATTACATATGCACAATTAACGAAGCTCTCTTTAGTTTGAAACAATTTTCATGTGGTTGATATAATAAGCTTCACACATTTCTTTTGTAGTAAGGTTTTTTCAATGTTCTGGCTGATTTTCCATTCTTTATTCTTGAATATGATGAAATTAGCTTCTTCCTTCTTGTGTATGTGGGTGATATTGTCATCATCGGAAATTCTTCTACTCATGTTCAGCATTTTATTAAACTACTTGGTATATTTTTTTTCGTTCAAGGATAAAGGTCTTCTTAGTTATTTCCTTAGTATTAAGGTATACCGTACAACTATTAGTATTAAGCTTACTCAAGTATAGTATATCAATGATTTGTTGTGACTGGTAAATATGTGAAATGCAAAGTTTGTTTCAACTTTAATGATTGATAAACCAACACTCACCAAACACTGTACCACTTCCTTATCTGATCCAACTGAATATTGAATGGTCATTGGATGTCTTCAGTATTTCCATCTCAAGTGTCTGGATATTGATTTTGTAGTCAACAAGCTCTCTCAGTATCTACAAGCTCCATCCACTAAACATTGGTCTACGAATGCATTTTACACTATGATCATGGCACTCATGATTGTGGCTTTTTCTACTTTACCTCCAATCATATTCCACTTCATGCTTATTCTGATGCAGATTTGACTGCTGATAGAGATGATTACACGTCTACAAGGATGTATCTTATAAAGCTCTCATTTTGTGGTCATCTAAGAAACAACCAATTGTCGCTCATTCTTCAACAAAATTTGAATATAAATATGTCTCGTTCACTGCTTCTTAAGTTCAATTTTCTATAGGTGCAATCAATGTTAGGAGCGACTGGTGTTACTCTCTTTAGAATGCCGGTTATATATTATGACATAGTTTGTGCCTTCTATCTTTGTGAAAATCTAGTCGTTCATTCTCCATGTAATATGTGGCAGTTGATTATCATTGCATGTGTGGGCTTATTCAATTTGGTGATTTTCGTGTGGCTAATGTTATAGAACTCTCTGATTGTGAAATATTTTCGTATAATCTTCTTCCCATTTTCACTAACATATAGAATGCACAGGTGGAATCCTCTTTCTCCAAAAAAGAAACAACAGTGGGTATTGTAGAGACATATAGTATGGGTGTAAGCAGGTAATACGTTGAATTTCTGATGTCTGGTATTGCACAATGATGTCTCGTTCAACAAATTTTTCAACAATTAGTCTTGGTTTCATACAATGTAGGTAAATCATGTTGTCTACCCCTTTCTTTTACTCCAGAAAGGCGAATGGTGAATTCTTCACATCTTCCTGATTCATATTTATTCTTAGTTTTTCTAAATTTAGAAGTGAACTAATTATTTTCAATCAAGCATGCAAATCAATCCTTGCACAATATTTTCATGAAGCTTGGAGGCATTGTTATTTCCTGACATTGTATTGATGTAGTTCTGAACTTCATTCCTAGTATTAACAATGTATAACTAACCACAAGTGATAACAATGAGTCTAGCATGTGATAAATTTGGCCTTGCATTTTGTATGTGTATGACCCGTGACAAGAGTGAATGGTCACTTCACCTCCAATAGAAGTGAAAGCTTGCAGTGAGTTGTAAACTTTGATATTCTCTTTAAAGTAAATAGATTCCAAAAACTCTTTAAGTTGTTGTGGTGTTTCTTGAATGGCACGTAAAAATACTCTTCATTTTCCACAAAATATTGAAAACAACTGATTTTCCTCTTTACATTTCTCATTGTTTTCTTTTTCCCAACAAATGCATGACAATATGTGCATTCCACGATATTTTTGTTTTGACTGTTTTCTTAATTTTTTCTGTTTTTAGAAATTTTTAGGACAAATTACAGATTTTGTTATGAAAAATGGCTTGGTTAACTCTTTTGGGAAGAGTTATTGTATCTCTGTTTTCTCGCTTAGTTTGGAGTATTTCATATCTCCTTTTTCTAGCTTCTCTTGAAATTTCTACAATTTTTTGTTTAAAATGAGTAAGATTTGAAGTCATGTTTAGTCATCAAATGTTGAAGTCATGTTTAATTGCCTTTGGGATCCGGATTGAAGTTTGATGTCTCTCTGGCACTGATAAGAGAGTTTGAGTAAATTTTATAATATACTTAAATTATTATTCGTTCTTAGTTAATTATAGACAAGTCATTTTCTGTAGGATTTTTTTAATTCTTTTGATTCTGTTTGACTTTTATATTTCTTGATTAAGTGTTTGATCTTGTCTCTTATGTGTTTTTATTTAGAAGTTTTTCAAATATTTAGTGGTTTTTTTCCTTAAACGGAACTTTCAGATTTTTGTATAGTATATAATCCAGTGACTTGCAAATAATAAAAATATGTATCTGGAAATCAATGAAATAGTTCGTTTTCCTCTATTTTTAATTTAGAGATTTGAAAGTGTCAAAGAGAAAGAAAATTTTTTAATTTACGAATTTTTAAGTCTAAGTAAGATGAATTTTAATTTATTTGATTATTAATTTTTTAATCCCTATGAAAAAAATAATTACATCTAAATTCTAATATAGTTTTTTTCCTCTATAAATGTATCATATTTAACCATATATAATGGCCAATGTATAAGTATTTATATCAGGAATTTGTTTTGATTTCATAGCTACTTAATCAATATCACAGTTAGTTTGTAGTAATTTTTAAGTGAATTAAAACATTAATGTTTGTTGTTAAAACCTATTTGTATGTTCCATTAAGTTAGTGAATTATATTTAGATTGACCCCAAAAATGTAATATGTTTAATGTGTTTAGAAAAAGGGTTGTTTGTTTTTTACCTTTTTTAAACATGTTGAAGAAATTATTTCTAATGGAAATATTCCAAAACAAGAAATACAATTTATTGATTTATCTTCAAAAGATCAATAACATGGTAGACAATAAAATATTTATTCTTCAAATGTATTATAAGAAAAGCCACAAAAAAAAAGTTGGAGATGTGTTTCAATATATTATGATAATAACTTAGGTATTAAGTTTCTCAATGTTGGTCATATGATACACCACTTCTTGGCATTGTTTTCAACATTGTCTTCAGGAAAATGATATTTTTTTCTTCTGAATCTTCTGCTTCAATAAATTCTTTATTCCCAAGTTCACTAACTATTCTTGAAGTCTAAACTATGATGAGTCTCTCCGTATTTTGTCTTGATATGTTTATCAATTATATTTTTCAGTTTCATCGCATATTGTTATAGCCTATGTTTTAAAATATAAATTAATATTATTATTTTTAAAAATAGCATGAATGATGAGCATATATTAAACTTTGTTGTTGTAATGATTGCTCTTGAACGTAAAAGTTTGAACAAAAGACTAGAAGGTATAATCTGAAATTTAGACTTGAAAATTCATTGTCTTTCCAATCATTTTTAGAAGACATTTTGATATCCTCTGATTGTTAGAATTATTCTCTCCTACATTTTCCTGTTTTTATCCATTTTTATATAGATGGTTTAGAAAATAGAGTGTATGTTATAAAACATAGGAATGCAGTAATGCCTTCAGTCATGGCATGTGTAAGCATTTTTTCACCCCAGTCAAATAAGATGAACATAGTAGTTTCATCATCATACACAACTGTTAATTCTACTTTGAACCTGATTATTGAAAAAATTCAATGTATATGGTGTCAAATATTTGTAAGACTTAATTATTTGAATTGGATGAGATGTAAAGAATACCTTATAACTCCAATACTGGTATTTTTGTTACAATGGTTGCATATCAAATATGTTTCAGAGCAGTCTAGTTTTTGGAACACAAAGCACAAGACAAATACTTCCATTCATTATGACCGCTGATGTCAACAATTTTTCCATGAAAAAACACTTCTTCTTCTAGATTGGCTCCACTTGAAATCTATTGAAAAATATCATGAATATTCTAATTTTCTAGTTTGAGTTTGACATTATCTTCTTCAACTATTTTTGTATGAGCGACATTGTTGTCGATTCCCATCCTGCAAAGTGCATTTGCTTGTCTATTAACATAAACATATATATCTTTGATCTTTGTGAAAATAAACTATAAATAATTCTCTTCTCTTGAAAGTTTGCCTTTTCATAAAAACATAAACTCTTTAACCACTTATATATTGTAATTCATGTATATCTATGTTTTTCTATTTGAGTTTAAGTGCAGCTTCTCTATACAAATTTAAAGATGACATGTTGCTATTTGGACAAATATTGTTACCAAAAATTTAGAAAAATGTATAATCTTACAAACATTTTAGGGTTCAAGCATGTGCATACAATCACAGTGTAGTCTCATCCAGTTTGTTGTAATTGGTGACGAAAGTCAGATGTTTGATCATCCCAAAGAGTTATCTGGATGGTTATGTTGCATTACATTCATAAATTGTTGACTAATTTAGTTTTAAAAAAAAGACTGATGATAAATGTATAATAGCCAAGTTTGGATTCAAGTACTAACTCTTATAACAAAAGAAGTAATACAATCTTCTGATTGGAGTTTGAGTCATCCAATTTCGAGTTTTGGACTTTTAGAATTTGACCAACAACGTTTTATACACAACAAACATCAATAACTTTGCCATGTTAATTTTGGAGAACAAATTATTAACAAGAAAATAATATTGAATTGATTTACCTAGCAAATGAATGCTGATCCCTGCAAAACTCTGGAATTATGCATAAGTATGTACATTGATTTTTTCACGTTTGACTAGAACAGAACATTTCAACAACTTCCATGATTTAAGTTGTGTCAGTAAATCGGATAATGAATGGATTTTATGTGACCTTATAATGGTTGTAAGTGGAGACAACTTAAAAATTTATGATTAGGTATATATATCCTTTTTCAGCAAATATTTTAATTTGTGTATTTGGGGATAATAAATTGATCCAAGAATTAGAGTAACTTGCATGGAAAATTTATTTGTATATCTCAGTTGATATATCTCTTTGAATTATAGATGAGAAGGAGTATTAATGAAGTTAAAAAAAATAGGGTACATTTTCATTGAGAAGCAATAAGTCAAGACTAGTGGGAATTCCCATTGAGTTTATAATATCTGACTTTCAACATTCACAAAACGCACATGATGACATTTTGCTTGTTTTTTCCTACTACCAGTTTATCAAGAGGGATATTTACCCGAAAAAGGCCGGATAAACTCGGTATTTGCCATCCATTGACATATTGTGCTGATTGAGTTTAATTAAAATATATTAACATTTGCGACAATATACAAAATAATTAAACTATGAAGAAAAAAACTGAGAAAAATGACAAACCTTGAATTTGTAAAGAGTTTGTGTTTTGAATAGGGAAGACAATGTTTAAGTGGGTATATATATATATATTAATTATGTATTGAATGATTTATATCAATTTTGTCTTTTTATGTTCGATAGATACATTTCACATGTAGAAATACTTTGAACTTATAATTTCTTTGAATTTAATTGTACTAATGTGACTTGAAAGTCTAAAAATAAATTAATATGCAATGAAATCTGTTACATAACTTTTAGAAGAGAAAACAATATACATTTATGAGGTTTATATAGAATGATTTAAGTCAAGTGCAATGGTCCAGTTTTCACAATAAACTGAAAATGTATTTTCATATGTTTAAATGCGTATTATGGATCGAGAGTGAATAACATGCATTTTTCTAATGTCTGAAAAATTTACAATAAATAAGAGTAGAAAATCATGCATACACACATTTTGTAAAAAATGAAATGATTTGAGTATAAATAAGATGCTTATGTTTGTACATTTTAATCATTATTTATCAATAATCACAAAAAAGCATCATGAAAAGGAAAAAATGTATACAAACTCGTATGGACTTACCCGATGACATGTTAGCAATCTTACTGGGAAAAAGTAGGAGAATCATATCATCCTATTTTGTGTGTTTGCATCTTCTCGTACAAAACGTTTGATAGAATCTCCAAATATCTAGATGTTCTGCAAAAGCTAAATCTTAACTAGGCTTTTTTCACCTTCAAGAGAGAAAATTCATGAGAAATCTGAGCTAATATATAAGTGTGCTAAGTATGAAAATTTGCATGCTATATTCTTATGTTGTCTAATAGATTACTATTAGTTTTTTAAACAAACAATGGAATGATTTAGTCAACTCAAGCTAGTCGCATAAGCAAATCATCCTGAAGTTATATATCTTTATGGTATGATTTTGATTAATGAAAATCAGTTGGCGGAAGAGACTAAATAATGAATCAAAAAAATTTGGAAAAAGAAAAGTGTTAGAGCAATAAGGCAATGTTAGCTAAATTCATATTTAGTTGTTCTACAGATTAGTGTGAGGTAATACCGTGATTTTTATATATTGTTCTTTCAAATTGAAATTGGTGACAATTGCATCACTGGAGAAATTGATGATGTCTGTGACAACTGCATCATCTACAAAAAATATTTCGTTTAATAAATTATATACATTATGTCTAAGTTTATTTCAAAGTTTGTATGCACACACATTCATTTTTAATTCTAAATATGATAACACATTATATAAGCACATATTTTATTAATGTTAATGCACTTGGTTTAAATATCCAATATCGTTCATCAAACATCACAAATATTATATATCATAAAACAAAATACACTCCTAAACTAACTATCAACCTGAATTATAAAAGCTAAAAATGGAGTGGCATAAGTTTTTGAGAGATCTAAACTTTTTGCTAGATTCATTTCACACATGACACAAAGAAAATAATATACCAAGTAAGTTTGAACCTTTTTTGTTTGCTTTCTTATGAGTGGAAGGTTAATAGCGATATAACTGAAGGAAAATTAAACATAAATAAGAACATCAATCGATCAGAATCTATATTGTTTGAAGATGTAAAGAAAAGAAACTTGAAGTACACCAAGATGAGATTGAAAGCTATTTGATTCCTGAATTCTTTTTTAAAGGTGAAAAGAGTAACGCTGTATCGAAATGTAACTAAATTTCTACTTTACATTCAAGTGCATCTCGGTGAAAAATCTTAGTATCAAACATTCCAACTTTTGTTCCATGTCGTCATTATCATCCTAACTCTTCTTGAAATATAACAACTTAATAAATAGATAATTGAGATTAGTAGTGCCTACCTTGAAATTTATATTCTTAAATGAAAAATTATAATAGACGAGAAATAGATTTATGAAGACTCAACTTGAGACAGTAAGCCTTCGCTCTGCTTTTTCATTTCCGATTGATTTATTTCTATTTCTCAGATTAAACCACATCATCGTCGGTGCTGCATCATCATTTCAGATTAAATCCGACTTGAGATCCGATGCAGCTTCAAGATCAAATCCTAGAGAAAAGATGATTCTTTAGTTGAATCCATGAAAAGAATGAGGGATTTGGTGAGAGAGAAGTATAATCTTTCAATTTTCCTTTTCGATGATATTATGCACAACAAAACTTAATTTTGGATTCTAGAAATGTGTTTCTTAGTTCATTGGGGTCTCTTTGCTTGAAGAGTTTGAAGGCAAAAAAAAGATGAAGCTGTCATTTGGTGTTTTAATGAGAAAAAGAACTAATATCGGGAAAGATGAAAATAACATGGAGATATAGTTTAGACTATGTGTAATGAAGTAGTTGAAATATTTATTCAACTGATCTTTAAATACAATAAGACTGTTGGAAAAAAAATACATATCTGGATTAATTTGTGTTGAAAACATTTAACTTATTGAAAACCAAAATTCTCGGACCATTAGTGCCACATGTCATCATCTAAAGTAAATCACAATGTGTGTGATACACATAATGAACAATAATATATTTTTCATCACATACACAACATTATAAGATAGAGGACACATTTTTTTATTGGATGCTAACATTTTTTAAAACATTTATCTCATCCTAATTATTTGAAATAATTTATATTGTAGTAAATTAATTTATGTTCTATGTTTTTTATATCAAATTCATCATATTTTTATTTTATAAATAAAGACTTGTCTTATTTTATTTGGACATAGAAAATAACTTTTTACTATAATTTTCTTAATATAATTTTTCCAATTACTATAACTAGGGGACGTCCTCCCCCGCGCAAGCGCGGGGGTGTGCTTGTTTTTTGTTTGTATTTTGTTATTTTCTTTTCTTTTGGTTATATTTAAGTATACAATTTTGTATCTTTAGATTCTATATATATATATATATATATATATATATATATATATATTATCAGGTTTAAACCGTGTATTATTTCAATTATTTCATTTTTTAAGTAAATTATAAAATAATACATGTTTTTAGTTATAGTTTGTTGTATGGTTTTATTTTATTGACCAATATTTATTTTCATTTTTTTCTTTTTTTTGCGTTTACTCTTGCTTTTATGAACAACTGCAAATGAATACTCTCTAATAGTTGGTGGTGACTTAATTTTGTTTCTCTCCTCCTAGACCATCTACTTGTTTATAATCTTTGCTCTTTCCAAAGCTATAGTTACAAATATGGAAGAAGTTGATTAAGTACGCTTTAAGATTGTAAATTTTTCTAAACAAACATATATTTTTGTGTAAGTATGAGAGAGATGCTATGTAGATAGCATGAGTGCATATACCACAAAATACAGTTGAACAAATATACATATTATTTTCTTGGTCTGAATTCCGTTGGTAGACATTATGAAACACTTCACCTCTTCAACCTCATTAATACCAATAGTCTATATGGAAGATAAAGAAAGTGTCACAACATTCACTTTTTAACAGGAAGCTGAAATGTATGTCTGTTCATATCAAACTTTTTCCTCGTCTAATTAGCAATTTTATACTAAGAACAGAAACCTGAGGCTGTTTTGAATTTGAGTTTATCTTAAAAAAAATTATGCCTTCACTTTCAATTAGGTATATATATATATATATATTTCCTGTGCAACACAATTGAGCATATTAAGTCAATAATTTATAGATTTCCCATCAGAAATATAATATGACTGATAAATTCAGATTGGACTTCAAACATGATTACTCAAAACTCAAGATATAAGGATCACATTGAGATTGTTGAAGAAATGCATTTGTTTTTTTTGTTTTTTTTTCCTGGAGGTAGATTACCTGTTTCATGAGATAGGTTCGGTTGGACAAACAATAATGCTTAAAATCATTCCTGAACTTGGACTGATACATGTCCTCGTCTGCCATAACAATTTGATACAAAATTCATCAGGCATTGTTACACTCATTAAAACAAACAGAGATTCAATCATAAAGACTATGAACTAACTATTTGCATCTAATTATTTTGCTTTCCATGGAGATTGAAGACTGTCTTTCTCATCCTACACAAGATCCCAAACTGACTATTTAAAAACCACTTGCAACTTAAAACAATTTGGCACAAACATAATTACTTTTAGAGAGCTTACCTTAATGCTTTGCTAGACTGGCTTTGCAGAGATGATGATTATGCATCTGCAAAAATCATCCCATCCTATTTTCCAAAGGCCAGTCATCTACGCAAGCTCCAATCTCATCGATTTGTTCTCCAGTTCCTTGACACAGCTTCAGTAGCTTCTCAAGCGAGTCCACAAACCCGTCGTTATCCTTTAGACTCTCCAGTTTGATCATCCCGGTGATAACTCGGATGAGTTCTTTTTTATCACCATGATCGTGTCTGACACAATCTCAGGAACCATTTGAGCAACTTCCATTCTTCAGGAGAGAAATCAGCACCTAAATCGTCGTCATCATCATCATCTGAATTATTATCACCAGATGCTACCGTTGGGTGAAGGACAAGTTGGCTTCACTTCTTTCATCTCCCTAATAACATCTTTCATAGAAACTGCAACTTGTGTAATAGCTCTACCAATCACAGTGTAGCAGGAACCTTATTGAAATCAGAGCATGCTTCCCAAACTGCTCCCGAGAGCTGCGGAATAGACAGTTTTTTCCCTTTTCAGATGATCCCTCTGGTTCACAGATTAAAAAATACCGGAAAAAAAGAAATCATCCACGATTAAGTAAATCTTAATCAGTCACTAAAACTCTAGAAATATCTATAAAGCAAATCAAACTAATTCTATATGATCAATTCTGGCAACTGCAGCTGAAATTGTGTACTTATAATGTTGTGGAAGATTTGAGACAAAA
The DNA here is from genome assembly GCA_900108845.1 of Iljinskaea planisiliqua. Lineage (NCBI taxonomy): Eukaryota > Viridiplantae > Streptophyta > Magnoliopsida > Brassicales > Brassicaceae > Iljinskaea > Iljinskaea planisiliqua. Next base: position 787,557 of record FNXX01000015.1, on the reverse strand, counting down.
GTATTAACAATACTTGAGTAAGAGCATGGAATGTAAGAGCATAGAACATTCCAACTGAGCTTTTGTGGTTTTGAATATGAACAACCATGAGAGTAGAATCGTCTTACCGTATAAGGAGACAGAACCCTGCAACAATCTGAAGCTAGAATCAACAATTTTCTTGACAGATATATGTATGATCGAAGAAAGTGTACGCCCAGCGCCAACTGTGCTTCCATAGCAACAAAACCAAAAGCTTTGAAGAACGTTGAAGTAAGACTTCGTAGTCTCCTTAAGTGATTCAGTTTTTGGAGCTTCTCCAGTCCATAGCATTCCCAGAATTTTAAGTTAAGAATTAAAAAAAAAAAAAATCACCAAAAGATATAAATCTAGAAATCTAACAAAGAAAGGAACTTCCAGCATTAAATAAAAGAATCTAAAATAGAATTTTTTTTCTCAAAAAAAAAAAAAAAAAAAAACCTATGGTGGCTTGTTTGGAGAAGTGATCAGACATCTGAGGAATATCGTTCCAGTTAACTTTCTACTCTGTAGTAGACGCCATTCGTTCGAGAAACTGCAAAAGGTTGAGACATTAGTCATGGCCTGTGTTAAATCAAAATCGGTAAGAAAGGAAAAAATTACTTGGAGAGTATCCTAGATGTTAAGATGAGCAGCAAGGATTCAGATCTTCTTTCTTTGATTTCTCTATTTTTTATTAGAATTGTGTTTTAGTTAGTAAGCGCTGGAATTGAGATAACATGGATGCCGACTATTTTGAGAGTGAAAGCAGAGGAGTTTGAAATAAAATTGTGGACGATGAAGATGAAGATGAGATTAGATGTCATGGGATGTTCTAGGCGTAATGGGAATTGAAGGCGGAAGTAGATGATTAAAGAAGTAATACTGAATGAGAGGGAAACGGTTACGAATGTGAGAGTGGAAGGGGATGCAAATAAGGTTTCAGTGAGGGGGAAGAGAGAAGGAAAAAGAAATGTAGAGAAGAGATATGGGCTGTTAAGTTTGGGCCTTTAGGAACTATGGTATTGTCGAGTAAACATTGAGGATAGTGAAAGTGGACACTGGACACGTGTCACAAATCGAGGGATGACGTGGGTAGCTTAGGAGGAGAGAAAACTGGGTCATTATATAATAGATTCTTACAATCATCCTCCTATAAACTCATGTTTAAACCTTCAAACATCTTTTTTAGTAAAATGGATCTCAACAATAACTTTTTCAACACCCAAAATTCTAATAATTACCCTTTTAACTATCAAAAATATAACCATTATCAACTTCAAAATTAATCTTTCGGACAACCTTAGAATATCTTAAATTATGGTTTTATTAGTTGTGTTGTGTGCTTATCGATATATTGTATTTCATTTCAATTTTTTTTTTGCAAACTAATTTATTTTAGTGATAATTATTTCTTTCAATAAATTTTTATAATTAAAAAAATAAATAAGAAAAAACAAAATTATTTTCTTTTAAATCATTTAACTTCTAATTGTTATATGAATTTTATTTTACTCAATAAATATTATTAATATATAATCAGAAAACATAAACGAAAATAAGAATATGGGATATACTAGAATGGGGTGTCAAATTTTTATTAAACAAAACTATTGTAAAGGTTAAAATATTATGTGGAAAAGAGAGAAGATGATGTGAAACGTTAAAAATAAAAATAGGGTGTTGAATAAACCAATCAATATACAAAGTCATATGTTTGATACTCTTGTTCTAAAACACAGGCAATGAGTTCGATTATATATTGGAAAATCACTTGGCAGCCAAAAACTTATACAATTTTATCATAATGGGCCATAGAACTCGAGATATTTGAAAAAACATATTGTTTTTGCTTGGTGAAAGCCTAAGTCGATTGATCTATAATGTATCTATAATAGATCTATTATATTTGTGTGAAAACTATAGAGAAAAATAAAAGAAAGTGATGAAAATGTTAAAAAAATGAGTGACGATTATTGTTAGGGTCGCAAGATTTGTAGACTCATGAAGAAGAAAAAGAAGTATAATGACTAGTTTACTTTTATTAATAAAAAATTAACTAAACAAACAAAATATATTTCAAACTTGGTGCTGCAAGAAAAATATATACACCACTAGACTACTAAACATATTTAATAATTAACAAAACAATTTAAATAAATAAATATATATATATATATATAGATTAATTATTAATTTAATTATATTAATTAAAAAACCTTCAAAAAATTCTGAATACTCCCCGAGTTATCTTAGATTTTCTGTTAACTTAGTAGACCTATAGAGACCACAACTATCACATGTAGCGCAATTTCGAACAATGCTTTGTACTAAATATAATGCGTACAAATAAATTGTCATTATTGGATTTTGGAGTTTCATTAAATATTGTATCGTGTTTAGAAAATTTTAAAATGTTGAAGTGTTAGTTTTTGAAGAGGCATTCCTACTATTGTAGTGTTAATTGAAAATATAGCTTGATTTAAGTACATTGATCAAGAGAGTATATGTTGTTGGATATGGGCTGCGCACCTCCTAAAAAGACCCAACAAGAATTCGCCTCGACCCATCATAAAATAAGGTTTCCTAATTATCGCGAGGCGAATAAAAGATATTGTTTATCCACCCCAGATAAAGGTAAAGTTCAAAACAGATTCAAGGGATATCCTCGAGAATATTCGTTTTTCCTAAAATTCTGGCATCCACGCGGCAAATCAGGAAAAGATAGGAAATCGGATCTTTCCTGATTTAGAGGGATTCGAGTCGGCGCCTAATCACTATAAAAAGGAAAGGGATTTCACATTGGAAGGGATTCGGAAAAAGGGAGAGAAACCAAGTTATAGAAGATATAGAACTCAAAACTGGTTTTCTAAGAAGAATTTTGTTACTTTCTCTGTAATTTATAAGAACCATCTTTTATAGATTAATAAACCTCATTTGATATTTCTCAAAACCCACAAACTTTACTTGAATTGTTAATATACGAAGTAATAGTTCAACATATGTGATTTCACATTTAATAATATCTTGCAATACATGAGTTAGTTTATGTAATTTTAAGTATAATGATCACGAAAGTTAAAACTAAATTATTGTAAGAAAAACATATCAAGAGCTATACAAACCTTGAAACCATTTAAAATGAATTGAAAAAAATCTTAATAATCACTTTATCCAAGTAAAAAATGCATATAATATTATTAATCATTCTAATAGATATTTTACAAATATGGCAATACATAGAGTATTAAGCAGGGGTGAGTGTTCAAGTTCTTAGCACCAAGAGTGTGTACCTGAATATCAAAGTGTTTGTGTGTAACACGTCGTGCGTACATGAAGTGCATGGGAGAGAATGACGTGTCACGAGCTGAGTGGTCAGAACTGAAAACAAGGAATTTGGAAATATTCTCGGAAGCAAAATTTGTACGAATAAAAGATTTGGAAATAGAAGATTTGGTGAATCTTAGATTAGTGCATATTTAAGTGGTAACTTGCAATCAATTAGGGTTAGCTGTTTTGGAGAGAGTCTTGTTTACATGAGCAAGAAGGTTATTTGGTGAGTGAAAAACGAGTGTGTGCAAACTGTTGTTGCACGGTAAGGTTGGGTAGATTAGGAATTGGTCAGTATCGATTCACGTGTGTATGAAGTCAAGTCATTCTGAATAAAAAAGTCTGTAATGGTTGTTTAAGTGATTTCTAATAAGAGCAGCTGGTATTAAAAGAATCTTGTATATTGTTATTGTGTTTTACTTGTTGCATGTGTTCTAAGGTTTTACACAAGTACCCTTTTGGATTCGGATTGGGAATCTGGGATTACCGAGTTTTTGGATTTTCGGTACCAAACTCATAAATTTTATTCGGATATTTTTAAACTTTGGGTCAGGTTCGGTTTGGTTCTTTTCAAATTCGGATCAGAGAAAAGTTTAGTGTCTTCACTCCAAAAATTGCCTAAAAACTCTAGAAAAAAACTATTCAAAAGTATCCGAAAGTATTCGAAAATATATGAATTATCTAAAACATTCGATAAAAACTACTCAACAGTTTAATTGAAAATCCTAGTATAAAAACTACAGAAACTTCTCCAAACTACTCAAAAGTATACAAGTTATTTGAAATCTCCACTAAAAAAACTACCTGAAGTATCCAATTTAACTGAAAATCCTAATATAAAATATATTAAAACTTCCAAAACTACTCAAAAATATCTGAATAACCTAAATTCAATAAATAAGAATTAATAGATTTAGTTAAGTTCGAATTTTTTGGATATTCACTTGAGTTTCGATTCAGTTAAGATATTATCTAATATCTGAAATATTCAACCTTAAACTCCATTAAAATATTTCTTTAGAATCGAACCGGAACTAATTTGGGATTTTTCAGTCGGATTTGAATTTAGGTTTCGGTTTTGGTTTTTTTAGCCCTATTAAGATGAATCCGATTATAAGTTTCACTACAATTCATATCATCATAATCTGACCAATAATCGTTAGTATATGTAATATAAAATTTAAGAACAAAATAAAAAAAAATATTAGTTATATATTAAAATTTTAATATGTGGATAACACTTATAATTATATCACTAATTATACTTTAATATTTTTATATTCATCAATTACTGCACCAAAAGATTATTTAAAAACACACAAAAAACACAAAATTATTATGAATTTGATTACGAAATCTCCAAAAGTGCAATATTCAAAATTAAATCATTTAGTCACTTGATATACAAAAAAAAAATAAACAAAAAAAATTATATCTGAAATCTCATGCATAAGAATCCTACTTCTTTTGAAATTCATCGTTAAACCTTGTTTTTTTGTTTAAAATTTTAATAAATTAAAATAAATTAATTAAATCAAATAAATCTGCAAAGTGATATTTTCGTTCTAAATTAATTTATATTTATATCAATATAAATAAAACCGCCTACACAGACTTAACCATTTTTATTTTTTATTTTTTTATAATTCTACATGTAATAATAATGATAAATTTATCTAAACTATTCTAACTAATCTATATTTTTAGATTTTCTAAACCATTCTAATAAGAATAGATGTTAAGTATATATAAACTATTCTAACTAGCTAATCTATGTTTTTAGTTTATTTTAACTATTTTAACTAATCTATATTTTTGACATCAATATAAATTCAAAATAGAATATAAACTAAATTTTTATTAAAGCAAAAATAATTTTAACCACTCTAACTTTTAACATAAGAGTTTGGTTTGGGAAAATCAATTAGCAAATAATAATATAAATTAATCTTTTTATTTCCAGTCAGTACCCACACTAAGGTTAGAATCTATTAATATATAAAAGTTGAGGATATAGGCCAGTGAAAGTGTCCACCAATAATTTAAATTTTAAAACAACCAATAATATCATTCCACATCAACATTTAAATTCAAGAAATTTTATAAATTTTGTTATTGTATTATTAATAGAAAAATACATAAGATAAGAAAATTATATATAAATTTATATTAAACAAAAATTAACTTAATATTAGATTTGGAAACCTTCTAATTTAAAAAGATAAGACAATGAAATTATCTATAAATTTCTATTAAACAAAAAATCAACTTAATAATAGAATAGGAAACTTTTTAATTTAAAGTAATTATCTCATTTTTATAATTAACTATATATAATCTATAATAGATATTGGTGACAAAAAAAAAGCTTTTGAATAAATTTAATAAAAAAAACTACATAAAAATATTATACTAATATAATTGGCATAAATCATATACTAATAAGATTGACATTATTATATACATTTTAAGCTTACTACATTAGCCAATTAAATATTATACTAATATAATTGACATTAGATACCTTTAAAATTGTCTACATTAGGTTTTAAATAACCAATTAAATATTCCAAATTATCAATTAAAGTTAATTTTATTTTTTATATAATTTTTTAGCTATTAGAAAAAGGTTTAAAATTCTGAAACAGTATTATAAACATAAAGATGATAAAACAAATAAGAAAATTCATTAATTGATTTAAACTTATAATATAATGTTGTTATATATAGAAAAAAACCAAACTGTAAATTGTTTATTAAAAAAATTATAATAATAATAAGTGAAAATTATGCTAAATAAAAACATTATGTAAAAAACTAATTCAGGAATAGTATGTAAATTTAGTAATTAAATATATTATAATATATATATATACATATAAATAGTTATTATTATGAATATAAAAAAAAATATTTCAACAAATATTATTGATTATATTTTTTATAAAAAATATATTAAAAAATATTTACGCGTAGAGTGAAAACCTAGTACGGCACCAAAAGATAAATACTTATTAGTAACTTACAAGAAAACAAAAAGTTAGACAAGAAAAAAGAAAAAAGAAAAAAGAAAAAAAAAAATCTACGGATGGGGAAAACGAAGCGATACTGGCTACTGAAAACAGAGCCAAGCGAGTGGTCATGGTCAGACCAAGAAGCGAACGGCGGCATCAGCAAATGGGACGGCGTCAAGAACAAACAAGCCCAGAAGAATCTCAAGTCCATGACTTTAGGCGACCTCTGTTACTTCTACCATTCCGGTACAAAATCGAGATGCGTCGTGGGTGTGGTGGAGGTGGCTCGTGAATGGTACATAGATGATGATAACGGAGAAGGAGCGGTCGACGTCAAAGCTGTTGGAGAGATGAGGAGATTTGTTGATTTGAAAGAGATGAAAGGAGACAAAGGCATTAAGAATTTTGTTTTGTTCAGACAGCCGAGGTTGTCTGTTGTTCAAGTAGAAGAAGAGGTTTGGAAAAGGATTTGTGAATTGGGAGATGGGTTTTGTGGAGATGGTAAGGAAGATCGTGAAAGTAGCGACGAATCTTGAAAATGTATTCTGGTGGGATTTGAGATTGATCTGAGTTGAATCGTGTTAGTGTTATGATGAATGCTTAAGACTGTGGTGACGCCATTGATGTTCTTCTTTGTTTTTATATATTTTATAACGTCATAGAGTCGTGAATTGTTAACTTAATTATGGATTAGTGTTATGATGAATGATTGCATTGTGGTGACTCCAGTGATGTTCTCCTTTGTTTTGTCTATTCTCTGATGCATTCTATCGAACATATGGTGTGCAAGGCAAAAGGTGAAATTTGGAGAGATTAATCTAAGAAAATTCAGAAATATCCAAAATAATAACTTGTTTTTCTTAATCATTTTGTGGTCGATTTAATTTTGGTAACATTGTCACATATCTAGAAAGATTTAGGAATAATTTGAAAATACTCTACTTATAATTTAAAATTTGAAAGTTACACATTTTCATTTTTTTTAAAAACTATTTAATTCTAAAAATTTTGAAACTATTTTTATTTTTATTCTAATAACTAAATTCTAAAAAATCTTAAAGATTTATATCATGAAAATGTATTTTTCCAAATTTTCTCAAAATTTTATTAGTTAGTAGATTTTATTTTTACAAAAAAAATTAATAAAAATAAATGCTATTGGAATATTTATTTTGATAAATATCCAAAATTACGTGAGTGATTTTTCAATACTAAAATTCAATTATTATTAGTTGCATGATATTTTTTTAATTTGAATAATTTTTTGTATATTATATTTAATTTTTATGAATATTTAGGTTTAATAATAAAATTAATAGATTTTGTAAAACTATTAGTATCAAAAACTATTTTCTCAAATATGTAGTTTTTAAAAATTTGTTTATGTTATGGATATTCTCGATATCTTAGATATGGATGTACATTATGAGGTTTATCCATAGAATATTTCTAAGTATATTCTGAGTATATTTGTATCTATGCTAGATATTATCTAGACATAAGTCCATATATAAATGACTCATTGTATTTGGAATAATACACACATAAATCTTCTCTCATTTCTCTCTTATTCATAACACGTTATCAGAACTCTAATCCTGAGAAAAATCTAAAATCCTAGCTTTGTAACAAAATCTTTGATCAACATCATTTTAGAAATTATCTCAGAGATCGATCTATTATCTCCAATATTTTCTTAATTTCTTAGATAAGTATTTCTTTTAATAATTTTGGGAGATCTCGTGTTTTGATATGTCATGATTATGTTCTCGAATTTATCTATATGCCATACAATTATTTTATGTTTAGATCCAAACATGTTTGATTTTTCTATTAATTATTTAATTATAGTGAGATGAGTTCTGATTTTGATTTAATCACTTTATTAATGTTATCACGTTAAATTATTTGGTTTGATAGTTTCAGTTGGTTTATATGGTCACTGATTTACGTAAACACATGTTTAGATAAATAATTGGTTTAGTGATTCAGTATTCAATAGTTTAGCTTTTAATTTTTAAAGCATGGTGGTTTGTGTTTTATGTTTAATTAATTATTGAAATCTGAGCATAATAGATCGAAACATGATTACTAATTTATTGGTTTGATTTGATGGTTCAAAACTTGGTCTAGTTAAATTTGTTGTGACAACATGTTTGATTATTTGAAAAACCATAGCTTTCAATTGATTTAAATAACCATTGGTTTGACTTGGTTTAGTAGATTGTATTGACACATTATTTATTTTATTGATTCATATGTCAATTTATATTGACAAATATGTCGATTTATATAATTTATTTGTCTATGATTCATTTGTAGATTTATAACAAAATAATATTGTTTAATCTGATTTAATATACTTTATGGTTTAATGGTAATTTTCCACACATATTTTATGAATTATGGTTTAATTTTATGAAGTATATAGACATGAAAAATATTAATGAATTAAATATTTGATGATATTAGTCTAATGTCATAGACATAGTTTATTGATTAAATATTGATGTTTACTAACATAATAATAACCATGTTTTCATGAGTAAAATTTTGAATATCTGAGAGTTTTATTTATCTTTGAGATTTTGTATGAGATTTTACACAGCTGAGAAACATGAAGTTATACCGCCCCAACCGCCCCTACCAGTGAACCCCCATGTCCTCTCACTAGGCCCATGGGCTGGCCCACCCCTGTCCGACGGTCGGAACGTTAACCGAGAGGTTTGAAAGTCATGATATACTGACCCTGCAATCACCACATGACCATTCCCCGTGTTTTGGCCTCACTCACACGGTACCGCGGATGACTTCCCGGTGGGTCACCCATCCTTTGACTACTCCAGCTCAAGCACGCTTAACTCTGGAGTTTTCTCTGGATGTGCAACCGAAAAGGTAAGTGCACTTTGGTGACATAGGTAGTCAAATCAATTCTTTTAACCTCTCCACATATACCAGAAATTGGGATGTTACAATTCACCCCACTCACAGAGTGCAACGTCCTCGTTTCACACCAAGACAGGTCCTAAGACGCCTCCCAGGCCAGTACTGAGACGGCTAATCAGCTCTGATACCACTTATAACGCCCCAACCGCCCCTAACAGTGAGCCCCCCATGTCCTCTCACTAGGCCCATGGGGCGGCCCACCCCTGTCCGACGGTCGGAACGTTAACCGAGAGATTTGAAAGTCATGATATACTGACCCTGCAATCACCACGTGACCGTTCCCCGTGTTTTGGCCTCACTTACACGGTACCGCGAATGACTTCCCGGTAGGTCACCCATCCTTTGACTACTCCAGCTCAAGCACGTTTAACCCTGGAATTCTCTCTGGATGTGCAACCTAAAAGGTAAGTGCACTTTGGTAACATATGTAGCCAAATCAATTCTTTTAACCTCTCCACATATACCAGAAATCGGGATGTTATAATTCACCACTACTCACAGAGTGCAACGTCCCCGTTGCACACCAAGACCAGTCCCCAAGACGCCTCCCAGGTCAGTACTGGGACGGCTAACCCGCTCTGATACCACTTATAACGCCCCAACCGCCCCTACTAGTGAGCCCTCATGTCCTCTCACTAGGCCCATGGGCCGGCCCACCTCCGTCCGACGGTCGGTGCGTTAACCGAGAGGTTTGAAAGTCATGATATAGTGACCCTGCAATCACCACGTGACCATTCCCCGTGTTTTGGCCTCACTCACACGGTACCGCGAATGACTTTCCGGTAGGTCACCCATCCTTTGACTACTCCAACTCAAACACGCTTAACCCTGGAGTTTTCTCTGGATGTGCAACCGAAAAGGTAAGTGCACTTTGGTGACATAGGTAGCCAAATCAAATCTTTTAACCTCTCCACATATACCAGAAATCGGGATGTTACAATTCACCCCCAGTCACAGAGTGCAATGTCCTCGTTGCATACCAAGACAGGTCCTAAGACACCTCCCAGGTCAGAACTGGGACGGCTAACCAGCTCTGATACCACTTATAACGTCCCAACCGCCCCTACTAGTGAGCCCCCCATGTCCTCTCACTAGGCTCATGGGCCGGCCCACCCCTGTCCGACGGTCGGAACGTTAACCGAGAGGTTTGAAAGTCATGATATACTGACCCTGCAATCACCACGTGACCGTTCCCCGTGTTTTGGCCTCACTCACACGGTACCGCGAATGACTTCCCGGTAGGTCACCCATCCTTTGACTACTCCAGCTCAAGCACGCTTAACCCTGAAGTTTTCTCTAGATGTGCAACCGAAAAGGTAAGTGCACTTTGGTGACATAGGTAGTCAAATCAATTCTTTTAACCTCTCCACATATACCAGAAATCGGGATGTTACATAAGTGTTTTTCCATATCATCTCCATGTCAGATCTTCCGTCTCCGCAACATTTCTTCTAATTGAGATAAGTATTTTCTATATGTTATGATCTATATCAATACATGGTCAATTAAATTTTGATAATATAAAATCTGACAATTTTATTAGTAAATTAATTGGTTGGTTAAGAATGTTTAATGGTACAATTAAAAAAAAATTATTAATGTGATGAGTTTATAGAAATATTATTTTGTTTTGGTTTAATATAATAATCATGATAATATCTACAATATAGAATTTGATATATTTTTATGATTATATTTTATTACCATCGTTTTTTTTAATAGTCTCAAGTTTAAGTATTTGACTGAAAATATCCCCAAATTCTGTAAAGCAATCTAAAGATATTAATGATTACCAAGAATGTGACATTACATAAAGCTCATTATGATTCTTTAAATCTAAAGATTACAAGACTTGAAGTCTGTAAATAAATCTCAACTATATTGGAGATTATTTTCAAAGTTGGAATGATGTGGAAATAAAAATCAATGATGCAGAGATGTTAGAGAAGACATACTCTATTTCCACACAAATAATATTCAGATTAATATAAATAGAGATATAAAAATGAGCTATTGATGGAAAATCATAAATCACATTTTGTTGGTTTTGCTCCATTCCATGAAAAGAATGTGACATATTATACTAGAAAAGAAAAAGACTATACCAATAATATTGGCCAAAAAAATTGTTATAGAAGTGGTCGTAAATGTGAATGTGAATATTGTCAAAGTAAAGATTGAGAACAATGAGTTTCTTTTAAGAACTCAGATTCTCATCAGAAATGAGAAATTAAAGATGATAATAAGTAAGCGATATTTCTATCATTTAATGATAAAAGAAACAAGTGTGAGTACAATATAAATTAGTATAAAACATATTGAAAGCTCCAGAAGAGCATATATATGAATGCCTATGGAAATACAATTTGAACTCATTAATGCAATGTACTATCCCAAGTCTCAAAAGAAATTTAGCGAGAGTCAGTTCGAGATTGATGGACATGTAGTCTCATCATCTCGAGGGGGAGAATTAAGGAATCCCACATCCACAATAAGTGGAAAATCTAAAAGATGATATTTACGCTCAAAGTGGGATTGATAAGTTATCTTTAAAGTATTTCAAATACTTGATGCATTATGCTCTAAGTCTAAATATGTAGAAGGATCAAATATAAAATATATGACCCAAGTATGGTAAGTTATTGATCTAAAATGAGATTCAATTCAAGATTGATAAACTTGTAGTATTATCATCCTGAAGGGGAGAGTTATAGAATCTCATATTTCATAATAAGTGAAACATCCAGAAGATTATGTTATCACTAAAACTGAGATTGATGAATCTTTCATAAAGAAAATTCATGGGATTTTGAGACAAATCATGTTGAGACAGTAAGCGAAAGAAATGTTAGATACATTTCAAATGAAAAATATTTCCCAATGAAGCAAAATAACTACTTGTATTTATACTAGATTGTGCTACACAAAGATTCGTGTAATAGAGATAAAAGATATTGGTAAAATAGAAGTTTACGTAATATACTATTGTTTGGCATGAACCGGTTAGACCATTACGGTTCAATGAAGATGCGAAAGATAATTCATGAGAATATTCATTAAAAAACTAGAAGATTCTCCTCAATGATTTCTCATATGCTGGTTGCTCATAAGAGAAGCTGATTATACGGTTTTCACCAACCAAAATAGATTTGGAATATATTAACGGATATACGAAGATGTTGGTGGACTGATCATTCACCATGCATCTTAATAATACTGGTGAAAATTCATGAGTCTTTGATGATTACAGCATACCCATTGGGATAAATGTTTAACATTTGGCAACATATGTTCATACAGAAAATACAGCAACATTAATTCGCATTAAGCCAACAAGAAATATATAGTTTTCCCCATCATTGGTTTTGGATCAGGAACCAAATATATTCCATCTAAGAAATATTGATGTACAATGTACATTCTAGTTGCTCCACCACAGAGCTTTAAGATGGATCCTCAAATGAGGTTGATAATATATGTTGGATACGAATCTCCATTAATACTTAAGAATTTAGAGCCATCCAAGAAGGATTTAAGTAAGGCTCGAGTACTAGACTGAAATTGAAATGAGTCAGTCTTTCCAACATTCGGGGGAGAAAATAAACAGCTGGAGAAATAAATGAGTTGGAATGAATTATCATTGGTCATCGGACTAAAGAATGTGCACTAAGAGTCCAAAAGGATAATTCATCTATAGAGTTGAGTAACTCAGTTGCCAGATATATTTACTGACCTAAAGAGAGTGATAAAGTGACACATACCAGCTGTGTATGCTCCAATAAGATTTGATGTCCTTCAAATATAATATCAAACTGCTAGTGAGTCTAAAGATATATTTACTGACCTAAAGAGAGTGATAAAGTGACACATACCAGCTGTGTATGCTCCAATAAGATTTGATGTCCTTAAAATATAATATCAAACTGTTAGTGAGTCTAAAGATCACATGAAGCGTGATAGACCTATTGGTTCTAGGAATTTTCGGAAAAGAAAAAGAGCATAAGTTGAAAATGGTCAAACCGAGAGAAAAATATTTTGAATGATCTCAAGAAGAGAAATTGAATATGACAATGAAAGAATTTCAGGTACCTGAGACAATGAAGAGATCTCAATAATTTGTGTCATATATGAAATAAAAAGAACCAATAAGCAAATCGACGTTGATGATATTTTTGCATGCAATATAGCAGTTGATATAATGAATGAGAAAGAGGATCATGAAACAAAGTCTATTGAAAACTGTACACAATTGGCCAAATTATAAATGAAGCAATAGACAAAGATCTAATCTCCCGTAGAAAGAGAGAAGTATTTGGACTAGTAGTCCATACACCTAAAAGTGTAGAACTAGTGGAACATAAATGAACCTTGTGCTAAATAAAAATGATTATGAAGAGACATAATATTTTGTGGTGGATGCAACTATTTTCAAGTTCCTTATCAGTCTGGCAATACATAAAGGATTTGGCTTATACGACCCACTAGATAATGATGCTTATGTGAACAGCCCTGAAAGATAAAATCCTTGAATTACTGATGATATCAACATTATGTTCCCGGGAACTCTAGTTATTCGATCGAATTAAAGCAAATATGTTTTATAGGGTATGATCACAAAAGTGAACATTATAAGATAAGTCAATATACTCATGTGTATTTTTATACAAGGATTATGGATCAAATGATCCTTAATTTAAAATCAGTTGAAACTCATGGAGAGTTATCACAACTAGTTTGGTGGAAATAATATAGGATCATGGATCTCAATATAATCGAAATTCATAAAGAGTTATAGCAAGATGTAGTTTGGAAGAAACAATATTGAAAAGACAACATTGTCTTTATGCATTCCAAATTGAACATTTAGAAAAAGAGATGTTATCTCAAAAGATTCTTATAGAACTTGAGCAAGTTATTAATCTTTCATGATTGAAAGATAAGATCTCGTATGACAAGAAGGAAAGTCATAATAGTAAGTTTTATAAGAAGAATATGAATAACTCGTATGTACAAGTATGCATAATACAAAAGTACAAAATATTATCAGTAAAGAGATTTGGATTGAAGTCCAAATAGACCGAGAAATGATCATCTATATCAAAATGGCATTATGAACCAAAAGTCCAATGATTTGAGACATTATATTTAAATCAAACAAGTTTATTCACTAAAGCTATACTCCATTTTTAAAAGATTTTCTATGGATCAAGCATATCCTTTGAGTAGTCCCATGGTTGTAAGATCACTTGATGTGAATAAGAACAAATTCCGTCCTAGAGAAAACAATGAAGAAGTTCTTGGTCCTGAAGTACAATACTTAAGTGCAATAGGAGTATTAATGTATCTTGCTAGTCATACAAGACCTGACATTTCATTTTCAGTGAATTTGTTAGCAAGATTTAGCTCATGCCCTACTCGTAGGCATTGGAATGGGATTAAACATTTACTTCGTTACCTCCAAGGTACGAAAGACATGAGTCTATTTTTTCCTAACCCATCTACAGAAGATTTGATTGGTTTTGCAGTTGTTGGATACTTTGTCTGATCCCCATAATGCTAGATCACAAACAGGATATGTGCTCACATGTGGTGGTACCGCTATTTCTTGGTGTTCTATGAAGCAAACCATTACAGCCACTTCTTCTAACCACACAGAGATTTTGGCTATCCATAAAGTCAGTCGTGAGTGTGTATGGTTACGATCTGTCATCCACCACATACGAAAAGATTGTGTTATATCTGCAGAGAAAGAAGCTTTGACAATCATGTATGAAGACAATGCTGCATGTATTGCACAACTCAAAGACGGATATATCAAAGGCGACAAGACAAAACATATTCTACCAAAATTCTCCTACACCCATGACTTGCAGAAGAATGGCGATCTTCGAGTTCTAAAGATCTGATCAAGTGAAAACCTGGCAGACATATTCACATAGGCGCTTCCAACTGCTACTTTCAAGAAATTAGTTCATCTTCTTGGATTGCATCGTCTCAAAGATTTAGAGTGATGTCCTTATGAGGGGGAGTAATGCGTGTTGCACTCTTTTCCCTTAACTATGGTTTTTCCCATTGGGTTTTCCTAGTAAGGTTTTTAATGAGGCAACATCTTAAGCGCATTACAAACCATTTTTCAGAATGGACATCCAAGTGGGAGTGTTATGGATATTCTTGATATCCTAGATATCCTAGATATGTATGTACATTATGAAATTTATCCATAGAATATTCCTAAGTATATTCTGAGTATATTTGTATCTATGCTAGATATTATCTAGGCATAAGTTCCTATATAAAGGACTCATTGTACTTGGAATAATACACACATAAATCTTCTCTTCTTTCTCTCTTATTCATAACAGTTTAAGTGTTATCAGTTATCACTATATTTTCTTTTATCAATAAAAAAAATAATAATAAAAAATGTGACACCGTCTCTACTTATTTATAACATGACTTTTAATATAAGAAAAATAAATAAAAAATTATTATGTGTAAAAGAAATTTTTTTCCACACACTTTTATCAAGATGGGTTTCAACCATTTGGCTGTCATTCTAAAACTTCATCCACCTAGTTTTTTCCCTAAAAATCCATGTTTTCTAAAATCAGACTCGAATTCGGAAAACCGCGTTTCACATCCGCCGGTGAGCTAAAAGTCCTCCCTACCTCTCCCATCTCATAGCCCAACAACCAAAGCTCCTTAGCTTAAACGACTTACAAATTCCTCAGCCTTATTCTTAATATGGCGCTCCAACTTGGAAATGACCTACAAATCCAATAGGAAGAAGATGGGGTTATTAGTCTCCCATAAGTTAATAATGTTAACTTTATCGCTCATTCAACCTTAGTTTTATGGGAGAACGTTGTGAAGGAAGAAGTACTGAGATGCTCATAGTCTTCATGCTGAGGGCAAACATCTGGGATGTAGAAAGAAAAAAAAAGTGCACGGTATAGATCTGGGTAATTCTTGGTTCCAGTTTGATTTTAAGTCGGGGGTAAGTCTTTTGAAAGTTTTGAATAAACGTCCATGCCACTTCAAAAATGGTTGTTCTCCCTTGAATGTTGGACGCCCCATGTCTGGGATACCTTCCCAAACAACATGATTTTTTTGGATTAAGCTCATTGATATCCTTACCCATTTCTGGATGGATTAGATCTTCTTGGAGATAGGAAAGTCTCTAGGAGAAGTTAAAGCTGTTGCTGCAAGTACAAAAATATGAAAAGCTCTTTAGGTGGTTTTACTTGTGGTTTCATTTGGGTACGAAGATCCGGTAGTAGAGTAACAAGAACGGGTTTGAGAAAGACTTAATTGTATGAGTATAAATCGGCAAAATGATTGGCTGATGGGCGATTTTAACGAGATAACTGTAAATCATGAAAACGAGAGGGGTGATGAAGGGTGGAAGCGGCTTTCCTACCTTTCTGCAACATGTTACAAAAATTCAGAATGATTGAATTCCCTTTTAAGGGGATCCTCCATTGGGTAGAATGCTGTCAGTCCAAAAAGGTTAAATGACAATAGGATAGGACAGTAGGAAATGAAGAATGTCATCACTTGTTTTTCCACTCTGATGTGGAGTATTAACACTTTGGAGTTCTGACCATCGACCAGTATTGGCTAGTATCCGATCCACCAACTCACTCAAGAGGAGCAACTTTTAGTTCGACCAGAGATGGGTGGGAAAACCGGGTTGCAAAGGAGTAGTGAAATCGAGATGGGGTAGGTTTAATGCAGTTCTATTAAGAGATTTCCACTAAAGATTATCCTCTTGCCGAAAAAAATTTACTGATAGAGGAATACTGTACTTAACAATACGACAAAGCTTATTGAGGATCTCAAAGATAGACTGGATGTCGCACAAACAGATGATAATACAACTCTCAAAGAGGTTGAAGGGATTAGAAGACAACTATGCACAATGTTTCGAGGGGAAGAATCCTTCTAGCAACAAAATAGTAAGAATTTTTTGGTATAAATTAGAAAATAAAACACAATTTTTTCATGCTACTACAAAAGAAAACAAAGAAGAGCATGTAACCATATCATTTTCTTAAAAAACCGAAATGAGATTTGGGGGGAAAATGCGGTAGGGATTGAGAATGTTGCTACAAATTATTTCAGAGAACTCTTTTCTACTTCTAGTTTATCTGACTTCACACATTCACTCAGGTTCATTACCGAGAAAGTCCCAGAAGAGAAACCAAATTCTATTGTTGACACCCTCTCTGGAGGAAATAAAGGTGGTTTTGTTTGATATTAACCCAAATAAATCCCCAAGACCGGATTGGATGACTAGCAAATTCTACCAAAGATTTTGGACAACTATAAACCAGGATATTATCAAAATGGTAAGAGACTTCTTTGAGAAAGACAGTTTTGACCCACGCCTCAACCAAATCAATATACGTTTTATTCGTCATATCAACTATGTAATGTTAGCTATAAAATTATCTTGAAACTACTATGTAAGAGACTGATGAAGACGCTCTCGAACTTAATTTTGGAAACCCAATCAGCCTTTATGATTAGATACCTATTTACAAATAACATCCTTCTAGCACAAGAGAATTTTCATGCCCTCCGGACCAACGAGAGATGTTAACTAGAGTTTATGGCAATTAAAACAGATATGAGTAAAGCTTATGACTGAGTGGAATGAGGTTTCCTAGAAGCACTACTTTTGAAGTTAGGCTACTCAGAGAGATGTATAAACCTTCTTATGTTTTGCATTTCTTCTGTCTCATACCAAGTCCTAATAAATGGAGAAGGAGAAAGGCTAATTCGCCATACAAGGGGTTTTTGTCAACAGATCCACTTTCCTCTTAAGGGAGTGGAAGTAGAGAAACGTATAACAAAGCTAAGGATAGCTATAACTAATCCTAGAGTTTCCACGCCACCTCTTCTTCGCTGATGACAGCCTATACTTCTGTAAAGCAGAAGTCTTGCAATGTATAGAGATACTGAAGATTATCCATGCTTATGGAAAAGCGTCGGGTCAACAATTGAACTAAAAAAAAATCCTCGATTGTTTTTGGTTCAAAGTGACACCCCCTCTTCGACAGGAAATTAAGAGGGCCATAGGCATTACAATCAAGGGGGTATGAGTATGTATTTAGCCTACCTGAGCAGATATACAAATAAAAGAAGGGTTGTTGCCTACATCAAAAACCGACTCAACTATCGTGTCAATAACTGGTCTACAAGACTATGCTAAAAATGAGGGAAAGAGGTACATATAAAATCCATGGGATAAACCATTATGACGTATGTTATGGCGTGTTTCCTCCTTCCGCAAGGGATAATTTACAATTTAAGTAGCACAATTTTGAATTTTTGGTGGAGCTCTACAAAACAGTAAGGAGATGCATTGAATTACTTAGGATAAGATATGTACCCTCGGGAGAAAAGAGTACTGGGTTTTCGAGACCTCCATGACTTTAATCTTGCTTTGCTCGCAAAGCAGCTTTAGCGTCTCTCCTACAATATCATATGTCTCTTCTAGCAAGGGTGCTAAGAGGAAGGTATTTTAATCATTCAAACTCTCTGGATGATCAGAAAGTCTATTACCCATCCTATGGATGGTGTGGTATTATGTCAGCTTGACCACTCCTTTTTGGGGACTTCGTAAGACCATTGACTTGAGCTACAATACCAAATTCTAGAGTGAACCATGAACTCAAGCTATCTTGGCGTACCTGGCGAAAAGTATCATCCCACACAACGATATAGATCCTGACATGCTATTTCATGAGCTGCTCAGACGGGTAAAAAATGAGTGTGATATTTTAATACTGCCAGAGTTCTTCCATCCAGAGGATATTATCTGGATCTTTGGACAAAGACCTAGTCACATTCTCATCATTGATGGACATGCCTTAAATCACACAAACTTGGGTTCTTATACAGTGTAATCAGGCTATGAGTTGGCCCAATCAGTAAGAAAATCCCAGAAATAGACTGAAATGACTAACCCAAGTATCAACAGCCTCCTGAGTCCCGTTTGGAAGATTAGAGCTCCTCCAAAACTGCAATAGTTTTGTGGCAAGTTCTATCGGGTTGCGCAGCCACCTAACCACGACTCACATATTAGTCTTGCCCCCGCTGCAAAGCTCCATAAGAGAATAAATCATATGATCTTATAATGCCCATCTGCTCACAAAGTCTGTGCCTGATCGGACTTTCCATCCATTCCGGATTGCCTCTCAAGTACATTTTTATATGAACACACATATATATAATTTTGTTTTTTTGGAGGATTAAAGAGCGGGATACCCCAACCCCTCAAAGAAAAGATTTTCCATGGATTATTTGGTACATCAGGAAGGTTGAGAACAATAATATATTTGATGGAAAAAACTTTTCAACCATTGATACTCTCCGTCAAGCAGTACGGGAAGCAGAAAGTTGGAGATCCAAAAAAGTGGGCGAGGAAGAGGAAGAGAGAGAGGCATCACTTGCTCAGCAGTTGGATAGTCTCCCTTCGGACCCCCAGATCCCGATTTGTCAGATTGATGCATAATTGGTTGATCATGGGGCAGTTAGTGAACTCAGATGGTTCTTGAGGGAATATGGGATGTACCATCGTCGGACAACATGTTGACGTAGGAGTCTTTCAGCTTTGCATGTGGAGATGGACAATCTCATTTGGGCAATGACATGCCTGCGAGAGATACAGATACAAAAAAATACGGATTGAAACAGATTTTTTGAACCTGATCATAATGATAGAAAATCCGGTGGAGTGGCCAACCTTAAAACAAAATTAAGCTTTTTTGACTGTTACATAGTCATTTGAAGATTGTTTAGTAGGTCTTATCCCCCATAGTAAAAATATCTATGTTGAAAACCTTGTTAAAAACAAGAGTATGGAAGTTTTTATTTTTTAATGTAAGTTATACCCGTCCGACGGATCTGGATTTGATGGAATCCTGGATTGCGAACCAATTTAGATTTAATATATGGTGGTTGAAAAAAAAAACAATTTAAGAAGATATAAAGTTAAATAATTGTTTAAAAAAATTATTTATGTGTTATTATCATATTCAGTTTTATAAAAAAAATTGTGACATTACTATTTAAAAATTATTATATTATTTTTTTAAAATACAACATACACAATTCTATTTATATAATATTTTTAACAAGATTGTTGAAATATAATAATTATTTATATATTATCATTAATAAATTTTCTTACAATATTATAATTGTAAATGTAACAAATTTTTCTACAACAAATAGTAGAAAACTTTTGGACAAATAATATATTCTTTCATAAAAATTAATTACAAATGTATATTAACAAAATAAAAAAACAAGAAAAAATGATAAAAAAATAAAATTTGGTGAATAGAAAAATATTTAAAATTAATCTTAGATCCATTAATTAGTATAAAAATGATTGAGCGGGTTTCTAAAATATTTAGATGGTTATTCGAGTTAAGTTGGGATAAAGTATATTAGATTGATTAAGCAATTGACAACTGTTTTATCTGGTAAATAAACATATCAACATTTTTAGTCTGTTTAATACATCTTAAATTATAAAAAAATTATATATTTAAAATAAATAAATATAATCATCAAATATAAATATAATATAAAAATTATCTAAGAAAATGAAAACTTAATTTTCACTAAAATTTAGATAAACTTAAATAACGTGTTTGAATATGCGGCTGCCTAACTGATTATATAGCCATGAATACGGTCATTGGAAACTCACTGTGGTGAGTTAGGGTGATTGGCATCATTTAGCGGTGAATTTTATCTGGGTTGACTGCTTAACTAGATAACTCGGCGAATAATAGTTCAAAACCGAGTTGGCCTAATTCTAGAAAGCTAAAAATTTATAGCTTTGAGCAACGCTTCTCAACGAAAATTTCAATTGGACTATTATATCAAGTCTTAATCTCATATCCGAGCAACTCCGATCAATTGGTTACCAAATTATATGCGGTTACGACGTGTTTTGACTTTCGAGCGGCAGAAGAAAAGACAGAGAGCGGTTTGAGGAATTTGTAGAAAAACTCGAGTGAGTTAACTCAAAGTTATTAATATCAACCATTATGTACATATCAACGAAGCTCAACATGAATCAAAACCAAATTACATAAATATCGGTTTGGTTTGGTTTGGTTCAAAATCCTAAACCTACATACACTCCTCATTCCACAAGTTGCTTTGCAAAACAAATTTGATGTGTTGGCTGATTTTAAAGCAATACTTATCGCTCTTTCAATCATTATTTCACTTAGTATATATCTCTCTTACGTAATTTGTATAAGTTAAGAAATGAAAATCCAATTTTGAATTCAGCTTAGGATTTCAAAAAGTAATTTTTTAAAAATATTTTATAGATAATATATTTAAAATATATTAAATTGTTAAAAGCTAATTTCCAGATATATTTTTTTTATTCTTTTTTTTTTGTTAATTTGCTAGGTCTAAATCAACTGACTTGCCTACTACAATCTACAATCCCAAATAGGCCTCAGACGGATCCGAATATCTGGATAATTTAAGGTATCTGGATCCGCCCGGATATGTATTATCATTATCTGGATCCGGATATCCATTTAAAATTTGGGATATCTGCGGGTATCCGGATCCGGATCCGAAAAAAATATTTTTTTGTATTAAAAAATTAATAATAATAAACAAATTAAATATATAAATTTTTTTTAATAATTTGATATATCAAAATATCAAATAATAAAAAAGTTTAAATAATAAATCCAAAAAGCAATAAAAAAAACTATGAATTAAAATGAATTAGCTTACTTAGAAAATAAAAATTGTTTAATCACTTATATATACAGGGATCCACATATCCAGGGTTCAAAAAACATATTATCCGGATCTATAGTTTTATTATCCGGATCCGGATCCGAAACCCTCGGATATCCGGATTTTCGGAGCGGGGCGGATCCCAGATCCCAGATCCCGGATCCCAGATAATAATTCCAAGGCTAATCCCAAACATAACCTAAATAAAAGCAAAATTAAAATTTTATTAAACCAAACCAAAATAAAATCAAATTATAAATAACTTTTTTTATATAAAAATTAAAAAGAGAATCAAATTCTACATCAAATTACTATTTTTATTAAAATATTATTTAAAAAATTACTATCCTGCATATAATTGAGGAAAATAAACAAAAATTAGAAAACCAAGAAAAGTTAAAGACATTTTGTTCAATTATCTTTCTTGTTACAATCCTACAAAAAGTAGCCAAAGAAACAGAAATTACAGAATATCCCAGAGAACATACAAAGCCATTTTCTGGTCAATTCGAAGAAGAAAATATTGGGTCAAGGTACAACATTTCTCACTCAGATCGTTGTTTCTCTTTATCCAAATCTTCTCTCGATTGATTTCTAAATTTTCTGAATCTCGTCTTCTTAAATCCGTTGTTATTATCATTCAAAATTCCCCAGTGTTCTTGCTTATATACTCTTTGGCTTCGTAGATCAGTAGAGTTCCGAATTCTGATTTCACTTTAATCCAAACTAATCTTGATTTCTGGGTTTGCTAAGGTTTTGGTTTTTGTCTCTTCTAAGCACCCATCTGCGCAAAAGTCTCTAAATTTCTGGGCTTCCCTCTGCTCCAAGTCTCTTTCCAAGAAAGTTCAGCTTTCAAAGTGTTGTAAATTTGATGCAGATCAAATATGGATCATAATTTAGATGAGAACGAGAACCTAAGGGCTCGGATTAAACAACTCGAACATGGTACGTTTTCTCAATTTTTGCTGTGTTTCTTTTCTAGTGTTTAGTACAAATCTGTTGATGGCTGTTATTTAGAACATGTACATGTTTCTAGGCTTATATCAATCATTTATAGTCTTACATTTGCTTCTCTGAAGCCTTCTTGAAGTTAATTCTGCGGCATTAGTCGGTTATCTCATCCAATTTACTTGAAAGGAAAGATATTTTTGTTTTTTCGAACCATCTAGCTAATTTGCGTTCTCATATGCAAAATATGATTTGCTTTTAGTTATTTACTTGTGCTCTCTTCATAGAATCTTAGAAAGAACTAATTTTTTTTAGACAAGGATTATGCTTATTGGGTTATATAACTTGTGCTTCCTAGAAGTGTACCGTCTATGCATTATGCTTACTTAAAGATATTATCTATCACGGTTTTTGAGACGCGATGTTTCCTCTGCTTCTTGAGTACCTGATATATGTTGCCTTTGACGATACTACAACAATATTTTTTCTATTACCAGAGCGTAATGAACTACAGAAAGATATTGAACAGTTGTGCATGCAAAAAGCTGGACCTAGCCTTCTTGGTGTAGCTACTCGGATGCATCTCCAGAGGTATCTTATGTTCTATCACACCTCCTGATTAGAATAAAGTTTGTTATTCAACAATTGAAAGATACCTTATCTTTTTTTCCCTTTCACCTCATAGATGTGTAAAATAAGCACTTTGTTGCTGGAAATTATATTAAGTGATATTGAATTATTATACTCTATTAGGACAGCTAGCTTGGAGCAGGAGATAGAGAGCTTGAAACTGAAGTTAGCTGGTTGTACAAGGGAGAAACACAATCTTCAAGAGGAACTTGCAGAAGCTTACCGTGTGAAAGTGAGTGTTGTTTAAAATTTCTTGAATAAAATGTTTTAGATTTTGATAATGTTGCTCACAAGCTGTCTCTTCAGGCTCAGCTAGCAGATTTACATGCTGAAGAAGTAGCAAAGGTCTCTTCATTTCATAATAATTTTTAATCAGCTTTATTTTGTGGAAACGTATCCTCCTAACATCTAAATATTCTGATGTACTCTTCTGCTTTCAGAACTTGGAAGCAGAGAAGCAGGTTAGGTTTTTCCAGGGTTCTGTGGCAGCTGCTTTTTCTGAAAGGGATAAATCAGTTATGGAGGTATGAGAGAATTCCATCTCAGTGTAATTGGTAAAATCAAATTTTATTTGAAGAATGTTTTCTTTTTAACATATTTTTCGATATTCCCCCGACTTTGACTAGGCTGAGAAAGCTAAAGAGAAAGCTGAAATGATGTCTCAGAAACTTGGTGAAATTGAGATGCGGTAATTTTGACCTTGTTCCCTTTTCATAGAATAAAAAGCTTACGTTATGCTTTTAACACTCGTGTTCTGAATCTCTCTAAGGACCCTTGTTCTATGAAAACTTGTCGCACTCAAGAATTTAAGAAAAGATAGTTGTTTTTATCAAAGCGGTGCGTCTAAAAGTGGACAGACATACAACTTTAATTATGCGTTCTCCTAGCCTTGTCTTGCTTATGTCTCCCGCCCTTCTTGTCTGGGTAATCGTAAGACAGGTTGGAAGAACTCAGCTCCGATTGTCTTGTACAGAAGAGACTAAATGACACATTGCAAGCTGACTTGGCAAAACTTGAAGAACAGACTAGAGCATATGCAGAGGTAAATTTTCCGTTTTTATCTTACTATAACTCATCCCTAGTAGTCTATAACGTTTTCTTCCCCTTGGTTTTCCTCTTAAGGTCCACAACTTCCGATCGTTATAGTTTACATCCCTATTAGTCTATCACGTTTTTTTGAACTTTATGATCGACAGTGACTTCGCTGGTCTCTCTCGCTCTGTTCAGGTGATTGAGAAGTTCTATGATATCCGTAACGCTTCGCTCGGTGAGGCCCTTGAAGTGAGTTTGCATGATAAGTGTGCAAGTTTATTGGATGATCCTAAAGAATCATGGACTTTCAATGATCCTTCAACATCAGAATATGTAGTAAGTTTCTGGAAACATCTTCTATCCTTTTCTTTTGCACAGTCTCAAAGCTAAGCTGCTTATTTCGCCTTTTGAGTGTTCGCTATTCACCATTGGCTGGTAAAGTTGGTTCCAATAGAAGAGCTTTTTTTCCGCTTTTAACTAGTACCTGATTTCAGAAAATGAATTTTCTAGGAAAAGATTGGGTATTGGCTGTTACATTTGTACGATTGCCAAAAAGTACAGATAGAAAGTCAAAACTAAAACAACATATTGAAAAATCGTACTAAGCAGGGATATCAAAATATAAAAGTCAGTGTTTACCAAAGTTGCAGGAGTCTGGTTTGTCTGGTATGAGAATAAAGCTAGCGACATCTAAGTATTTTGCTCAAGATTGGTTCTTGTGAATATGTAAAATTAGGAGAAACTTTACGGTCTTAGATGCAAAACTCAGTGAGAACCTTGACAATGTATTTGAAGGTAGAGCAATCCTATTGACCATTTTTTAAATAATCAAATATCATGAACTTTTTTCGCATCATGTAGATACTTTATAGTATATTCTACTGTACTTACTATATACCTTAGATTCTAAATCTAGGATAAGTAGATCATCCTAGGAAATATAAGTGTAAGCTTCAGCAAAAAAGATCGGGAAGTGTTACAAGACATCTCCGTATGCTTAGTATTAACATAGTTACGTCACAAGGCATATGTGTCAGTTTACTGCGGTGATTTGTTGTTTCTATCTGCTATTTTAACAACTCTTTTCAGACAGGTTGCACTTGAAGGAGAATTGGGGAAGGTTAAGAACACTGTGGATAATCTTCAAAGTAAACTACGAGTGGTATGTATCATTTCGTTCCTCATCTGTTCATCTTCAAGTACTATGAAACTAGATGCAGCATTCACTAACGTCTGACATTTGTTACTCCAGGGCTTAGAAATTGAGAATCATTTGAAGAAGAGGGTTCATGCCTTGGAAAAGAAGAATGTGGGTACTTAATGCATTATAATTATTGTGTAGAATTATTTGAGGTGTCACTATTAACTTGCATACAGATTGTTGCAGATGGGCTGATTGTAAATGGCATTGCAGATATGCTCGATCATCATTTTCAATTGAGAGCCTACATCATTAATTTACTTAATGAGGAAGGACTATACATTAAATCGATTTCCAAAGATCTAGAAGAAAAACTTAAATTTCATTCATCTGAACGACAGAATGTAGTGCCACTGCAACATGATTTGAAGCCAGATGAATCTGAATGCCGGGATGTTCATATAAATACAGTTGTTGAATCTTGTCAAGTAACTCAGGTCTAATTGCTGAAAGATTTTGCTTCAAATTTTCGTCTCAATTGGTCTGCACTGTATAATGTGTTTGGTTAACTCAAACGACATACGATCCCTGATCTTGCTAGAATCCTATATCCTAATTCTTCAACCTTAATTGGTACTAACTTTCGCCTTTTTTGTTGACAATTAGCATCTAATAGGATACTTGATCTTGTATAGTGTGAAGTGGTTTGAGCTGTATTTGAGATTTGGATGATTATCGTCTCTTACAATTTGTCATGATTTTGTTGTAATAGTGTTTCTCTTCTGAATGCAGCTTGATGAACCTAGTTTCGCCAAAATCACGGCTGAAAGTAGAGCTGATGCATCTGAAGCCTTCGCACAAGCATTACAAGAGAAGGTTATTCTCATTAGTTATTGATACTAGCAAAAATTACTTTTTCCCGACCCATTATATACAGTGTTATGACTGTTGATTAGTCTTCAATGCTTAATGGAAGAAACAATCCTTGGGTCTCTTTTGTTCCTATGTAGTCATTCTAAGTATGGTGTATCACAACTTTTATGTTGTCCTAATTTATTTTCTTTCTCTAATATTCTTTTCGGATATTGTTAGGTTGGAGCTCTCTTACTTTTATCACAGCAGGAAGAGAGGCATTTACATGAAGAAAATATGAATGCAGCTCTCCAGCGGAAAGTAGATGAGCTTCAAAGGAATGTCTTGCAGGTTTCTTGTTATTCTACATTTAAGTAGTTTTAAGCTGTTGAAATGAAAGAAAAATGGCCTGTTTGACTCAGTTCTGAAACATGTTGAATATTCTTTTAGGTTACCAACGAAAAGGTGAGAACCCTTATGGAGTTAGCACGAGTACGACAGGAATATCAGTCGCTAAGAGAGTAAGATACCATCCTGTACTTATAATTTTTTCTATCGGAGTTGTCCTATTTGTTGGTGGTTACATGTCCATCATAGGCTACCATTTTTATCATTCTGTCTCGTCTTAGGCTGTTTCTGCTACTTGAAATATATAAGTAATATGTGCCAACAATGTAGACAACCAGAAATGTTAATGATATAGAAGGTTAGGGTATTGCACGTTCTGCAAAATGGGCTAGGCAGACTTTCGAAATCATTTGCCTCTATCGTCTGTGATTTGTTTTTGTATTACTCTTTTCTCGTACCTGCCATGGTAGTGACATTTCTCGGCGTTAGGGGCAAAAAAAGATACTGTGTTGTAAATATGTCATTTTGGTTATATTATATAGAGAATAAATGATACGTTCCTCTAAAAACACATATCCTTGCCAGCAAAATGAGTGGTACAAGAGAGGAAGAAACAACGGAAAAAAGTGGCAGAATAGTTATGAGCAATGAGAAAGAGGGAAGACTAAAGAATATGTGGAAGAAGTCTTACATAAATCGTTGGATTGACCCAAGTTCAAGAGAAGGCGGAAGTCACTCGAACACTGAAGCAGATTATGCCGGTAACATTGATTATGCGAGGTTTGTTATCTTACATTTACATTGGCAAATATTTTATTTTTAAGGTGTCTTTTGTCTGATCATATCTGCGATCAACCGCTATTGTTTTGGCAGAATGAAAGTAGAATACGCAGCTTTAAAAGAGAGCCTTGAAAGCATGGGGCACTTGACGACTTCAATCCGCAGGCTTCGTCTAGCGCTCTTGAAGGTTATTTGAGCACACTAGAGTGATATGGACTAAGTTTTTGGTTTATTCTTGTTAGGCCAAATTGTAGTTGTTCCTATTTTACAGGTAAAGGAGTCGAATGATACTGAAACAGCTGCGAGAACATGCGAAGTAGCGATTTCTAACATCCTTGTGGAGGCAACTCATTTGAAGACTGCCCTTGGCATCTCCATACCCATTAGCTGGTCGGCTGAATCAGACATTGAATCTGTTACTGATGGTGAATCGAGCTGTGAGAAGACGGATTCTGTTTCTGCTGCAGGGTTTGAGATGGTGGAGCTTGTTATTCTAGCAGCCGAGGTAATGAAAGAACAACACAACTGAAACTCATTCTTTACTACCCTGCAGGCATTATGAGTTGGTAATGTGCATATAATTATTGAGAAACCTTTCTTCATTTTCGAATCTTCATTAGTCGTTAGGTTGGTTAAGCATTGTGGATGCGTGTTAATTTTGATTGGGTTGTTGAATTTATTCTAATAAGAACAGAAAATATAACCTTCCATAAACTCCCGCAATATATAATATGTAGATTAAGAGTAAATAGTAAGAAAGCCTCTGCTAAACCCACTGCTTCTATCACATTACTCTTTGTCTTATGTACCCACTGCTTCTATCACATTCCTCTTTGTCTTATGTGTAATCCCTCATGGGATGATTCACGAGATATGATATTTATATGGATCTGCTTTAAGCATCAATTTCAAGTTGAACCACTTAAAGATGACCCATCTCCTTAGTTACCTCCAGGCTGAAGTTGGTGGACAGGTTCTTCATCAATGGATTAGTAACAGTCAGAGTGTAGTGTCCATGCAGCAGCGAAATCTCCGGAGAAAACCCGATTATTTTACCTTGTTCGTCATCATTATTATGTTCATGGTACTCGACAGGAATCTCTTCAGGTTCTTGTTGCCACTCTTGGAGCAACTTGTCAATGAGATCCCCTGCGTCTGTGTTGTTGAAATCTTTGTCAGCAAGCGTTAACTTGTTAAAACCGGACACCTCAGGCCCTGCATATAAGATTATGCCTTTCACTTCAGGATGCGAGTAAGCTTCTCTCAGAATCTCCTCCATGTGTTTAACCTATCACAGAAACAAAACCATGGTTTGCTTGTTATGCTATTTGATGCTAGCTCAAAGCCAAACTAGTCAAGTGTTACGTATATATACCTGATCCGGGCACTTGGGCATATCAACCTCCGTAAGCCAAACCGGAAAACCCAAAGAGCCTAACGTATCTAACGCAGATCTCATGTAAGCCAAGTTAGGCTGTACCGGAGCAAAGTGAGCTTGTACTCCAATTCCTCCTTTGATATTCATGTTTCCTGGGTATGAAACAATCTCTTCCGTCCTTTTCTTCACGTTGATCGGACTCCCAACTCTTTCTTGAGCATACTCTATAGTGTTGTACTCGTTTAGGAACAAGGGTATATCAGGATCAATCTTAGAGGCCAAAGAGTAGATCATAGCTGAAGCGTTTATCCCAAGCATGTCCTCATAGTAGTTGTAATGCAAATTCTCATTCATCACATCCCATCCAATTAATCTCCCTTTATATCTCTTCATGATTGAGTTAATCCTGTTGAGAGTCGCATTCTTAAGATCTTCAGGATCCGTTATTGACTTAACCCAAATTGGCTGCCATTTCTTGTCGTCCCACAAGACCGTATGTCCTTTGACCAGAACCTTGTTTTCCTCCGCGAGCTGCATCATTGAATCAGCCAATGTGTAGTTCTCTTGGCCTCTCACTTCCTCAGTTGTATACCATTTCATTTCATTGGTAAAGGAAGTTAGTCTAAACCGCGACACAAACCATTCTCTGTAGCTATCACTCTCCAAGATTCGGAAGTTCATAGCACAGCCAAGGAGGAAAGATGGTCTGATCTGTTTAATGGAAATCAATGATCCTTTTGCAGCGCTTTTGTTCTGAAAGCTCACTTGAAATCTCACTTTGCTCTTTCGAATCTGCGTTTCTCAAAGACTTTTATAATTAAGGTTTCAGATTATTTCAAACTCCTAACTTTTGTGTTTGTGTTTTCTTTTCATATTACATGTTCAATGACTTGGTCTTGTTGTAGCCTCCACTGAGCTTTATTGAACTGTTGCAACCTCGCATTTTGTACATATATCTCTTCGGCCGCTAAGCCATCGCTCTGGTTCGAGTTGATCCCTACATTAATGCTGAGAATATACAAAACTAAACACACAGTTATGTTATGTTTTACCTTGAAGAAAATGTCGACAGGGATTGAGACATCAACGATAAAACCGCCTTTAAGCAACGACCAGCATCCATTTTTCGCTATAACTTGACCTCCATGAACGTTTCTGACATTCTTCCCCCTTAAAGTTATTCTTACTGTTCTTTCTTTCTCATTTCTCAACTTTACCCAAGCTGGAACACACCAATTCAAGAATATCAAATCATAACTTACTACACAAGAAACAGCAAACCAACTTTTTGTTACCAGAGATGCTGTATATGTTCCCTTTCTGAAGATTAACTTTCTCTGCTACTTTTCCGTTTTCTTTGATCTTCAAGTCTTGGAATCCTTCTCCAGTGTTGTTAGTTTGTGGAGGCCCCATGAGGCACTTCTCATAATGTTACATAGATTAAAACATATTGAATATATATGAAATACATAGTTAATCGAGTTATATGTTGTACCTCTGATTTTAGAGACTGATCATCATAAGAGAAAGGATCCAGGGAAAGCCCTAAACCTAGAAGAAGATGAAGAAGAAGAAAGATGAAATAAAACACAAAGTGGAAAAAGCCATTGTTTAATCTCTTCATGTTTTCTTGTGACAACTAAAAAAAAAAACCCAAAGAGATTATCCCTATATAAAGACTCTTGTAAGATTCAGCTATTTTCTTATTTAATTTTATTAAAATTACATAGCACACACAAGGTAAGTTATCTACAGTTTGTTTCTTAATATAAGGAACTACAGAGCAATAACAATAAGTAAAATTTTCAATTTTTTTACCTTCCCTATATTTATTTATAGGTCCAATTTTCTCACTCTAACTAATAATATACATTGTTAATAATATATTCCATACTGCAGATTGTTAATAATATGTACATATTGCAAAAGATAGATATAGCTAGCTTTCTGTAGTTTTTTTTACATATTTGCTACATCATCTCCATTGATATAATATCTCAAATAGAGTTTTAAATAATATAATATTATATTTTGATATAATTTAACTATAAAATTAAATTTTAATATTTATATGATAAATAGTTTTATAGTTTTTTATTTGTATCATGGGTTCTCAATCTCTTCTTTCTTTTTCATAGTTTTTTTTTAATTTGTTTTAGTTTTGAGATAGCTTTTGAAAACCTCCAGTTAAAGTGCTCTTATATTCTCATTATCTACTATATATTGAAGGAGGATATTTGGAGACCTTTTTTGCTGATGTGACATTTACAAAAACTTTCTCAGTTTTTATTTATTTTTTATTTATTTTAATCTACTATCTATATTGTCAAACACTCTTAATTTTTTTAAAAAAAATTAATGGGTCTCATTTTCCTAATTAATTAAAAACAGAAATAAAAATAAAATAATATATATTAATTTCTTAAATCAAATGATAGATATAATTAAATAAAAAACAAAAATATGTTTGACCAACATAAAATAGACTATCAAATTTTATTCTTCCATAGATTATCAACATTTATTCTTCCATACACAAATTCATATCAACTAAAATATTATAAATATTTTGTAATTATTTATACCAAAATAAAGCTTAGTACCATAAAAAAAATTACCCACCGAAAAGCCAACATTCAAAACTACATCACAAACATACTAACTTAAAATAATAGAATATAATATGTAAAATGAAAATATATTATTATTAAAAACTAAACCATTAACATTTAACATATTTTAGCTCAAATTATAGTTTTAACATATTATTTATCAATTATCGTAAATTTTAATAGTCTAAATATTATATACTTTATAATAATTTTAAAAATAATAAATTATAAACATTAAAAACATTATCTATAAAAATATTAGTTCCGCACTCAGCGCGAGATAAAATCTAGCTGTTCTCATTAAATCTCCAATTTTACTATTTTATAAATATTCGTAATTAAACATAAAATTGGTTACTGTTCTCATTAAATTTTATGGGTAAAATGTAAGGATTACTCTAATCGATTTTAGTGTCTCATATCAATAGTTGGGTTATTTTCTACTACCCAATCAATGAGATATTTTCCAAAACCAAAATAAAATTTTCTTTTCTCATTATTTTTCGTAAAACTTAACTAAAATAACTTTAAAAATATTAAAATAACTATGATAACGTCTTATACTTTTTATCACTCATATAACCTATTTATAAACTTAGCTTTTTCTATAGTATCTAAATTAATTTTACAAGTAATCTCAATTTAGATGTTTTCTAATCAAATTTTATTGAAAAATTGATTATAAAACTGACAATACTATTTTTTTAAAAACTGATAAAACTATCAGAAAAAGTTCAAATTTTTTAAATCTAACAAAAGAACTTAATATGAATCTAATGAATATCCGTAGACTAAACATAATTTTGTCTAATAAAATTTTGAAATCTGTCAAAACTAAAACTTGTAGATTTGATGTAAATCTGCCAAATATATATATATAATTGAGTCTGTAAGATAGACTTTTGAAGTCTATAAAAAATGCATAGACTAAATACTAGTTTACAAAAAAATATACAGACTTGACGCAAGTCTACCTAACTTCCATAGACTAAACATAAATCTGATGAATAATTTTTTGAAGTCTTCAAGAACTACATACATTTGACGAAAGTCTACTCAGTGTACACAAGATAAAATTCAACCTGCCGGATTAACTTTGAAATCTACCAAAAATGTGTAAGAATATATATAAGTCTAACAGATATACTTTTGAAATCTGTCTAAAAGACTTAAGACTTTACACAAATTTACCGAATGTTCGTATACTAAATATAATAGTATTACACAAATCTGTCGAATGTAAATTTAATAAAAATAAATCTGCCAAAAATGTGTAGACATGCAGTAAATTTATTGGATGTTTGTAGACTAAACATAAGTCTAACCAATAGATTTTCAAGTCTGCCAGATAAAATTTAAAGTTTGCCAGATTGAATTTAAAATTTGTCAAATATAATTCAAAGTGTGCAAGCTTAATATTTAAAAAAATCTGAAATTGCTAAAAAAATTTGATATGTTATTTTGGCTATATAAAATATTTGTTGGGTTATTTGTGCAAATCTTCTTTTTTTAGCATTTACTAAAAAAACAACTTTAATGAACCAAAAAATTAAAACTTTAAAACAATTTTTTGTGGAAGTTACGTGATGAAAACTTGGAAAAAAGAAAGTAAAAAACACGAAAAAATCTTAATTAAGAAATTGAAGTAATTTAATATGAAAGAACTCAACTTTATAAACTGAAACTAAATGTGATTACATACTGTTAAGCATGAAATAACCCATTAATAACCCAAAAAAAATTAACACACTTGTAAATAAGATCTCACGAAAAAAAGCACACTAATTTTATTTATGTAAGATCCAAGAATATATGTGTTCATGATTCATGTGACCAATATTTAACAAAGTAAAAATATACAAAAAAATAAAAACAAGGTTTGTAAGATCTTTGAAAGCATCAAGCAGTTTAAAATAACAAAATTAATGTTTACAGTCAACCCAGTTATTTCATGTGTTTAGAATTTGAACTAACAATAATTAACACCAGCAAAAAACTTTTTAGCGATACTGTAAAAAAAAAGCAGATCAAATAACTATTTACAAATCATCACATTATATATTTTGCAAGATAATAATCTTTGATTATTGACTATAGTCTAAACTTGGGGTGAATGATGGTGTGGTGAGATTAAACTGAATACTATGTGGGAAGCCAAAGATAAGATCATTCAATTTCGTATCGGTTTTCATATCAATTGACTGGTTTAACCTTGTGGTTTTAGTCAGGTTTTTGTAAATCTTTATGATATAAAGGATGTTACACAGAGTTGTTTTATGGTTAATCGACCATTTGTTCATCGTCTTCTTAACAAGTATCTCGGTTGTTGGGAGCTTGATTCTTCCATTTTAGTGATTTGTTGGACTCAGTCTGGGCCCAAGTGATTAGCTCTTCATATGGGAGGGTGAACACTGGGTAAACAATTTTTTTGGTGTTATTTTTTCTTTCTCTTCTTGCACTTACCAACATAGACTCACGTGAGCTAAAAGAGTGAGAGATTCAATCAATAAGCGTAAGCGAAAGTTGCTTGGAATCGGCTCTAATGGCAACATCAACGAATTGTGCTGAGGTGGAGCGTTTTGACGAAACAGGTGACTTCTCTTCATGGACGATTTGGATGATGACACACGTTTGTGTATCTGGATTGTAAGAGGTTATCTTCTCTGATAACTTTGAGATTGAGGTTCCATTGACAAAGGAAGAAGGAAAGAAACCAGCAGCAGGTGAAGAACAATAGCCTTCTGCATCTCAGACGAAGATAATTCTCGATCCGACCAAAGCTGGAAAAGGACAATAGGAGTAGAAATATAATCATCTTGAATATTAGCAATCATGTACTTAGGAAAATCAAGAATTATGTGACTGCAGCTTCAATGTGGTTTCTTTTAGAATGGCTGTACATAACCAAGTCGTTACCAAATCACATATTAGCTCAGTGATGATAATATGGATGATTTTCTGAAGATTGTTATTGAGATGAGTAGCTTGAATGTAAGAGCATCCACATTGGTTGAGATACTCAATTATACTCTCTCTATTTCCAAATGATAGATTTTTATGTGTTTTCACATATATTAATAAAATTCATTAAATTTTAACCATAAATGCATTATTTTCTATCTTTAACAATTTTCAATAAATGTAAACCAATATTAATTCAATAAATTTAATTATTTCTCTTAAAGTTCACAATTTATCATTAATAAGCAATAAAATATGCGTCGAAAACTCAAAAATATATATATTTTTGAAATAATTCTTAAAAAAAAAGTAATCCGTCTTTCAAAAACGAACCGAGTAGTATCTAATGAATATAATATTGATTGTTTTTATATAATTTTGTTGACAATATAAAATAATAAAGAATTACAAGTTTCTGGTTAACCAAACTGGTAGAACAGAATCTACATAGACTATTGCAGGAAGAATTCGAACACATTGCACCAACTTATCTACTTTACAGTTATTGTCTTGTGGTATGAGCTTGATAGTAAAAGTAGGAAAAACTCCCTTCCACCGCTGAAACTCTTCCAAGTGTGTTGAAAAAGTAGACGACTCTGCCAGAGACCCGATCATCTTCGCCACATCAGAACTATCTGTCGCAAAACTCACCTGATAAATCTGTAGGGTATGCATACATTCCATGGCCCAAATCAGGATTTCAAACTCCGCATGGAAAGAAGAAAAACTAAGCCGGATATTTCAAGACCCCATCATCGTATCTGAGCCATCTACATTATGAAAAAACCATCCTTGCCCTAAGAAAACATCCGAAGCTTTCCAGGCCTCATCCACAAAACATCACCATCCCACATCTATTATAGGATGTGATAAATACCCCAAATCCTACTGATGCAACCTCATCCTCTTTTACCTAAGCCTCATTCCATAACCTTTCTTTTGTATTTCCAGTAGAAAGAATCTACTGTGGGTCATGATCCTTATTTTTACAAACTTTTTGATTCACCCCTTTCCAAAGATACCATATGATCCATGGAAAATAACTATCCACCAAATCTTTTGAAAGCCGCAAAAATAAATAATCCCAATTCGCAAAAATCGATGCCATGGGGGAAAATTGTAGATTAGTTGGGATTTTTGAAAGTGCCCATTTCTAAACCGCCGGTGGACGTTCAAAAAGAACATGATTGGTAGATTCATCTAATGTTCCACAACTTTGACAGTGGATGTCACACTTTATTCTTTGAGCCCTTAAATTTTTAGTAACCGCAACACATCTCATAAAAACTTGTCATATAAAGTGTTTAGCCTTAGGTGAACATTTAAGGTTCCAAGCAAATGATATTAATGAATTAGTATTTGACCCATATAACACAACTTCAGATCCCAAATCTGGATATGATTGTCAGATATCAGATCCCGATTTAACCGTATATTTCCCACTTTTCATAAAATGCCAACCCTAAGTATCTGATTTCAATCAGTGACATATTCCAATTACGAGAAACTGCATCAATCAAATTGTTAATTATCTGAGGAAAAGTAGTAAATTTTCAAGTTGCTGATCTGGGGCAAGTGGATGGAATCCAATCCATGGATTATTCCATACCGAAATGGATGTTCCTAATTCCACCATTTTAATTCGCCAACCAGAGATCTAGTAGAGATAATACTCCTCCATCCATATGACGAGAAATGCGATCTAATTGGATTCAAATGATCTGTATTCCTATAATATCGACCTTTGAAAACCTTAGTAAAAGGCGAATCTAGTTTATCAACAAACCTCCATAATTGTTTTGCCAATAAAGCAGAATTTAAATCCTCTAAAACCCGAAAACCCATACCCCCTTCCTATTGTCTCTACATAGTCTCCCCCATGACATACAATGCATACCTTTACCTCCCCCCATTCCTCACCATAATTGCGCAACTGTAGTAGTCAACTGTTTTTGTGACCGATTTGGGTACCCGAAAATAGGACATAACATAAGTTGAGAGCGCAGTGGCCATCGAATTAATCAGAACCTCCTTCACTCCCTTTCGATAGAAATCATAAAGTCCAACCATTAACTCTATTATACATTCTTTCTTGTAAAAATCCAAAAACTTGAGATTTTGTCCCACCTTAACTTTCTGAAATACCTAAATAGGTCCCCATTCCACCAAGATTCTCAATACCTAAGAGTTATTTCAGTTCCTCTTGAATAGAGACTGGAACCTTATATCCAAATTGAATAGATGATTTCGAGAAATTTATATGTTGACCCAATACAGCTTCATAATCCATAAGAATTTTTAATATATCTTGACAGTTTTTTTTTTTTTTGCTTGACAGTAGAAAAGGCTGTCGTCGGCATAAAAGAGATGCGAGACAGGAGGACTTGTCCTAGCTATCCTCATTCCTATCATCATCAATTGTTGTCATTCCGCTTTTCGAATGTTTGCTATTAAAGTTTCGGTACATAAAATAAAAAAAATATGGAGATAAATGATCCCTTGTCTAAGGCCCCTATGTGGAACAATATGCCCCCGTGGTTGCCTGTTGAGGAGGACTTTATACTCTACAGATGAAATACATCTCATTATCCAAGAAATTCAATTTTCTGCAAAATCCATTTTCTGAAGAATCTCTATATGTCTATTTTAATAGCCATAAACCTATTTTTCATGAAGAACTTGTCTGTAAATCATGAAAAATCTATTGGCCAATTAAGATATAATTTAGTTAAATAATTAAATTTTATTTAATTTTAACATTAAGCTAATCTGTGAATGACAAGTGGCTTATGGGTTTCTAATCAGTTTAAATATCTCATTTGAAATATTTTATCTCATTGACTCTTATTTTTCTATTTTTTTTTCCTTTTCTTAATCATTAGAAATTCTTTTAAGAATTCCAATGAAACTGCTCAAACCTTCACTGACGAGGTTTAAGCAATCATGTTGTTAAGCTCTCTTCCAGTAAGCTATGATCAACTAAAGCATATACTCAAATATGGGAAAGAATCAGAAATATTGAAGGAAGTATCTCAGCAGCAAGGTTGAAGCAAAGAGAGTAGCAAGATTGAAGATGCGGCTGAATCTTTGGAGAAACCCTAATCTCCTTCTCAATCGTTCTCTGCTGATGTAGCACAATTGTTTTTTTTGTTGGTAACTTTATTTATTTATTTTGAGGTTTGAAATGAGGGAGAAATTGTTTATGTACCTAAAGTGTGTAATATCCATTTGTTTTTGTTATAGTCTAAGAGAGTGAAGAAATCTTCAGAGTCAATGTTTTCTACTTTCCCTCCAGATTTTTTAATCTGAAGTAATTAGTTGATCATCCTCACGAGATTTAAACTATTGAATGCTATTGCTCTCTGTGTAACATATCTGAGCACAGCCTCTTCATCATCTTCAAAAGCTCCAATGGAATCTCATAAATGGTTCACGAGTTGTACACACACATAAGCATATAAAGACCAAAGAGACTCAATGCTCTTTTTCTTTTTTTCTTTTTTTATGAAAATTTGCTATTTTCGAAGCATTAAACAAAAATGGAAGTTGTGCTGAAATTGCTTGGCGAAAATAAGATATAAAACATTATATAGATATATATCGATCTCACTTCTTAAAGAATTCAATTGATGATTTCTGCTTATTTTAGAGGTGGAAAATTATTTCTTCCTTTCGATCAAACAAAACAAAAAAATTATTTCTTCCATGACGACAACTTGCAAGTGTACATAACTCAACATTATACTTATAACATTCATAGAACACAAATGATACAAAGTTTTTATACATTAAAACATGCCTGGATAATCACTGAAGTTTTCGTTTGTAAAACTTACTATGACATTTTAAAGAACAAATGTAAACCACAATTCCAGCCTTAGAAACTTTTGCAATGGAAGGAAGCTTGCATCGAGAGTTGCACACAAAGCAAAGCGGTCTACAAATAAAATTGTTGGATATCACTTCTGCATCCCATGGTATTATTGACCTTGGCATAATATACGAGAAGTCTCCTATGACGCATGAAATATGCAGTATGACCCCACAATCACTGCATGTATAAAACCATTTCTCTGGATTCACTTTTGTTTCACATGCTTCATACCAATATTCACTATTCACATTGCTTTCACCATAAGACAAGAAGAGAGGATGATCGTCATACCTATGCCTCATAACCCTTTGCGGTAAAAGAGTGCACTTGAAGTCCAAGTAAAAGTCATCACACTCATCACAACTAAGCTCTCCTATTTTACCACATTCAC
The DNA here is from genome assembly GCA_900108845.1 of Iljinskaea planisiliqua. NCBI lineage: Eukaryota > Viridiplantae > Streptophyta > Magnoliopsida > Brassicales > Brassicaceae > Iljinskaea > Iljinskaea planisiliqua. The sequence goes on along the minus strand of FNXX01000015.1, from coordinate 748,531 downwards.
TACACCCCTTGCGCTTATCTATAGAGTGGTATAAAGGATGTGGATGACTTTCATGCACAAATGGTTCAATAATTGAACCGCATTGTACATCTAGAACATTCTGAGTATACTGGTACCTAAAACCGGTGAAAAGTTTGGCACACAGAAAACACTTACTAGATTCCCCATAACCTAGCGTGAAGAGTTGGTTGTGGGACACATGCCGTTTCTTCCTAGTAAGATTAGCACATTTCTCGTACAGAATGAAATCACATTGCTCGCAAGTGTAGAACGATTCTGAACAAATCTGAAAGACACATGCATCACAAAGTTTGGTTTCATGTAGAATCATCCCATCCTTCTTGAATCGTAAGTTATGATCATGGCTAAAATGTCTTATTGTGTTTTCATCAATAACCTCAAATGGCGGAATTTTCTCTTCTTCAGGTACCCCTTCTAGCTCTATCATGTCCCATACATCACGTCTTGTTGCACATCTTGAATGAACTACGTAATCAGAACATCTTGAACAAGAATAACCCCCATAGAATCTATCTACTTTCTTACGACAAACTCCACATTTCCACTCTCCATGTCCAAGGTATCGAGTGTAAGAGATGCGATGATCGTGGCGGTTGATATTTATAACCCGGGGTAGATCGATGCAGTCCCAATGAATCATGAAGTTGCATTGAAGACAAAAATAAGGGCTTCGATCACCTTGTGTCCCACAAGCATTGCAAATAAAATTGATACGTCTTGGAAAAAGATGAAGTTGATGTTCATGGGTTGTTGTGGTTATAACACAAAGTGGTGGTGGGTTTCTCATACACCCCTTGCATATGCTAAAGTTGCAAACATCACAGTGATGAAGCCGTCCATTAAATTTCATGCCGCAAAGAAGACATTCCTTGTCGGCGTAATCAGGTGCTTCCGATGAAAGGAACTTGAGTGGGTGTCTAGGATGAGAAGTGTGGTATGCTTTAGTAACTGCTTCGAAAAAAGTCATTGTCGCAAGCTTTACAGTTTTCCATAAGTACGAGATTACCAGACTTCGTATCTTTGAAGAGTTTAAGTGGATGCTCGTGCACGTCCGAATTTTCAAGAACAAGAAGTGGGGCTGGTCTCTTCGCACACCCAAAGTCCAATTTGAAATCACACATTGAACAACAATAATCAACCACAAACCAAACTGAACACAAACTACACGTAGATCGTTCAATGGTCAGCTTGAGAGAATGGTCCGGATGGAAAGAGTGGTTGAGTTCTGATAATGACTCTGCACACTCTTTATGAAATGTAAATCCACACCCCAATTCATTGCAACGATAGCCTCCATAAAAGTAAGTATGACTAAGCGAGCACCCTGGACACCGTGCAAAATCAAATCGCGTAAAGTGTATCAAAGGATGATTATGAACAAGTACCTCTACTTTTTCCATAGTGATGGTTTGATTTTCAAAGTCCGAAGCTCTTCGTATCTGATTCTCTTCGGTGGTTTCAATTTGTTTATTTTTCTGCGTTTTTTTTCTGATTATTTGTTCTGACTATTTAGATTGATTAAACTAACCTAGAGCAGATCACTTGTAAAAGAAAAAAAGAAAAAAAAAGACCAGACCACGTGTAATGATTCTTTTCCCACACGACAATAGCGTAGGGACATGCAGGCGATACTTTTCAGGTATAAATCGTTTTGATATTAGTGGATGTAGCCAAGAAAGAAAAGAGTAGATAAGTTATTATATAGGGAAATTATTATATTATATAATACACAAACTTTTGACAGTCGATCACATTATTGTAGTATATTATATATCCTTTATAAGTAAATTTTTTCCACTTAGAAACTATATTGATCGTTATGGGGAGGTTATGTTTTCTTAATCATATGGATTTATTTATGTTTAAATATGATTTGTTTCTGAGTTTCAGACCAAACAAAAAAAAAGATTGTTGTAGTTTAGTTTCACCTTGGTTTGGTGAGTCCATTCGCGGCAACTAATGTTTTAATGGTAGAATCTAATAATTAATTATAAAACTTATGTTAAGAATTTTTATTAAGATAATTTTGTTTTTTTTTTCTTTTGTTTTCAGTGGTATAACCCCACTAGGGATTCTTAAAAAAAAATTAATAATTTTGTTTAATTGTAAGTAGAGTTTACTTTTTGAATTGTTAGTAATTTAGTATGATAAATCAAATTATCTTACAAATAATTCAACGAAAGTATTTTTGAGTTACGAGTACAAAAAATATTTAAAATTTAAAATGAATTTATCAAATATATGAAATACAATGAAGAGTAATACAATGAAGAGTTTTCAAAATTTAGTTCTATATCTCACAGAATCAAATCTGACTCCAACAATGTCTCTGTGTTGTTTCCTATATACATTATAGAAAAATAAATATTGTGGAAACAAAATTATATGTTGGATCGGTCATATGAAATTTATTATATTTTAAGAAAAAATTATTTTCTTGAATAAATATAGAAATATATTGCATTGAATTTATTTTGAAGTTAATAATTTATTTTTAATTAAAGTTAACAATTAAAAAAAAATTAAAGTTAAGAAAAAAAATCCAGCGAATTAGACAGTGACACGTGGCTAAGAACCTCATCTAAGAACCAGCTCTTAAAATTTTTAATTAAGAACCGGTTCGTAGTTTATTAGATAATTTTGATTTATTTTAATCTAAAAAAATAAGAACCCCTTAAAAACCCCCCATTGAAGATGCTCTAAGAGCATCAACAACGAGTACATTATCGTTTTTAACAATAAAATATTATTATTTTTATATAAATTAATTTTGTATGTAGATTTTCTTTTTTTAATTGAATGATCACTGTGAAGAAACCATGTGTCTCCATAGTCTCTCAAGAGTTTTTCAGTATCACCTTTTTGATAACCGGTTATATTTTTCTCTCATACTTTGTCTTTATTTTTCATTATTTACTATATGAGAACTCCCTTTAAATACTACCCCTGGAGATGCTCTAAGCAAAAAAAAAAAAACAATGGAGTTTTTTGAAATACCTATTATGCCAAAAGAGTGACGTGGTAAAGGCGATTCTAAGACGAATCTAAGGTTTGACACAAAAAATTGTGTGTGCCGCAACCTTGAGGATGCAGGTGGCTCCGGCAGCTGCCTCTCCGGTGAGTTTGATGCCAGAATCACAGTTGAGTCCTCCAACGAACTCTCCAGTGATGAAGGATATGCAAGACAATCAGAAGAAGACATGGAGTTCAGTGGTGAATAATAAGAAGGGTTTATCGAAACACGAGTTCAGCATATCAATGATTGAAGGTTCTCCGGTAGTGGATATACCTGATGACGTTATTGACGGGCCGGCTCCCCTATGGGAGGAGTTTGTCATCAGAAGTTTTCTAACTACAGCTCCAAACATTGCTAAGGTTCATATGGTAGTTAATAAAATATGGACCCTGGGTGACAAATCAGCAAAACTCGAGGTATGAGTGGTGACTGATGAATCCATAAAATTCAGAATCAGTGATAGTTCTATGAGGGCTCGTGTTTTGCACCGAGGCATGTGGGAACATAGTGGATGTACCCATGATCGACACCAAGTGGTCTCCAATTGAAGAAGAGATTCAATTGGAGACCAGTAGAATATACAAAGAGGCTTCACCCAGACACGAAATTAAGTAAGAATTTTGAGGAGGCTTAAGTTTTTGTCGAAGCTGATTTATCAAAGGAGTTACCTACCTCATATCGATTCACATCAAAAAAGGTTTGGACACGATAGTTGAATACAAATATTCATGGCTTCCCTCAAGGTGTGCAACCTGTTCCAAATGGGGCTATTTAAACAACAGCTGTTTGGTGGACAAGAAACAACATACAGAGCTGGTAATTCGAGTGGTTGAGAAAGAATTATCATCAAGACAGGAAGAAGGACATACAGCAGAACCACACAAAAAAATGGTAGCACATGAATCTCTCCACAACATAGTCTGAGAAAAGCAAGTATAACCGAAAGAGAGAGTAATAACAAACAGTTGGAGCAAAGCAGAGTGCAGTCTGCAGAGACATCCGAGCAGAAAGTAGTTGCAAACGCAGAGCAGGAGCAAGAAAAAGAAGACTGGAGCTATGTCTCACCTGCAAAGTCAGGCCGACAACCAGGACAAACGGGTGGAGAAATGGACGAAACTCTAATTTCTATTTCTCGATACACAATCATGGCTGAAACAGAGGAAGAGGAAGAAAAAGAAGAAGACATAGAGGAGAGTAATGAGAAAGCGATGGAGGAAGGAGAGATATCAAAGGTGGCTGAGAGTCAGGATACAACAACCACCACTCGACCATCATTACGGAGAGCATCAAAGACAGGACATAAAGTTATAGCAAGTTCCGCAGCTCAACACACGAAGGAAAAAATTCTGAATGTGCTGAGTACAATAGCTTCCCGAAAGAAAACTTAGATGTTTGGTTTCTTCTGGAATGTGAGGGGACTCAACAAAACATGAGTCAAGGAGAATAAATCACCAAAAAATTCTATCATTTAACTTTAACAGAAAAAACATCAGTTAGATAGTTTGCAGTTTTCCAAGATTGGTCTTGTGTTTCTAATTATGAATTCAATAATCTGGGACACATCTAGGTAGTTTGGAAAGAGAATGCGAGGATAACATCTGTCTTTAAAAGTGGTCAGATGATCACTTGTTCATCACTTGTTCGGTTCTGTTGGAAGGAAAGGAGGAAGAGTTCTTGTGCAGTTTTGTATACACCCCAAACAACATGGACGAGAGGAAAGTTTTATGGACAGTTATAAGAGATCATCATGATGCTCCTATGTTTCAAAAAAAAGCTTGGATTATTTGTGGTGATTTTAATGAGATCTTAGAAGGAGAGGAGCACTCTAATTACTTACATTCTACCACGATATCTATGGGAACAAGAGATTTTCAAGAGGTAGTCAAGCACTGCTCTCTGCAGGACTAAAATTACCATGGTCCCCGGTTTGATTGGTGCAACAAGAGGGAGGAGTTTTTCATTTGCAAAAAGCTAGACAGGGTTTTAGTTAATGGTGAATGATGAACAATTATCTAAGCTCTTATGCCATCTTCGAAGCAGGAGGCAGTTCCGACCATACTCGCTGCAGGTTTACTCTAGAAGCTGACACAATAAATAGTCGAAAGCCATTTAAATTTGTTAATGTCCTCACTAAACTACCACAATTCCTACCGGCGATTGAAAGTTACTCTGGCTCAATGTGGGGGGCGGGAACAATACTTTCTTCCACAATAATTGTGCAAACCCAAAGAATGAGGAACTCAATAAGAGATATAATTGGTAGGGAGGGAGAAAGGTTAACGAATGGAGAAGATATTAAGCAGGAAGCTGCAAGATTCTTTGAGGAATTTCATAACCACAAACCGGAAAACTTTGAGGCGCTATCTATTGATCAGCTTCGAGAAATCCTGCCTTTTCGATGCTTTGACCTGGAGAGAGAGCAACTTATAAGAGAGATAAGTGCGGAGGAAGTTAAAAGAACTTTGTTTGCAATGCCAAATGATAAATCGCCTGACCCTGATGGATACACTAGTGAGTTCTTTAAAGCTTCTTGGATATCATAGGCGCTGATTTTGTTGCAGCCATAAGGTCATTTTTCTCTGAAGGATTTCTACCGAAAAGGCTGAACACGACAGTTTTAGCTTTGATACCAAAGAAAGACGACGCCAAAGAGATGAAGGATTATAAGCTTATATCATGCTGAAATGTCATCTACAATGTGATTTCAAAAATCATTGCAAATAGATTGAAGATCATGCTCCATAACTTTATTGCGCAGAATCAATCAGTTGTTGTCAAGAAGAGGCTTCTGATGGAGAATGTTTCATTGGCAACAGAAGTAGTAAAGACTACCACAAAGAGAAGATTTCACCACGGTGTGCGATGAAAGTTACATTTCGAAAGCATTCGACTCAGTACAATGGGACTTCTTGCTCAACACGCTGTCAGCTCTGTATTTTCCTGAACAATTCATCAATTGCATCAGCCACTTTTGTTTAGAAAAAAAGAGAGATGAGTAAGATAATTTTATTATATTTGTCTCATTCACTCACACACTTATAAAAAATGAATAAAACTTCTATTAATATTGAAAATGTTGGTGACAAAAATTTCTCTATTTAATAATACAAAGACATGTGTTATAGTGATGTTGATAATACTTTTAGGAGAGATGAAGATAAATGTTTATGCAAAGGGAAATTTGAACATATGTTTTGTGGAGTCGAAACTCACCCCAACTATATTTAGGGATCTGAAATTTCTAAAAGTAAAAGTCGAGAAAAGAGATTGGAAAAATATTTTATTAATAGCTGCTTTGAATAGCTGTTCCGTTTATATTTACGCCGACTTTCGAAGATACTTCTAGAATCTTCGGGAAACTTTGGCTCAGCCCATCACGTCTCATATAACCGGCTTGGCACAAGCTTGTCTACTAACTCCGGTTTAGCGTGATTATTTGGTTTCTATGCAAACTTCTCGACAGATTTTGGTAGAGAAAAAGCATGTAGTCTCCGTAAAAAACACGATGTTTTGACAAAATGACATGACGTCTTGAAAGAGGACTTCAGAGGCAGAGAGCAAGGATGAACAGCTCGGGGCATGGAAACACAAGGCACGGCTCGGGGAAATGTTGTGCGACATGCGACTTGGGTGCAGGGAGAAGCATGGCCGGCTCTGGTGCAAGGAAGGAGGGACCGGCTCAGGTCCAAAGATAGGACGATGCCTCGGGGCTAGGCGTGTTATGAAGAGGATTACATTGGCTCCGGGTCGAGAAGATAGGCACATTGGCTCGGAAAAGATGACAAGATGCATAGCTTGGGGGCAAGAGGAGAGGCACCGCTCGTGATTGTAAGGTATGATGGAGCACGGCTTGGGGACGAGTGCAGGTCCTGGCTCTGGGAAATGCAAAGGACATCACGGATCAGGGTCTGGCAGAGGACAGCACGGCTTAGGGTCAACATGGCAGGGCAAGGCCGGCTTGGGGTTAACATAGCAGGGCACAGCTGGTTTGGGGTAGAAGGAGAGATAAGGCCAGCTCGGGAAAGTTTGTATGTGCACATGAGCCATTCTTTTACCCGAGGTTTAATCGTACTGCTCCATTTGGATTTGTACCCTTCCTCTTTTAAATCTTTGCCCTCTCTTAAAACATCTAAGTATAGAAACTTTTTTCGATATTTAAACATTTTAGCTGCTAATCTCGAGGGTATGAATTTTGACCCCAACATGTTCCATGAAGTGGTAAATGATGAATAATCACCTCTTTTCTTAAAACTCTCCCTTGAATATCCATCATCAAAGTGTTTTTTTCTGCCTTGTTAAAAACTTACCATAAAAAAAACCATTTGGGAAAAAAATATGAAAAGGGAAAAAGAGCACATAATTTGCAAAACCAATTAGACCAACCTCGTAGTTCTACCAATTGTGAAAACATATCCAGTTTGCAGTTGAGCTTTATGCGGATCATATAAATATCCTGCATCTGAAAAAACAACTAGATCAACCTCAGGGCTTCTAGAATATTACAATCCGAAATCAATCGTACCTTGAAGATAGCAGAATATATGATTTATTTTGTTCCAAGGTCAACGAGAAGGGAATGAGATGTATCTCTCAAGTAGATTAATAAAAAAACATATATCTAGTCGTGTACAATTTGCAAGATATATAAGCTCACTGATAGCACTCATATATGATACTTCAGGACCTAATGTTTCTTCTCTGTCTTCAAAAGACCGATATGGATCATTGTAAACATCAAACGATCAATTGACCATTAGATTACCTAAAATATTTGCTTTCTACATATTAAAGCGTTTCAAGATATTTTTAGTATAGTTTGACTGATGCACTAATATTCCATCTCGGAAATACTACATCTAGAGCCTAGACAAAATTTTGTATTTCCAAAATATTTCATTTTGAACTCCCCTTTCATATGAGTTTTTGCATCATCAATTTCTTTTTGAGTTCCAATTATATTAAAATCATCAACATATACAATAATGATCACAAATTCTATTGAAGATTTCTTAATAAATACACAAGGCATATCACATTGTTGTTGTATCATTTACTCAAAAAATATTTAATTAAGCGATTCTACCACATGCATCTAGACTATTTTAATCTGTAAACTGATCGTTGTATTTTGATCGAACATATCTCCTTAGATGTTTCTGACATCTTTGATCCTTCTGGGATTTTTAATCCTTCTCAGATTTTCATATATATGCCATTATCAAGTGAACCACATAAATATGCAGTCACAACAGTTATAAAGAGCATATCAGATGCCATTAGACTCAATAAATACCTCAATGTGATTGCATCCATAATTGGGGAATATGTCTACTCATAATCAATTTCTGATCTTTAAGAAAATATGTATGCCATGAGTCGGGCTTATTACCTTGTGACCTCATTTTCTCTCTTTTTTTCTCACAAAGGCCCACTTGCACATGAATTGCATTACGTTTGCAGGTGTAACGACTATATATCCAAAAACATTTTTTTAATCGAGGGAGAATAATTTCTCTTTCATGGCCATTTTTCGTTCTTCCGAGTCAGATATTTTCTTATACTTTGACACAGACCTTGGATATGGATCATCATGTTCTCGTCTTTCAGTTCCTACAAAGGATAGTAGCGACATCAAACTTCTAGGGGGGAACATGAAATTTCCTTCCATAGGTTTTTCGATTCCAAACTTAGACATCGATCAACCAAAAATAAAGTGTGCAAGAAGCAAGTTGATGGTTGCGTTTGGAGGCAACGTCCTCCAGCTATTGCATGTTTCTGGGACTTCGGAAACATAAAAGGTGGAGAAACAATTCTTTTTATGCTCTCGCCGGATCACTCTTTAATTCGGTAATATATGAAACATGTCCCCTTTATATCCTTCTCCTCTATTTACCTTCGCCTCCTTCTTTAACTATAGAAGGAGAAGAGCATGTTCGGGGGAGCTTTCACCCCCATCTCATCACATCTGCAATTTTGGGTAAGAGCACTTGATTGTCAGGCACATAGTCAAGTTAGATGCTTCCTTCATACAGTTCCCCAACTTTGAAAAATTTGGTCAGGGATGTCCCCATATTACATGTCGCCGTAAAACGGGACGCCGTAAAAATGGTCCCAACAAAATGCAACCCAATATATCAAAAAAATGAAAAACCAAACCAATTTGAATTCATATATCCAAAATCACATATCTAATTAATATAACAACATAATACTATTTAATACAATATTCTAATTATTTTTCATACATTTACTAACGACTTAAAATTTGTTTATTTTAGGAAGATAAAAATGAAATATAAAAAATTATTATAATTTAATTATTTTATTAATATTTATGTTGGTGTATAAGTATAAAATTACATTTCAGTTAATTAATATCATTAAAGCTGAATAACAATTTCTTGAAGAAAAAAAAAGAGTTAATAAATTAGTATTATTATTCAAACTGAATAACAATTCACTATTAAAAAAAAACACATATGTACCTCTACATACATCTTGTCTATTGTGATCACAAATAGATCTTAAATAGATTTCATCCATGTTTCTCGTGACTTGTTTCTCATAAATATGCCTTTGCAAAATATCCTAAAATCAAACCAAAACCGACTCGGATTGGGAAATATCGAACGAACCCGGATCCGGCGTAAATACTCGAATGGATCCTAAATGGCTATATCCAAAAAAATCGGTACCAAACCCAACCCAATCAAGAACCGATTGGGTATCCGAAAGTACTTGAAATATAAATATATATCTGAAAATATTAATTTAGTAATATCTATAATAATCAATTATCCAAAATTACAATTATAAATCCGAATATATTAGTTACTAATACTATTGGATAATTCGAGTATTTTTGAATATTTCAAGCAAATTTAGATAGTTTAGATACAAAATACTCTAATTAAATCGTTTTGTAATTTCGTTTTGTTAATTTTGAACAAAAATAATCGATCTGTACTATATCTGACAGTGGGTCTGATTGGTGAACAAAAACGGAATGGTAATATTAGATGTTAGCTGAAGTTGTAAGCTGTTACAGAATAGTGCAAAGATTTTAGTGAAAACGGTTAGTGTTATATTAAAGCTGTTGCAACCGCTTTCTATTTGTGTAACAATTATGCATTCGTTTTAGTGATTGGTAGCCATTGTATAATTTGGTTTTTAACCGCTTTCATATATGCTATCAATCAAAGCCAATAATTGATATACCAAAACCTGACCTAAATCCAAGTAGAACCGAACCAAACTTGACTTAAAAATTAACCAATTTTTTTTATCTTTTTAATATCAAAATACCCAAAATCCAAAAACACTAATCCGGTTAATGTGAACAGGTACCCAAATACTCAGCCTATTATGACTTCGCAAATTTAGCTGTTGTCTTTTTGCCAAAAGATTTCTTGTCATATATATTGTTTTAATCAAAAGAATAAACTCATTACATACTACATGTACAATCATTTCCATAAGACACCATCACACTAGTAAATCCATATAAAAACAGAAAATGACCTCTTTAAAGATAAAAAAAAAAGAAATTATATTTGTCGTCATCTTTGACGGATTAATAATGGAAAATGGCATCACAAATGAAAACAATCAAAGTAAAAAAAAAAACTAAGGAAAAAAAAAACTTACATAAATAACCCAGTTGTGCAAGACTAAACATTAACTTCAAAACATTGATGTTTGATTCTATTGACTAGCTTGTCTATTTCTCCGAAGCTACATCAGAGTTTCCCTATTACACAAGTCAAATGGACACAAGTGACAAAAGACATAAGAGCCACTATGCATAAATTGCACGAAGTCACTCGAACCTGGTTATGCAAATACACTGTATGGTAAAAGAGTTACAGAGTCGGAAAAAGCACCGGCATCAAGGGCAACAACAATCAAAAGAACATGTCACCTTGAGTCCTTACCGGAGAATAAATAGATTGACCACTCCGCTCTTTCAGGCACGTCCATCATTCACGTGGTTTTGGACCTCGGCTTGGCTGTCCAATGGCATGTACTGTGCCATTATAGCTCTGATCTCTGAGTCCATGTATCGCTGTAAAACCATGGACAGAGATAAAAGGTTCAAAAACATTTCCCGAAGCAACAGATATCTCAGGCCACAAAACAAAAAGACTACCACAAAAGCCAGAAAATGGAGGAGACAAACAAATTCCCCAAAGCAATGGATATGGCAACAGTGATAAGGTCCAAAGGCACAATATGTTTTGATAGACATCTCAGGCCACAAAAGGCAGCAAATAGAGGAGCAAAGCTTACCCTTAACCTATATTTGTAAACAAGATACGCCCCACCAGCTGCAAGTCCCAATGATAACATAATAAGCCAAACGGCTGCCCACGCTGATCTCACTTGTGAACCCGTCTTGCCTAACAAAAGAACCGATGCCAGTTAGAAAACAGAAGGAACGTGTCTGAATACAGAGGTTTTTTTTATGCACGAGTATTCTTTCTATTGCGGGTCAAACATGCATAGTTTTAGAACTGTAGAAATGCAAGTTTCTGAAAACTCACTGATGCAAGTGTCATGGTCTCTCATGTAGAGAAGGTCCCCACTACAAGAGCACTCGTAGCTTCCCCATGTGTTCTTGCAGCTACATTCCGGGCACTGACATGCTTTCTTCTCTTTGCACTCATTAATGTCTAGTGATGGAAGCATTGAAATCCTTTAAGAAAAGGGATTAAGAAGTATTGTAACGCAAGTTTGAGAGAGAGTCTAACCTTCACACTTCTTAATACCGTCTCCTTTGAATCCTGGAGGACACTCGCACTTAACACTGTCCTTGTCCTGAAGGCATTACAAGTTGAGACATCAGTCTCTTACTAAACGGTGAGATTGTCCTCAAAAATGAAGCAACGTGCAGAAGAAAAACTAACCACACAAGCAGAGAACGCATGTCCATCTTTCTCTTCATGCCAACAACCTCCATTGTTGATTGTGCATCTCCCTGGCCCGCTTGCTGCAATGCAAACACCAAATAGATATGAGATGTCATATCCAACCGAAGCACAGCAACAATAAAGGCAAAGAACACAAAATCCAAGTTCTTGTGATCATCTCTGACAAGAGAGATGGTATATAAAAGATGGAAAGATGGAACACAAAATGCTATTTGAAAAATACGTTTGCTATCAAATTTCTTGTGATCATGCAACGATGCAACAAAGATTACATTTTGAATTTCAGCAAAGTATGTGATATGTTGCCATACTGGAAGACCACAAACAGTCACTCTTTTAAAAAACTAATAATTTAAACTATACAAAACTATTATAACGTGGCGTGAGCACTCACGTTCACACTGGGTGTAACCATCCCCTTTGAATAGCACACCATCAACTCTAGGACATACGCATACTTTACCACGAAAAGTATCCTGCAAAACAAGCAGATTAATAGATATTACAGAAATTATTCCCAGTAATATCACAATATACCTTGCAAGCAGTTATGTTGGCAGATTTATCTTGCCAACAACCGCCATTGTTATCTAAGCACTCGTTTGTCTCCATTTCTGTCAATTGCAATAGAAAATGCAAAATTTTCAGGTTTCACAATCAGTGCTTAGGAAACAAATAACCAAAATAACTTAACGGAAACCGAACACCCCCTCTAAGTTCACGCATGGGTATACATGTACATTTAATTCAGCAAGGTATAGGCACAAACCAAAATACCCACTCTTAGCCAAGGCCAACACGTTAAAGCAAACTAACCGACAATATCTACATACCAGTGCTCAGGCATATGGCTGGTTCAGTCGTCTCCTCAAAACCAGAACATAGAGCCTTTAGTACTGCACTCTTCTCCAGCTTGCCTGCAAGGAAACATTTATTTAACAAAGTAAAAAATATGTACATACATGTGCTCAGGCAAAGCAAACAATATAGAGAACTCTTAAGTTAACACATCAAGACAAACCTCGGTACTGTCTGTTATTTAACAAGAAACAATATAGAGAACTCTTAAGTTAACACATCAAGACAAACCTCGGTGCTGTCTATTATTTAACAAGATAGACCAGCACATAGAGAGTAAAAAGTCTTAAGTGAACACTGCAAGACAAACCTCGGTACTGTCTGTTGTTGACAACCAATGTAGGCAATATGGTCACATCACCCCTTGAACCTTTGCCAACCTACATTATATATATGTCAATCCCAAACAAATTATTCATGTTCCTCAAAGAACATAACGGCCTACATTATCAAGAAACGTAAGAAAAACATAAGTAATATACTTGAGCATCTTGTTCTTCCTTTAGAACTGGATTGTCCGAGTCAGCATCAGGGTCTCCCATACACTTGTCAAGTTTTCTACTATCAATTCCTGTGGAGACATATAAAATATGCCTCATTCTCCAGAAAAAAAAAAAAAAAAAACAAGTTCTTAATTTTCAACCTATAAAAGCAACACTCACCAAGAGATTTGATAACAGAATCAGCACATTCTTTGTTGTATTTCTTCTCCTTCATGGGACATCTGATCTGGAAATCAGTGACATAATCCCACCAAACCCAGGGCTTCCCGGTTTCGTTCGCCACCTTGTAAACGCAAAGCTGTCTCAAGTTTTCCACAACCACGTCTTTTCCATCGTATCCTGAGCTAAAGTCCTGTTCTGGATCAGGAGCGCAGTATCTTCCCTTGTTGATACACTGAGACTTACACTGACGACTCAATGTGAAAGCGTGAGGGCAATACCAAGTGATGTAATGAGGCCTAAACTGCGTATAACCGCCTTTCTCGAGAATCTGAGCGGCGCCCTTAAAATCCTTCACAAACTCCATCAACATGTCACACTTAACCCCACACTCATCATTGCTGTTGGTCCACAACTCATACTCGACACGGTCATCAGGGTGCGGAACAGCTTCTCTCCAGTCAAGATTCAAGTTGACCATATCCCCTCCACTGATTGCTTTCTTTAGCTTCTCACCAAAACCTTTTGTGACAAGAGCAGAAGGTATGGTAATATTCTCGATGTACTTTGCAGACGAGACATCCTCTTCTGGTGTGTCCATTGTAATCAAAGGCTCATCAACATTGTCTGCCACAAGAACAGCGGAAGCACCAGCTTTCTGTGCATTCCAGACCTTCAATGCGAAAAAACAATCTACACAACAAGATATAACCATCCATTAGGCTAAAGAGTATATATATTTATGCAGAACAGTAAGAGCAAGACAAGTGTATACATGTTCATGGAGAACAGTAAGAGTAAGGCACTACTTCCTCGACAAACCCATGACAACCTCACAACTAAAATCTAACATCAGTTGTAAGATCTCCATGACACGACCGTTCATTAGGCTAAGCGTATATATGCTTATACAGAACTTGTCTGCACACACGTGGGCCAACTACGAAGAAAGGCAATGCTTCCTCAACGAACCCATCACAGCCTAACAACTAAAAGATGCTAAATATTCCTGAGATTCTATTAAAAGCACAAACTTGAACCAATTAAGAAGAAAGGCCAAAACTTGATCATCTAACATCAATTGTAAGAAGAAAGGCCAAAACTTTATCATTTAACATCAATTGTAAGAAGAAAGGCCAAAACTTCATCATATAACTCGTGTATAAAACCAAGGGAATCAAATCGATTCAACTTTATATATTTAGGAGGAAAAGATTTAAATTTTTACCTCCACGATCAACCAAGAGGAAGGTAGGGAAAGCACCAGGCTGTGACTTGAAAGAAATTGAGAAATCGCTGAACTCTTTGCACGATTTCTGATTCTCCTTTGGATAAACCACCGTACCGGCCATGCTTCCGCCGTACTGAGGGATCCCGAAGTTGCCGATTGCACTGTCGTGAGTCCCCTTTATGCTTTCCGGCGATGTCACCGACAAACTGTTCTTCTCCACCACGAATCGAGCCTCGCAACAATAGGGCACGGAGAGAAGCAGCCATGGAAGAAGAAAACAGAGGAGCTGCTTCTGCTTGTGTTGCTTCATCTTCGAGATCTCCGCCTTAACACCACAACCAACTCAAAGGATTGAACAGAAAAAACGCACAAATTGGACTGAAACGATCAAGAGTTACAGAGCGAGCAGGTTGAATCGGAGCATTGATGATTCGAGATCACTCCTTGTCTGAGCTCGATCGTCGAAGGTTTGGATACAGTTGAAGGGTAAGGATTTGCGAATGTTCCCCGAGAAACACAGAGAAAATAAATTCAGTTTCTTTTTCCTTCTCAACGTTTCTGGTACGAGAGGAAGACTATAGACGTCACAGAGTCAAAACAATATATCGTTGACCAAACAATTCTAGTCTTTGTGTTGTGTCCAAATTTACTACACCTAATGTGGGCAAACCACGTAGTCAAAAAACTTCACCAATTCACCTATCTAGTAGAAGCAGATGTGCTGTTAATTTTTTTGTAAGTTTTGTAAACTTATGATGACAAACCACTAAAATGTACTTGCTATCAAATTCGAATACATCATAATCATTCTTTACAGTGTTTTTAGGTCAGTGTGGCCATGGCTATAAGCAAGTGAAGCATAAGCTTAGGGCCAATTTCTATGATTTTTGTTAGCTTAATTGGCTTAGTTTGTTGAGTTTATACATAGTGTGTTATATTTAAACATGTCATTTATTTTTATTTTATAATCTTGAATCTCATTAGTGATATTATTTTTATCCATTGAGATGCGACTAACTATGATGTTTTTTAAATATATATATGTTTTTAACAAAACCAATTAAATATATATAATTTTTCTTTTAATATATAAAAGGGCCAAAAAAAAGTTTTGGCTTAAAATTCGTAAAACTCAGAACCGGCTCTATTTAGGATCCGTGGTTCTCAAATTTACCTTTGTAGATTTTATCAAGATTGATAGGATCACATGAATTAGCCTTAAAAAAAATCTAAAAATTAAAACTGATGCATCATGATCATGATTCAGTTTAAATTTTAAAAAAATTTCGGCTAAAATTTTCTCTTCCTAGAATCAATGCCATATAAACTTATCTCTTGGATAATCGAACATTCAGAGTCAACATTCACAATTGACCGGTCGTTCTCCTCGACAGCCACACAGACCAAAGAAGAAATCTGAATCCTATGATCCTCACGAAGTTTGTTAAGAACTCTATTATAATATAAGCAGACTAGGATACATGTCTCAATCGATCATCCGATAAGGATGAATCACAAATCTCATAAGCATAAGAAGAAAGAAAATCTCTTATTAGAAGTTCAGAAGAAAAAAACAGATAAATCTGCGATGCTGCAATATTTAGTACACGGAAAATCTCCACAATCGAGGATTTCTGCATCAAAATCATTCAAGAATTCCATTGGTACTTACAAATAGCAAAATATGAGTGTTAGGTTTTTCTGAGGTTGTAGACTAAGGATTTGAATGCTCTTTTGTTTGAGAAAATTAAATTGTTGAAATATTAATCCAACTTCCACGTTATAAGTTTAGACAAAGATTTTCTAATTTATATATAAACTTCAATTTCGATTAGTATAATTGAATTAGTATAATGGCATTTAAAAAAGAGTTTAAACAAATCTGTATGGACTTTGCCTCATGGATCCAAAGTAAACATACAAAAAAGATATATTTAATAACAAAAATTGGAGATAATGTATATATATATAAGTGAGGGAAGTCTCACGAGGAGATGTCACATCAGTTTTTATTAGTTTTGTGGAACTGACACATCAATTATTGAAAACTAGAAACTTTTAGCCCTCACATGCGCGTGGAAGCATGTTTTTATTTTCAATAATTTTATTTTCCTGTTATTTTTTATTTTTTTTGTTATAATTAGTTGTATAGTTTTATGAGCAAATCTCCTAAATAATAAATTTTTATATTTATGTGACCAAAATAAACTAGGAAGTGAAAAAGACAAAAAAATTTCATTAAACAAAAAAACATTGACTATTTTATCTCTCTTTTATATAGCTAAATTAGAAAAATATTATTCAATGTCATTATTTTTTTTTAATTAGGAAATTCTTTTTTCGAAAAATTTTTTTTCAATTATTTTTTTTTTAAAATTTTTGTTTTTCAAAATTTTGTTTTTTCTCAAAACGTTTTTTTTTTCAAATTTTTTTTTATAGAAAACCCTTTTATGTACCATTTCCTAAACATATGTAAACCATTCATAAAAATTATTATACATTTCCTATAGTTTTAAGAACATTTTTTAAACTTCCAAACATTTCATATATATTTAATATATCATTTTAAATCATTTTAAAAAAACATTTAAAATTATTTTCTATATGTTAAACCTATTTATATATATTATTTATTAAAATCTAAGGAACTCTTTCCTAAAAGTGTGTAAACTATTCCTATATATTAGTATATCCTATCTAAAATTTCAATAACATATTTTTATGTATTAAAGTATTAAAAACACTTTCCTAAAATATGTAAACCATTCCTAAATATTTTAATTTTTTTTTCAAAAACCGTTTTAGGAACCCTTTCCTAAAAATATGTAAATCATTCATGAATATTAATATACATTTTCTATAAATTTAAGAACATATTTTTTGTATTCTACTTTCAAATGTTTATTAAAATTATAGGAAGTTTTTCCTAAAAATATGTAAACCACTCCTAAAATTTTAAGGACATATTTTTTGTCTTCCAAAACATTTCATAGTATCATTTTAACATGTTTCTAGTCATTATTTTAGGTGTTTAGAATCATTTTATGTATGTTAAAACTATTTTTAAATGTTTATTAAGAGTTTAGGAACAAATTCTTAAAAGTATGTAACTTATTCCTAAAAGTTATTATACATTTCCTAAATTTTGGGAAAAAAAAATTTTGAAATTTTTTTTTTTTTTTTGAAAAAAGTACGAAAAACAAAATTTTGAAAAAAATTTAGGAAAAAAATCAGATAAAAATTTTCGATAAAAAAAAATATTTTGAATTTGCTATTATTAATTTTTTTTTAATTTTAGTTTTTTAGTTATAAAAATGTTTATTACCTCTTTAATGAAACATGAGAATGAGGGTAAACAAGTCTTTTATCCTCTTTAATGAAACATTTTTGTCCATTTCTCCACTTGTGTTCATTTTGGTCACATAAACTTGAAAAGTGATCATTTTAAGGTATTCCTCTAGTTTTATTCATTTGGTAATTAGTTATTTTCATATTATTTTTTGTTTGTTTATTATTATTTATATAGATTCTAATTTTTTCAATTGGTTCATTTATAATATCGTTTTACTTAATATTAGTTTTAAATTTTATCTTAAATCAAGTGTAATCATTTTGTTTTTAATCCGTCAACATTTTCTGCTTTTACAGCTTAGACTTTGTTTCTCATATCATTTCTTGTATCTAGAATATAAAAGTGTTGGACCTTTAGTTTTTATATTTTTCATGCATTCTATAAGCAAAATGTCATTTTCCTTTATTTATCACCAAATGATCTATCTTTGCACGCATCAATGGATCGAATTCGTTATTTTTGCTTTCCTAATATTTTTTTTTGTCTAAAAGATTTCTTTAGATATTTTTAAAAAATATATATATAATTTTGGATATTTTTTAAAAAACATTTTATGATTTTTAAGTATAGATTAGTTTTGTTGATAATAATATATTTTTTGTTTGAATTTTTTAATAATCTTCTATATATAGTTTTTTTTATCATGAGTTATTTAAATTTTTTTAAATATAATTTAAATTTTTCTATTCATATTATTTTATGGCATGTATCATTTATTTTATGTAAATAACATTTTTTCATTGTATATGTGGATTATAGTTTTCATCTACTAATTTTTTTGGTCATAATATAATTTTGATATGTTTACTTATTTTTGTAGTAAATTAAAATTTTAAATATATTTTATGATCTATTTGTAACCAACACTTAGAATATGGTTTTTCACTTGTGTTTATTAGAATGTGTTTATGTTTTTGAACCTGGTGTTACAGTAAGTTGGTCCAAATAAAAAAACGAATTAAAAGTGAAATTGCAAAATATGCTTTTTGAATTAAAAAACGGGGACACGTGTCGATTTGAAGATGGTGAGGTGGAAGCATAAGATGATGACCAATCAGAAAAGATTAGAGTCTATATAAATAATAATAAACAAAAATATTATAAAAATAAATAATTACCAAAAGAATAAAACTTTACAACTAATTATAACCAAAAATATTTAACAATAAAAAAAACTAAAATTATTAAAAATGAAAACATGCCCCCGCACATGCGGAGGCTAAAAATTCCTAGATTAATAGTGTGGTTGTAATAACGAAAACATTAAAAAATAACAAAAAAATAAAATTATTGAAAATAAAAACATATCCCCACACATGCGGGGACTAAAAATTTCTACTGTTATATAATAAGTATAAATTTTTGATCTTATGCAGTAGGCCAACAACAATCTATATAGGCCTCTTCTAAGGTCCAATAACGGACGTTTGAATGTGGTGGGACTTGGGAGTCTATAAAAGAGTTTACAAAACCAGGGAAAATGGCTTCCAAAGCCAACTTATTAGGCCTTCCAACCTTATCGGGCCTTCCAACCTTATCGGACCTTCCAACCTTATCGGGCCTTACAACCTATCGAGCCTTCCAACTTTATCAGGCCTACCAACCTTATCGGGCCTTTCAACCTATCGGGCCTTCCAACCTATTGGGTCTTCCAACCTATCGGGCGTTCCAACCTATCGGGCGTTCCAACCTATCGGGCTTTTCAATCTATCGGGCCTTCCAACCTATTGGACATTCCAACCTATTTGGCCTTCCAACCTTATCGGGCCTTCCAACCTTATCGGGCCATCCAACCTTATTGGGCCATCCAACCTATTGGGCCATCCAACCTATTGGCCCTTCCAACCTATCGGGCTTACCGACCTATCGGACCTTTCGACCTATTGGGCCTTCCGACCTATCGGGCCTTCTGACCTATTGGGCCTTCCGACCTATTGGGCCTTTCGACCTATTGGGCCTTTCGATCTTATCGGGCCTTCCGACCTTATTAGGCCTTCTGACCTTATTGGACCATCCAACCTATTGGGCCTTCCGACCAATTGGCCCTTCCGACCTTATCGGGCCTTATGGGGCTTTCCGACCTTATGGGGCCTTCCAAACTTATAGGGCCTTCTAACCTTATTGGGCCTTCCAACCTTATTGGGCTTTCTAACCTTATTGGACCTTCCAACCTTATTGGGCCTCGGGTCTACCTACCTTATTGGGCCATCCGACCTTACTGGCCTTCCAACCTTTTCGGGCCTTCCGACCTTATTGGGCCTTCAAGCATATCAGGCCATTCAACCTATCGGGCCTTCCGACCTTATCGGGCCTTCCGACCTTATGGGGCCTTCAAACCTATTGGGCCATCCAACTTTATTGGGCCTTCCAACCTATTGGGTCTTCAAACCTATTGGACCTGCCAATCTATCGGGCTGTCCAACCTATTGGGTCTTCCAATCTATCGGGCTTTCCAATCTAATGGGCCTTCCAACCTATAGGGCCTTCCAATCTATCGGACTTTCCAACCTATCGGGCTTTCCAACCTATTGGGCCTTCCAATCTATCAGGCCTTCCAGCCTATTGGACATTCCAACCTTATCGGACCTTCCAACCTTATCGGGCCATCCAACCTTATCGGACCATCCAACCTTATCGGTCCATCCAACCTATCGGGCCTTCCGACCTATCGAGCCTTCCGACTTATCGGGCCTACCGACCTATCGGGCCTTCCAACCTTATGGGACTTCCAACCTTATCGGGCCATCCAACCTTATCGGGCCTTCGATAAGCCGACCTATCGGGCTTTTCGACCTATCAGGCTTTCCGACCTATCGGGCTTTCCGACCTATCGGGCTTTCCGACCTATCGGGCCTTCCGACCTTATTGGGCCTTCCGACCTAGTGGGCCTTCTGACCTAGTGGTCCTTCCGACCTTATCGAGCCTTCTGACCTTATTGGGCCTTCCGACCTTATCGGGCCTTCCGACCTATTGGGCCTTCCTTATCGGGCCTTCCGACCTATCGGGCCTTCCGACCTATCAGGGCTTCCAACCTTATCGGGCCTTCCAACCTATTGGGCTTTCCGACCTATTGGGCTTTCCAACCTATTGGGCTTTCCGACCTATCGGGCCTTCTGACCTATCGGGTCTTCCGACCTATCGGGCCTTCCGACCTATTGGGCCTTCCGACCTATTGGGCCTTCCCACCTATCGGGCCTTCCCACCTTCTATCCTATCAGGGCCTTCCAACCTATCGGGCCTTCTAACCTATCGGGCCTTCCGACCTATCGGGCCTTCCGACCTATCAGGCCTTCCGACCTATCGGGCCTTCCGACCTATCGGGCCTCCCGACCTTATGGAGCCTCCCAACCTATCGGGCTTCGCAACCCATGGGGCCTCCCAACCTTATCGGGCCTTCCAACCCATGAGGCCTCCTAACCTATCGGGTCTCCCGACCTATTGGGCATCCCGACCTATCGGGCTTCGCAACCTATTGGCCCAGATGAAAAAACAATTGAAAGTGAAATTGCAAAAAATGCTTTCAAGTCAAAAATAAAAAAAGGGACATGTGTCGATTTTAAGATGGTGACGTGGAGGCATGATGGGGAGAGAAACTCCTTCATTATATAAAATATACTTAGTTATCCAATTAAAACATTTTGATCCTACACCTCAGCTATTTTACTTTTTTTTTTTTTTTTGGCAAAGAGACCTCAGCTGTTTTAGTTGTGATAACTATTTCAACGAAAGACTATTCCAGCTCCGTCTCTAGAACAAAAAATATAATAAACTTAAAATTTAGAAAAAATGACTCGCTTAAATACATATTCTGGGTTTCTATTTTTCATTGTCTTCTCACCTTCTTTCTCTTGTCTTTTGGAAAGAAAAACTCTTCATTTTAATGCTTCAGATTCAACTTTTTGGAGTACTTCCTTTCTCTCATTGATAATGATAGAAAAGTCAAACCGTTGAAACTGCGTGAGCCACCCTCTAGGGCCAGCAACCATGGGAAGCCTATTGACTCACGCTGCTCTTCTCTCGCAGTCGCAGAAGATGCAGATGCAATTGGATTGGCCCCAAGTGTGGAAACAATGTTCTTCTTTGCACTGATATTAAAGAGTGTGAATAAAAGAAAATCGTCAAATTTGTTAAGAACCTTAGAAATGATTAAAGGGTTTCTTATTCCACAAGTTTGGGAGGCTGTGTCTTTATAAACAGACACTTACATTCGACTTAATGTATAATGAGCCGTAAAGGTATATTACATGGGTGTCAGCCCAATAACCCCCCTCAAGGTGGAGTGTGCAGGTTACAAACACCCAGCTTGAGAAGGAACTCCTCAAATTGCTTACGACATAGAGCTTTGGTCATAATATCAGTAAGTTGAGACTTTGTCGAAACATGTTGTCTTGATGACGCCTCGAATGATCCCATCCTGTATATAATGACAGTCCATACCAACATGTTTGGTGCGGGCATGATAAATCGGATTGGCTGCAAGATTGATAGCAGATAAACTATCCGAATGAACAAGAACAAGTTTAGTGCAGTCGACTCCTAATGCAGGAAGCAGTTGACGTAACACCATAATCTCTTGGACCGTGTCCGCCATGGCTTGGTATTCAGCCTCAACTGATGATCGTGAGACAACATCCTGTTTGGTGGTTTTCCATGACAGGGGAGAACCACCCAATTGAATGAACCATCCTGTAAGAGAGTGACGTGTAACTGGACACACACCCCAATCCGAGTCACACCAAGCAGTGAGAGTGAGACTCGTAGTTGCGCAAAGCAGGATATCCTGTCCCAGACAGGACTTCAGATATCGGACCACATGGAGAGCTGGTTCCCAATGATCGGGTTTCAGATCACTCATGAACTGCAATAATATATGAATGACGTACGACAGCTCTGGACGAGTTATACCAAGATAGATGAGTTTGCCCACCAAGCGACGGTAACACGTCGGAAATGGAAGAGAGGAATCCTGCGCAAAAGCCAGCTGATGGTGTTGCTCAAGAGGAAACTCGACAGGTTTTACGCCGAGAAGACCCGATTCAGAGATAATGTCCAAGGCATACTTGCATTGGCAGAGATATACCCTAGAAGGATTCCGAGAAACTTCAACTCCCAGAAAATAATGCAAAATCCCCAGGTTTTTCATACGGAAGCAAGTGCTTAGATACGTCTTGAATTCGGTGATGACTTCAACTGAGCTACCAGTAATGATTATGTCATCGACATAGACCAGAACACGCAGGGTCGTATTGCCATTAGCGAAAGTTAAAAAAGAGTAGTCAGCATCATTTTTCCGAAATCCGTAATCATTTAACGCAGATGGCAGCTTTGCAAACCAGCAGTGAGGTGCCTGTTTAAGGCCGTACAAGGATTTGCGAAGACGACATACTTTGGTGTTGTCTTATGTACGAAATCTCGGAGGAAACTGCATATACACTTCTTGAAATTCTTTTTCAAGATCTCCGTGAAGAAAGACATTGTGTATGTCCATTTGATGGACTTCCCAATTATGTGCAACAACCTGTTGTAGAAATGCTCGAACTGTGACCATCTTAGCAACTGGAGAAAATGTTTCGTTGAAATCCTCTCCTTCTGTTTGATTATTCCTGAGCACGACAAGTCGAGCTTTGTGACGAGCAAGAGAACCATCCGCATTATACTTAAGACGGAAAGTCCATTTGCAGCCTAGCGCTTTCTTCCCCGGGGAATTCTGTTTCGATGAAAACAACATCACGTGAGACAGAAACCACACCTGTCTTGATGTTATAGACACGCCAACCCTTCTTATGAAATGGGTAACCGAGAAACACAGAATGGGTGCCTCGACTGGCAAATTTGTCACCTCCGTGTTTTTGATTATGCACGTAATATAGACAGCCAAACACTCGAAGATGATTTAGGGGAGGTGGTCGTTTATAGATGAGCTCGAAAGGTGTTTTGCTTTGTAGAATGGCTGTGGGCGTGCGATTGATGAGATACCAGCAGCCAGAGCACAATAACCCCAAAGTTCAATCGGAAGACTGGCTTGAAACTGTAAATCACGTGCAACATTTAATATGTGACGGTGTTTCCATTCCACACGTCCATTATGTTGTGGCGTACCAACACAAGACGTTTCATGAAAAATGCCCTGTTGAGGGAAGAAATCAGAAAGACAAATGAACTCCGATCCATTAACACTTCGTATCATTCGAACTTTGGTGGAGAACTGGCGATCAACGAGAGCAAGGAAATTATTTAAATGAATTGGTGCATCTGTTTTGTTCGAAAGTAAGTATATCCAGACAGCTTAGGAGTAATCATCCAGGATGGTGAGAAAATAACGAGACCCACACAGAGTTGTAGTGCGATAAGGACCCAAGAGGTCACAGTGAATCATTTCGAAAGGAAAAGTCGTCTTATTCATACTTAATGGAAAAGAATCTCATGCTTAGCACAAATACAAATATCACATGTTTTAGAATCAAAAACCACATTACTAGAATCCAAAAACTCTAACATCTCCAACGCTTTAGAGGAAGGATGGCCTAGACGACGATGCCAAACATCCTTGGTCAAACCGTTTGAACTTTGAATCGCAGCTGCAGCCTCCACGCCTCTGAAAAAAATATAAACCATGCAATTATCAACCCGCTCCAATCAGCATCTGAGTAATGCGGTCCTGAATGATACAAATCTCAACAGTAATCTGAACAATGCAGCCCCTGTCACGATTTAGCTGAGGGACGGAGATGAGATGACAGTCATGTCCATCAACGAAATAAACATCATTGAGATATAAAGAAGAGCCTAAGCAAACTCCTCCATTCTTAGTGGAAGTAGTAAACCATCCATCAAGCAGTTTAATCATAACAGGAGCCATATCTGAAACATCACACAGAAAACCAAGTGTGCCTGTCATGTGATTCGAGGCACCCGAGTCAATTATCCAAGATTCGAGGGGATACATACCAGATGGTTAATCAGATACATCAAGCTTGCGTTCTTCAAGCATGTGAACCAATGTTTTCCACTGTGCATCTGTCAGACCACTAACACTGACTCTGTCTGCTGCAGTTAAAGCAAGAGTGTGCATAAGAGAAGCTGAGACATGTAGACCATTTGGAGAAGGAGAACCGTGATACAGAGTTGTGACATGATAAGCTTTAACAGAGCCGTTTCCACAACCTGCACCACCAGATGATTTTTTTCGTGCACCACCAGTTTTAAGCAATTTCCTTTCTTCCCACCAAGAAGGATAACCGATATGACGAAAGCATTTTTCAGCCAGATGACCGTTTCGACCACAGTCAGTACACACACGTCCAGATTGACTTTTATTGGTAGGAAAAGTTTGTGGTTTGTTTGTAGTATGAACCACAAAACTAGCACCTTCCAGTTGCTCATTATGCTTGCGAACAAGCAACTTTGATTCTTCGTATTATGTTACAATGTTGTAAGCTTCTTCGAGAGAAAGCAAAGGTACACGAGAGAGAAGAGAGGATTTCACAGCTCCGTATTCTGTTTCATCGAGTCTGTACGGTTTCGATCTCGAAATTTACGAAGGTAAACCTCACTTTCTCTCAATCACTCGTTTTTCAAGAAGAAGAAATAGAACAGAATACGAAAGCAAAGTACACATGAAGTTGTTTACCCGGTGTTCACAACTCTTCCGCAACCATGGGAAGAGTGCTACGTCACCGGGGCTGATCACAGATCAGCAATCCACTATAACAACTCTAACTCGAGCTTCTCTCTCTCAAAACAGTGGTGTAATCTCTCTTGTTCTTCTCGATACAATTACAGAATGAAAAAGAAGTTATGATCTAAGAGAAGCTGAAAGGACTACGTACTAGCTCACCTACTCAAATGTGCACAACACGTAACTCTTTCGCTAGACTAATCTAAAACCCTCTCTACCTAACAGAGACTTACCCATACTTAGAGAAAACTGGAAGAATGATAGACAAATATTCTTCAAATCTCCACTTTGACTAACATTCTTCACGCTTGTTATAGTTGGCCAACCATGAGCAAACCCACTCATCACTCATACATACTTGTACGAGAAAAAAACTAACCTAAGACAACCCTCTCAGCTTTGATATATTTCCCGAATAAACCCATTCGGCTGTTCTTCTGAATCCTTGTATCTTCCTTCTTAATCCTCAGTAACTCGAAATAGCTCTAAAGCATCTTGAAGTTTACCTACAGGAAGAACCTAAGTGAAAATGTTAGCAGGATTATAAGCAGTTGCAATTTTCTTTACCTCAACTGTACCATCTGATATCAAATCACGAATGAAAGGATATTTGACAGCAACACATTTAGTCCTTTCGTGATGAACAACATTCTTAGCAAGTGCTATGGTACTTTGAGAATCATAGAATATACTGACTGTATCTTGCTTGAAATCCAATTCATTCATGAATCCTTTTATCCAAACAGCTTCTTTTGCTGCTTCAGTCAGAGCTATGTATTCAGCCTCTTTCGTAGATAGCACCACCACTTTTTGTAGACTCGACCTCCAACTTATGTCATTGCCTCCAACAGTGAACACTAACCCTGACGTAGATCTTCTCTTGTTAAGATCTCCACCATAATCAGAATCACAATAGCCATTCGCTTCAAAATTTCCTTCCTTTCTGTAACATAATTTGACCTTACGAATCCCACTAATATATCTAAGTATCAATTTGACAGCTGACCAATACTCATTCAGTGGTCTACTCATGAATCTACACACGACTCCTACCGCATGAGCCAAGTCTGGTCTAGTACCTATCATCCCGTACATCAGGATTCCAACCGGACTTTGATAAGGTACATTCTTCATCTCGTCAAATTTATCCTCTGCTTCTTTATCTGTAGCTGACTTCAGCTTGAAATGCACACCTAGAGGAGTTCCTACTGCCTTGGATTGATCCATTCCAAAATTTCCTAAGACACGTAACAAATATCCGTCTTGGGAAATAGTTAACGTTCCTTCCTTTCTGTTTCGGGTGATTTCCATTCCTAGAATCTTCTTAGCATCTCGAGGGTTTTCATCTCAAACTCAGAACCCAGAAGTACTTTTAACTGGAAAATCTGTTCTCTGTTCGTAGAGGCAATCAAAATATTATCGACGTAAAGCAATAGATAGATATAGTCATCACTATTTAATTCTTTAAAATAGACACAACTATCATATTCACTACGTCTATATCCATTTGATTGCCTAAACTCATCGAACCTATTGTTCCATTGCCTAGGAGATTGTTTCAGACTGTATAAAGAACGTTTAAGTAAGCATACCTTTTCTGGATTATCTTTATCCACGTACCCTTCTGGTTGTTCCATGTATATGGTCTCATCCAAGAATCCGTGTAGAAATGCCGTCTTAATGTCCATTTGCTGAAGTTCCATGTCAAAATGAACCACCATTGAAAGCAGAAACCGGATTGAAATATGTTTAACAACCTGAGAGAAGATCTCTTGATAGTCCACTCCTTCTTTCTGTGAGTATCCTTTCGCCACTAACCTTGCTTTAAACCTTGGTCCTTATACTCCAGTAATTCCCGCTTTCCTTTTGAACACCCATTTGCAGCCAATGGGTTTCTGAGACAAATCTCTATCGACCAATATCCAAGTCTTATTTTTCTTCAAGGATAGCATCTCCTCATCAGAAGCTTCTATCCATTGATCACTATCTGCATCTTGTATTGCTTCTTCATAGCTACTCGGCTCCGGTTTTCCTCCGTCTTCTATAATCAAGTATGCATAACCGGCTATGTCTTCATCATCTGGATATGTCTGATAGTCTTAAAGCTTTACTGACGGTTTAATTTGCCTCTTTCCTCTGTCTCTAACTAACTGATAATCTCTCGGATCTTGTTCTTCAGAATTTGTTTCCACTTAGTTTTCAGCTGTTGATTCTACTTGTTCTGAAGAAGCTCCACCTTGAGATGATTCCCCTGAGTCCCTGTTATTACCTGCAAGATCATATCTCACCAACTCGTCAGATAACATAAAACATTTGTTCATACCTGAGTGACATGCTGATTTGTCCTCTTTGTACACGAGATCTTCTCGAAACACCACATTTCGACTGATCACACATTTCTGATCTTCTAAGACCCAAACTCTGAATCCCTTGACTCCTTCCGGATATCCAATAAAGACTCTTTTCTTTGCGCGAGTCTTTAGTTTCCTATCGTCTGTGTGAATGTATGTTATACACCCAAAGCGTCTTAGATTCTGTAAATCAGGAATGACTGATGTCCATTCTTCATCTAGAATCTTAAAGTCATTAGCTGAAGATGGTGTCCTGTTGATTAGGTATACTGTGGTCGATACAGCTTCAGCCCAGAACTTCTGCTCCAAACCGCATTCACTAAGCATACTTCTGACTTTATTTAGAATTGTCCTGTTGAGTATTTCTGCTACTCCGTTTTGTTGTGGGGTATACACACATGTCTTATGTCTCAGTATACCTTCTTCTTTGCAGAATTCATCGAACCTTTGATTGCAGAATTCCAGACCATTGTCTGTACGAAGACGCTTCAGTTTTCATTAGGTCTGAACCTCCACTATCTTCTTCCATTCTAAAAACTTGTCAAAAGCTTGATCCTTAAATTTTTAGAAAGTATACCCATACCTTCCTAAACCAATCATCTGTAAATCTTATGAAATATTGACATTTCCCTAAGCTCATTGGAACATTCGGTGAACCCCATAAGTCCGAGTGAACATAGTCAAGTTTCTCCTTTGTGTTATGCTGAGGTGGTCCGAAACTGACTCTGTGTGTCTTTCCGATTACACAATCTTCACAGAACTTCAGGTCCGTGACGTTATCTTTGTCTAAACAACCTTTCTTGACCAGTATATCAAGTGACTTCTGACTGGCATGACCAAGACGACTATGCCAAAGTTTCGTCTTACCAGTATTATTATTATCTTGATCAGAGTTACTTCCCTGTTCTGTCACGCAAGCTTCATACTTCTTTGAAGCTCCAAGAAGAAAATATAGTGTATCATTTCCTCTTCTCTTTCCCTTCAGGATTACAATACATCCTTTTATAACCTTCAAAATGCCATTCTTTCCTTTGAACTCACAGCCTTTATTCTCTAGAGTTCCAAGAGAACTCAGATTTCTGGCTATTTCTGGCATATACCTTACCTCATGAAGAACAAATGTTGTGTTGTCCAGATTAACAAACCTTACTGACCCTATTCCTTTGATTTCTACATAGGAATCATTCGCCATCCTTACTTTTCCAGTAGCCACCTCCTTAAATTCAATGAAATGATCCCTCCTCGGTGTCATATAAAATGAACATGCTGAATCCAGAACCCAGTCATCTTGATTCAACACACACTGAGAAATATTTACTTTTCTAGCAATAAGACCTGCTAGTTCATCTGAATCATCCCTATCCATTGCTGATTCGCCCTTGTTCTCAGTATAGTTCCTATGCTTATTTTTTTCTAACCACTTATAACATTGTTTCTTATAGTGCCCCTCTTTACCACAGACCCAGCAAATCTTCTTTCTTTCAGTAGATTTTGATCTCGACCTACCCTTGTTCTTTTCTCGAGAGGAACCTCTTGATTCTGATCTTTCTCTAACATAATGACCCTTAGAACTAGTTCCTCTATGACCTGTACTATCTTTAAATTCCTTTCCTTAGATCTAGCTGAGCTAGTAACGTCCCTAACCTTCAGAGCATCTCTACCATATTTCAAAGTCTCTTTAAGGGGTTCAAACCTTGAAGGAAGAGAGTTGAGAAGTAACACCGCTTGGAATTCTTCTTCCACCTCGATACTGAGATGGCGGAGCTCAGCTATTATTTTCATAAAGTCATCAACGTTCTCGTCTATTGAACGATGATCTTGCATCTTGAACCCATAGAGTTTGAGTTGTGCGTGAACTCTATTCGGTAGTTCCTTAGTGATATGAGGCATTTTTACCTCATCCTAACCTTTGTTTTGCAGGTTCTATCGAGTCTTTTTAGTCTTTATCGAGTCGTCTCAGGTCACTAAGGAGCTATAAGCGAAGATATGAGGGATTGGAGCCTCTGGAGAAAATAGGAGTCGTAATGAAGGAAAAGAACCCGAGTTTGAAGATCATCACCCGATGGAGCACCTGCTCCCCTTCAGAGCACATGCTCCACTTTGAAGCACATGCTCCATCCGTCTGGAGCAGATATGGAAACTCCACTTACCTAGTTTTGGGACGTGAGGAAGGAAGAAAAGAGAGAGAGAGCCGTCACCACACACATCTTATCTTACCTTCGATTTCTAGCTAGAGAGAGACATACCTTTTGATAAGAATTTTTGAGAGTTTTTCTACTTGTAAGATTTGTAGAAGAATCTCTGCCACACTTGAGAAGAATTCTGAACCTTTGTTATTTCTATTTTATATTTCATGGATTCTCTTTCACTTGTTGCTGTGTTTTCTGATTTCATGTCTGAGTAGATCCTCTTGTTAGACCAAGGATTTCAATAGTATTCATGAGTTAATAGGTTGAACACAAATAGGGATTTGAATAGATTGTGTTCACCACTTGTTAGTCTTAATGCCTGAATTGAACTGATCA
Source organism: Iljinskaea planisiliqua (assembly GCA_900108845.1). NCBI lineage: Eukaryota > Viridiplantae > Streptophyta > Magnoliopsida > Brassicales > Brassicaceae > Iljinskaea > Iljinskaea planisiliqua. The sequence goes on along the minus strand of FNXX01000015.1, from coordinate 717,907 downwards.
CTTAATTCATGATTTTAGGTTAATCTATTCATCAAAAATGTAATAGGTTGCTAGAAGAGACTTTGGTGAGCAACTTGTCCTTAGCCAACGACAGTTGATGTTAAGGCAAATTGTGAGCATATCGAACCTGTGCAATAATGCTTGTCTGCGATTCTAGGACCAAACGACAATTTATGATTTTAGGTTGTTAGATAAAGTTGTTGATGCCACGACAGTGGATTGATATTACTTCTATGTTTGAGCTCTAGACTTGCGCTTAATTGTCCCTTGAATTGTTCGACCCCTTACTCTGAATTTCATGCAAAAAAACTTTGGTCTAACACTTGTTTTATTTAAGTTTAATCATTGTTTAAACCTGTTACTTGTTTCACGAAGAGCGAAACCAACTTGCTTGCTTAGCTTTCTTTCAATACCTCATAGAGACAAAGCGTAACACTGGTCCTCTTGAAATCGAACCTATTTGTATTACAATCATAAGCTGTGCACTTGCAGTAGAAAATAAATCATTAAATCCAGTGTATCAATTTTTTGGCGCCGTTGCGACGGGGACCAATTCGTTACCTCTGTTTCTTGGTTTGAATTTCAGTCTAAGATATTTCTAATTTGTTTATATTCTTCTCCCTTGTGTGTGTTTCAGGTGCATGACCACAAGAACCACAAGGAGCAAGAACTCTGAGAATCTCGTCATCCTAACCAACGAACAGTTATCTAGAAGAGAGCGAGAAAACAGGCAAAACCGAGCTGTACAAGTGTTTGCTCCTGTTCCTGTTCCTACTACCGACACTAATCCTGTCTCTGCACCTGTCCAAGTTCTTGATATTGTGGATATGGCCGACAGAGGCAATGCTGAAATGACAGCTGAGCTGCAAAGACTTCGCCAAGAGATGGAGCAACTGAAACAACCATGGCAGCAACAGCCAGCGATTGGAGATAAGGACAATCCGCATGCCTTTTATCAAAATAGAGCTGTGATTGTCCAACCCACGATTCAGAGGCAAGACTTTGAGATCAAGCCTCAAATGATCACTTCGGTGAAGCAGCATTTATTCTATGGTTGCCTGCAGAAGTCCCGATAGACCACATCGAAAATTTTGAAGAAATCTGCAGCACGACTGGTTCAAATGGAGTGCCTCACGACTTTCTGAAGTGTAAGCTGTTTCCATTCTCTTTGGCGGACAAAGCTTCACGCTGGCTTAAGTCATTACCACCTGGGTCATTGACAACATGGGCTGAGTGTAGATCAGCATTCTTGGATCACTTTTACACCAAGTCCAAGACCGCAGCTTTAGGAACAAGATATCCTCATTCCAGCAACATTTCGGAGAAGCCTTTTGCGAGGCTTGGGAAAGGTTCAAGGAGTACAGAAGAGAGTGTCATCATCATGGGTTCACTGATTAACAAATTCTGGGGACCTTCTATGATGGTGTTGATTGGGATTACATGAATACTCTGAATGCAGCTAGTAATGGCGATTTTATGACAAAGTCCAAGGAGGGTGCTTTTGAACTGATTGAAAACTTGGCTGCAAGTTCCAGCAGCAAGTCTCCTGAATATGACAGAACAAGGAAGGTCAGTAGTGTGAAGCTCAAAAGATTGATGAGCTCACAGCCAAGATGAACCTTTTGCTAAAGGGGAACCAAAAGACAGTCCATTTTGTTGAGGAAAATGGAGAAGCACCTCTATCTAAGGAGTTTGGAGATGACCAGGATGATAATCAGCTAGAGGTCAACTATGTGAATGGGCAAGGGTTTGTGCAAAATCGTGGGTTCAATCAAGCCTATAAGAGCCACCCCAACTTGTCCTACCGGAGCACCAATGTGGAGAACCCACAAGATCAAGTATACACACAACAACAAGGGAGCCAGAATCAGCTGTCTCAGAATGTGGGGTTTCAGAAAAGCTACTCCAACAATTCACAAGGGAAGCAGTTCATCACCAATCAGGGGCAGAATCGCTTCCAAGGAGGACAACAAAAGTCGCAATATACTAACATGCAACTTTCTTCGAGTTCTGCAAACACCCCCCAAGATGATTTGAAGAACCTTATGCAGCAGCTGTTGCTTAATCAACAAAAGTCATCTTCAGAAATGAATGCTAAGGTTGATCACATGTACAATGACATGAATGACAAGTATGAGGTTGTGTGGACTCACATGAAGAAATTGGATGTTCAGGTTGCACAAACTGCAGAAGCTGTCAAGAGAACACCTGAGACTCTTCCTGGGAAGCCTGAAAATTAAAGAGCTGAATACATTAATGCCATCGAATTGAAAAGTGGGAAGACACTTCAGGTACCTACAGCACCAACTCAGAAATCGGAAAAGGGAAGGAGATCGCTGAGGAGCACCCGCTCCAAGAAGAACAACATGCTCCAGGGGAAGAAAACTCGAAGGAGCATCCCTCAACGTCCGGAGCACCTGCTCCAACTCCATCTCAGGGTGCTCCAGGCGGAGATTTTACGATGGAGCACCCCAGCCCATCGACGGAGCACATGCTCCATCAGGGTGCTCCACTCACACCTGCAGAAAAACCTGCAGCAGCTCCAGAAAGGGTTTACAAGCCTAAGGTGCCCTACCCAGTCCCACCTAAGAAATCCCGTAAGGACCTAGAAGAGGTTAAATGTAAGGAGCTGCTTCGAGACATAACCATTAAAATTCCATTGGTTAATGCTGCCCAAATGATGCCCTCTTTGAAGAGGTACATAAAAGGATTGCTGGTCGGAAGAGTAGCTGACGATGAGGATGCGATGCTGGTTTCAAAAGACTGTAGTGCAAAATAAAGTACCCAGAAAGATGGGTGATTCAGGGAAGTTTGTTCTATCTGTGCAAATCGGACCCAATATCTTTGCTTGCTCACTCTGCAATTTGGGTCCAAGTGTAAACCTTATGCCATACTCTGTGGCCAAGAGACTGGGTTTCACCAAGTTCAAGCCGACAATGATCTCTCTGGTTTTTGCTGACAGATCAACAAAGCTGCCCGTAGGAATTCTTGAGGACTTACATGTGACGATAGGGAATACACTAATCCCTACTGATTTCATGGTTCTGGAACTTGATGAAGAGCCAAGAGACCCTCTTATTTTGGGTAGACTGTTCCTTTGCACAGCAGGTGCAATAATTGATGTAAGGAATGAAGTGATTGATCTCCAACTGGGAGATATTGTGGTGAAGTTCGAAATGGATAAACTTCTTAAAAGACCCATGCTGGATGGACAAACTTTCACCATTGAAGGTGATGATGCAATCTCAGACCAAATGGTTGAAGAGGTTCTATCCAATGATCTATTAGAGGTTGCATTGACTATGGCTGAAGGAAAACATGGTTTTCTGAGCGAGGATGCTGATGGTTTTGCAAAGATGCTGGATTCAAGCCTCGGTTTGGAAAGGATGGTAGCCTACATGAGCCTAGAAGAAGGGCAGAACTCGACTGCAGAAGACAACAATGGAGCACCTGCTCTGAATTTAGGAGCACCCGCTCTGAAGTCAAGTTTTGTCGATGGCCCTTGGAGCGAGCTGAAAGCTCCCAAGCTTGAGCTGAAAACACTTTCTGCCGGGCTAAGGTACGCATTCCTTGGAACAAACTCTATTTACCCTGTGATAGTAAACTCTGAGCTGAACAATGTGGAAGTTGCTTTGCTTTTGTGTGAGCTAAGGAAGTATAGAAAGACATTAGGATACTCACTTGATGATATCACTGGAATCTCTCCTGATCTTTGCATGCATAGAATATATCTAGAAGATGAATCGATGAGCTCTATAGAACATCAAAGGAGGTTAAACCCGAATTTAAAAGATGTTGTTAAGAAGGAGATAATGAAACTTCTAGAGGCTGGTGTAATCTATGCTATTTCCGATAGTACATGGGTTAGTCATGTTCATGTAGTTCCTAAGAAAGGTGGTATTACTGTGATAAAAAATGATTGGAATGAACTGATACCAACTAGGACTGTAACTGGCCATAGAATGTGCATAGATTATCGGAAATTGAATGCTGCAACCCGTAAGGACCACTTTCCTTTGCCCTTTATTGATCAAATGCTTGAAAGACTTGCTAACCACCCATACTATTGCTTTCTAGATGGTTACTCTGGTTTCTTTCAGATCTCAATCCATCCGGATGACCAGGAGAAGATGACATTCACATGTCCCTATGGCACCTTCGCCTACAGACGAATGCCGTTTGGCTTGTGCAATGCTCCAGTTACATTCCAGCGATGCATGATGTCCATTTTTGCTGACCTCATCGAAGACATTATGGAGGTTTTCATGGACGATTTCTCCGTCTATGGAAGCTCTTTTTCTGTCTGTTTGTCGAATTTGTGCAGGGTACTTCAATGATGTGAAGAGAAACATCTGGTTCTGAACTGGGAGAAATGCCACTTCATGGTGAGGAATGGGATCGTGCTGGGTCATCGAATTTCAGAACAGGGTATCGAGGTGGATAAGGCGAAGATAGAGGTTATGATGAGCTTACAACCGCCTACATCTGTCAAAGGAATCCACAGTTTTCTGGCCCGGGTCATGCTGGTTTCTACCGGAGGTTTATCAAGGACTTCTCCAAGATAGCGAGACCTCTTACACAGCTGTTGTGCAAGGAGGCGAAGTTTGAGTTCGATTGCGCCTGCCTTGAGGCTTTCCACACGTTCAAAGGAGCACTGGTCAGTGCTCCCATTGTGCAACCACCAGATTGGGAGTTGCCATTTGAAATCATGACAGACGCAAGTGATTATGCAGTCGGTGTAGTTCTGGGTCAGAGGAATGACAAGAAGCTGCATGTCATCTATTATGCGAGCCGAACTCTGGATGAGGCTCAATGCAAGTATGCCACCACAGAGAAGGAACTTCTAGCGATTGTTTTTGCCTTTGAGAAGTTTCGGTCTTACCTGGTTGGGTTAAAAGTAATCGTGCATACAAACCATGCTGCACTGAAGTACCTGTTGACTAAGAAGGACGCCAAGCCAAGGCTCCTAAGATGGATTCTTTTGCTACAAGAATTTGATCTGGAAATTGTAGACAAGAAGGGAGTTGAGAATGGAGTTACAGATCATCTATCTAGGATGAGGATAGAGACAGAGATGCCTCTAGATGACAGCTTCCTTGAAGAGCAAATTTATGCTATAAGTGTATGCCAGGTCGTGCAGCACCCGCTCCGTTTCAGAGCACCTGCTCCACCCGATTTTTACAGCCAAGTCGATAAGGCACTGCACACGAAATTACCCTGGTTTGGAGAGATAGCCAACTACCTAGCTGCTGAACAAGAACCAAAGGGGTTTGTGGGTAACAAGAAAAAGAAGTTCTTGAAGGATATAAGACACTATTTTTGGGATGAGCTTTACCTCTATAAGCATTGCACATATGGAGTTTTAGAAGATGTGTAGCTGAAGTGGACATTCCAGAAATCTTATACCACTGCCATGGTTCTCCATATGCTGGACACTTTGCCACTTTCAAGACAGTCTCTAAGGTGCTACAGGCAGGATATTGGTGGCCAACTATGTTCAGAGATGCCCATCGATTTGTGTCTAGGTGTGACTCATGCCAAAGACAAGGCAATATAAACAAGAGGAATGAAATGCCACAGAACTTCATCCTGGAGGTTGAAGTCTTTGATGTGTGGGGGTTGGAATTTATGGGGCCATTTCCATCATCTTTTGGAAATGAGTATATCCTAGTGGCTGTGGACTATGTGTCCAAATGGGTAAATGCTTTGGCAAGTCCCACAAATGATGCCGGAGTAGTGATCAAGATGTTCAAAACAATCATTATCCCAAGGTTTGGTGTACCTAGAGTGGTCATAAGCGATGGAGGATCCCACTTCATCAAAAAGATCTTCGACACCTTATTGAAAAGGAATGGTGTGAAACACAAGGTTGCATCTCCATACCATCCTCAAACTAGTGGACAAGTCGAAATCTCCAACAGGGAATCAAGAGTATCCTGCAGAAAACCGTGGGAAGAACAAGGAAAAATTGGACTTCCAAGCTTGATGATGCTCTTTGGACATATAGAACTGTCTATAAGACACCCTTAGGGACAACACCATTTCACTTGGTGTATGGAAAAGCTTGTCACCTTCTTGTAGAGCTTGAGTTCAAAGTAACATGGGCAGTGAAGATGTTCAACTTCCATGTTAAATCTGCCTCAGAAAGGAGGATGATGCAGCTGCACGAGTTGGAAGAAATAAGGCATCTTGCCTATGATAACTCCAAGATCTACAAGGAGAGAACTAAGGCCTACCACGACAAGAGGATTCTGACCCGGAATTTTGCTCCAAATGATCAAGTGTTGCTGTTTAATTCCCGGTTGAAGTTGTTTCCCGTAAAGCTAAGGTCAAGATGGTCTGGGCCTTTCACAATCAAGGAAGTCAAACCATATGGAGTTGTGGTGTTGCTGGACACCAAGGGAGGAGAATTTGTCGTCAATGGTCAGCGGATCAAGCCATATCTTGCTGAATCTTACTTCGCAGAAGGAGAAACACTTCCCTTAGGCGATCCTCCTCAAGCCTAAATGGCTAGCCAAGTCAAGCTTGTGACTTAAACCAAGCGCTTGGTGAGAGGCAATCCACCAGTAAGAGTCTCTAACTTTGAAATTCTTGTTTTCTCTTTATGCTAACTTTTAGTTTTCATCCTATAAAAAAAAAAAAAACAGGCTATGTGTGTTCTCGGCGATCAGATGGAGAAGGAAAAAAGAAGCACCCAAACGGAGCACCTGCTCCGTTCTCTCCCAGGATGCTCCAGGCGTAACTTACTCGACAGAGCACCCCAGCTTCAAACGGAGTACATGCTCCTTTGGGGTGCTCCAATTTTCGTGACCAGGTAAGTGATTTGGGCTGGTTTAAATCGGTTTTCACTCGGTTTCAATCAAAAATTCTTTCAATTTTAATTGGGTTTTAACCTAAACCAGCCGATTTTCCCTATAAAAGGAACCCCCTCTCCCCACTTCTTCTTCTTCATCGCGACCACCTCTCTCTCTTTGGTTTTTGCTAAATTCCTAACTTCTGCAATTCTCAACCAAACTGAGTGATTCTTAAGCCTAAACCACTCGAATTCTTGTCCTGAGTCTGTTTCTACCATTGATTTCGATAACAAGCAAATGTATGAGCTTGAAAACCCCCTTTTCAGTCGCTACCCATCTTTGGGACTTGAGGTTTTGTGCTCTCTCTCTCTCTGAACTGCTTGTGCGAACTGTTCTAGATGTTTTTCATGATGATTTGTGCAATTATAGTTTGAATGGAGTTCAAAATAGACACATACAAAATTTTGGAAAAAGCTTGAAAGTCCATCAATGGTGAAAATCGTGTTGCATGTTGAATTGAGTTTGAGATATGAGTTTTACTCCTTCAATGAGTCCTCAATACACAAAGATTTGATTGTTCATCAATGATACAAACTTGACTGCCAAAATCGTGTGATTTCCATTTGTGTAAAGCTCACTTTAAAAATGTCTCTTGTGTGTTATACAGGAGAATGCAGCCCAAGAACGTCCGCTACACGAACCGGAAAGGAAAGGGAGTAAGTACCTCGGCCCAAGCGGACCCTCGAACCGCACTATGGCCGCACCCTGAAGGAGAACGTTTTGAGCTCCCGGATGACAGCATCCCCGTGCACTCTGATGAGAAGTGGGACCAAACCGATTGCTTCTACTACAACGCGCTGCTGGGCGTGAAGATAGAGCCCACCCGGTTCATGTGCTCGGATACGTTGAAGCGGTTGGGAATCGAGAAGGAGGTGTCTGAAATCTTCCTCAGAGGCAAGTTCATGGGCTTCGCTCTGGAAACCGAGGTACTCTACCCCGAGCTCACTCGCCAGTGCCTCGCCACAGCGAGGATTCACTATGCCGACCCCAGAACCCGGCTGCGGATGAAGCATCTCTCTCCTTCTTTGCTGATGGGAGGAAGTACTCCATCACCAACGGAGAGCTTAATGATGTCTTCGGCTTCCACGCAGAAGACAAGGACCTCACCTTCCCGAAACGGTTCCCCATCTCCAGCCAGTTCTGGCAGACGATCGCATCCGGCCCTTACGCCTCTTGCTCCGCGAGCTAGTCCTTGATCCGCCACCCTGCTGTGCGCCTCTGCGTAAGACTATACAGCCAGCTGTTCTTTGATCGCGACGTCGGCAACAAGGTACACCTCGACGAGCTCCTCATGCTCTAATATGGTTGCGGAGACTTGGTGGCCGAGTCGTATGGAGCACCGCACCCAACGGTGCACCAGGTCAACCTTGGTCTTCAGTTCGCCGAGACGATAGTGGTGACAAAGGATAGAGCACGCACCGGTGCAATAGGGAAGAATGAGCGCATTGGGAGCCTTCTCACCACCCTCTTCCAGACCTGTAAGGTACCCCTCAGACATGCTATCTGTGTTTCTCAGATCAAGCGGATGGACACAGCTCACCTCATCAGCTCGAAGATCCTCCGAGACCAGGACACCTACCAGTTCAGGGGCGTGAATGGGGAGACTCTCTTCAGCAAGCTCCCTCAGCCAGCGATCACCCGCCTCAACTCTGAGTTTGACCTGCACTTCATGCCGCACCTGGACTTTCTGTGCTCAGACCCTCTCCGGCATACTCTTTTCGCTACACCCGCCAGCTCTTCCAGAGCACTACCGCCTCACCTGGAGGACGTGGAGACGCTCCGCACCACTCCACGCACACTGACGCTCCCCTACCACACCACCACCACTCAGGGTGAGTACGACCTTCCCCATATCTCTGATGAGCCTGATACAGCTGAGTACAGGCCGTGGATGATCGCTTCTCAGCGAAAGAACAACAGTCTCCTACAGCGCATCATGCAGACCTTATCCCGTGGTTGCTGCCACACCACGGCGGCGAGAGACGTCCACACAGAGCAGACGCCGGGACCTTCCGAGCAGGTTTCCCGTGGTAGGAAGCGCCAGGGGTGAGATAGGAACGAGAGTCCCGATGACACCACCCGCTGATCGCCAGTAACACCCCTCTATCACCATTGTATTATTCCATTTTCATTTCTATTATCTTTGTATCCCAACTTCATATTTACTTTCACACCAGGGACGGTGTGAAGTAAGTGTGGGGGAGGAGTTTATTGCTACTGATTTTCGTTTATTTACTTTGATTTTTGTTTGGATTTTGAGTCAGTTTTTGTCTTTGAGTCAGTCTGTTTTATTGAGTCAAGAACTTGGTTGGGAATTAGGACCTTAATTTATGATGAGATTGCACCATTCATATGATTTTAACCATCTCTCTAGTGACAATTTCTGCAGAACTTTGAGTACTCGGACAAGCTGGACCACCATACTCGGATCCCTCTCTATCCAGAACATCCCACTATACTAAGGTTTCATCGGAATGACTTTAGACTCTACTTTATCTAGACGTAATTTGAACTTAAAATCTTCTTGTTATGGGCATTAGACTAGGGGAACAAATCTATATCCAGGACTTCTTACACATTTCACCACTCTTGCTGATCCTGAATAACTAGCTCATCTTTAGCTAGTACTCACCTCTAGCCTAACCTCCTTTTAGACCACATGCACTCTTGTATTTCATTTTCCATATGTGCAGATATGTGCAAAAAGGCCGGAGAGAAAATGATTGACACAACCTCTAACTCACTCTTTCTGAAGAAATCACCAGAAGATGAGAAAGATTTCCAGGAGCACCTGCTCCATATAAGGGCACACACTCCAAGCAGCAGTGTCTGATCCAGTGCACATGCGCTAAGCTGTTAGAAGTGAGAAAAGATTTCGGGAGCACCTGCTCCGAAATGGAGCACCCGCTCCATTCCGCCCAATGAAGAAACCAAGTAAAACATATGACCTGCTGGGGTATATGGGCCGATGGATCAACATTTTCATGCTCAAGGGACACACATCATGTAAAAACCTCTTTGTCAAAAAAAAAATGATAATAAAACATGTAAAATGATAAGGAGAGGAGAGTTAGTAACTCAAAGATATATTCCTTGGCACCTGTCAATCACAAGGAAAGAAGAACCGAGATTTGAGGAGTTAGAGTTTTCAAGAGAAGAAGAGTGATTAGAGGTTGTGGAACCTCAATGAGTCCATTCTCTCTTGCTATTTTGTGCAATATGCTTCATTCTCTACAAACTCCGGTAACCCTCTAAACACTCTGAAACTCCACTACTAAAATTAGCTTCTTTATTCCCTAGCATTGTCTCTCCTAGGTAGTGCCCATGATGAGAAGTTCACGCCACCCTTTAATTGAATGTAGAGAGTTTATTGTCTGGATGGTGAACTTTGTGTGTTTGTGAATACAAGTATATATGGAATAGGGTTTGAGAAGATGTTGGTTGGGTTTGGTGAGAATGTGCTACGCTTGTTCTAAAGTATGTGGTCTGCAGATTGTGGTTGAATCATGGTCGCTGAGATTTTGAGAGTTCCCGCGTTTTCAAACCTCTCTTCTGCGGCTTAAACTTGAGTTTGTTTGAGGACAAATAAAAGTCTAAGTCCATGAGAGTCGATATGAGGCGATTTTACCTCATTTTAACCTTTGTTTCGCAGATTTTATTGAGTCTTTTTAGTCTTTATCGGTCGTCTCAGGTCACTAAGGAGCTATAAGCGAAGATATGAGGGATTAGAGCCTCAGGAGCAAAAAGGAGTCGGAATGAAGGAAAAGAACTCGAGTTTAAAGATCATCACCCGATGGAGAACCTGCTCCCCTTAAGAGCACATGCTCCACTTTGGAGCACATGCTCCATCCGTCCGGAGCAGATATGGAAACTCCACTTACCTAGTTTTGGGACGCGAGGAAGGAAGAAAAGAGAGAGAGAGAGCCGTTGCCACACACATCTTATCTTGTACCTTCGATTTCTAGCTAGAGAGAGACAGACCTTTTGATAAGAATTTTTGAGAGTTTTTCTACTTGTAAGATTTGGAGAAGAATCTCTGCCACACTTTAGAAGAATTCTGAACCTTTGTCATTTCTATTTTATATTTCATGGATTCTCTTTCACTTGTTGCTGTGTTTTCTGATTTCATGTCTGAGTAGATCCTCTTGTTAGATCAAAGATTTCAATGGTATTCATGAGTTGATGGGTTGAACACAAATAGAGATTTGAATAGATTATCTTCACCACTTGTTAGTCTTAATGCCTGAATTAAACTGATCACTTAATTCATGATTTTAGGTTAATCTATTCATCAAAAGTGTAATAGGTTGCTAGAAGAGACTTTGGTGAGCAATTTGTCCTTAGCCAACGACAGTTGATGTTAAGGCAAATTGTGAGCATATCAAACCTGTGCAATAATGCTTGTCTGCGATTCTAGGACCAAACGACAGTTTAAGATTTCAGGTTGTTAGATAAAGTTGTTAATGCCACGACAGTGGATTGATATTACTTCTATGTTTGAGCTCTAGACTTGCGCTTAATTGTCCTCTGAATAGTTGTTCGACCCCTTACTCTGAATTTCCTGCGAAAATACCTTTGTCTAACGCTAGTTTTATTTGAAGTTTAATCATTGTTAAACCTGTTACTTGTTTCACGAACAACGAAACCAACTTGCTTGCTTAACTTTCTTTCAATACCTCATAGATACAAAGCGTAACACTGGTCCTCTGGAAATCGAACCTATCTGTATTACAATCATAAGCTGTGCACTTGCAGTAGAAAATAAAACATTAAATCCAGTGTATCACTTAGGCATGTGCAAGGCCTCCAAAAGAGCCCAAGTTGTTTACCCGGTGTTCACAACTCTTCCACAACCATGGGAAGAGTGCTACGTCACCGGGGCTGATCACAGATCAGCAATCCACTATAACAGCTCTAACTCGAGCTTCTCTCTCTCACAACAATGGTGTAATCTCTCTTGTTCTTCTCGATACAATTACAGAATGAAAAAGAACTTATAATCTAAGAGAAGCTGAAAGGACTAAGTACTAGCTCACCTACTCACATGTGCACAACACGTGACTCTTTTTCTAGACTAATCTAAAACCCTCTCTACCTAACAGAGACTTACCCATACTTAGAGAAAACTGGAAGAATGATAGACAAATATTCTTCAGAGTCCATAAGGAATTTGATATGATTCTGACCAGCTCATTTCATAAACCGGACTGCCTGACCAAGCCATCAAGGAAGCAGCAGCTGGACCATGAAGATTTCCGCTTCAAAACAACATTTAGAGGAGGATTCACTCGACCAAGTGGCTATGATGGACATTCTGGTCGTACCAAAACTCACGTGGTTCAAGCTGAATCAACTGATGGTCGAAGTTCCCTTATACCCGACCAATGCGAGTTACTTAGGCCGCCCTAGCAGCTTCCAACAACCACTATTCAATGCACCTTTCAGCTGAATCAAAGGCAAGATAACAAGTCCATAAGCTGAAAACACTGAAGGAGCATGATGACCCGGATTTTAGGAACCCCTTCCTAAATCCATTTTCAGGAAGCCCTTCCTAAAGCCTTCCTAAAAACGCTTCAACTTCTCAACAAACAAAATTTGATCAACATTCGACCAGCCTGCTGAATACTTAACAAAGCCCATTCCAGAAGCCAACTATCCAATTCTCCAAAGGCCAGGCGGAAAGTCATTTTAAGTTGAAAAGTCATAACTTCATTAAAAACTAGTCTAAGGCATTAACTAGGTGCTAGTTTCGAGTTGCCTTATTTTTCACACATTCTATCTAGTTCTTAACACATTTGTACTCTATTTAAACACAATTTCGTGCATAATGAAAACAGAGCTGTTTTGAGTTGACACCTTGTGTTTTGTGAGAAAGTGATTCTCAATCTGGAACTGTTCGATCTTCTTGGTGTGTAATATCCAAGAACCTTTGGTGTATCAAGTGTATCCACAACACTTGTGTGACCATTCTATCTTACCAAAGATTTTATTAGGTGGCCTAGATAGTATCAGGCATTAGGTTTAATATACCTCTTGTTGGAACTACCTGTCTACCTCATTCTAAGGTTCCACCGCCTATCTCCTTTTGGAACGTTTAAGAAAGCATCAGGCCTTGGGTTTAATATGCCCATTGTTGGATCTTCACAAGCCAAAGAAGCTTAGGATTATCTTGCCCAACTCGGAGTGTTCATCTTGGGATTGTGATTCTGTCCAAGCCTGGCCAGTTTCACATCAAGTGGTATCAGAGCAAACCACTCCTTCGTTGGTATCGATTTCTAATCCGTCATTCTCACCTCTTCATCTTCTTCTATCATTTGTAATTCTTTTATGTCTATCTGTTTGCTAGTTGAGCCAGCCTCAATCCTAGATCAACAGAAAAAAAAAACAAAAAAAAGAAGAAAACAAAAGAGAGATCTGTAAAGGAGGGCTTGGTCAATCAATTAGCCAAGAAAATTTTTCAACTGTCTATCTTCTCTCTTCTTTCTTGATTCATCATTTGGTTCTTTGTAGAAAGCACATCAATCGGTTTTTAACAAATTTGATTATGTGCAGGATTGGATACAACCAGGAAAACCACAAGAGAGGCCTATGAGGAGAACCAGAAAAAGTTCTAGACTGGCCTGGGATAAAGCAGGATTTGATTTCTACATCCGTGATTATCAAAAGAGTCATAATCAAGTTAGACAGCTTCATGACCCATTGAGCCGACAACAACATTATGATGATCTGGAAAATCAGATGGTGGAAGCACTTATGGCTGTGATGGAGGACCATAGTAAGAGCACTACCACACCCCCTTCTTCGGTAGCTGACACAACAAACTATGAGCAGAGTTGTTCAGAGGGCCACCCGACTATCCAAGAGCCAGAGCCAGACCAGACCATGCCAATCGACAAAGGTATGAAAGCAGTTTCAAATATGGAGATTAATGCTGACCAAACCGATATGTGTCATGACAGGTCATCTGTTTCAAGTAATGAACCCATACTGCTCAAGGATGATGATGAGAGCATCACCAAGGAAGAAGTTTCTGAGTCTACATCATCTTCAGAAGCACCACAAGATGTAGCTGATCAATTGGTGACTGGAAAAACTCAAAGTGATCAAAAGCAAGCTGTGAAGTATGATCAACGTGAGAGTCTCTTCCACACAAGGTGTTTAGTCCAGGACAAGGTGTGCAGCCTTATTATTCATGGAGGCAGTTGTGCAAACATGGCAAGCACAACCATGGTGAAGAAGCTTTGTTTGGAAACCAAGAAACATCCGCATCCATACAAACTTCAATGGATAAGTCGCAATAGAGAGATGAAGGTAACTAGCCAAGTGATGATATCTTTTTCTATTGGCAGGTATCAAAATGAAGTGCTTTGTGATGTCTTGCCCATGGAAGCCAGTCATATTATGTTAGGAAGACCCTGGCAATATGATCGTGAAGTTACACATGAGGGTCTTACCAATAGATACTCATTTGAGTTCAAGGGAAAGAAGATCAAGTTAGTTCCCTTAACCCCCTTGGAAATTGAACAAGACCAGAGACACTTAAGCAAAAAAGAAGAACAGCAACCTCAGAGCAAAACCGTGAGGAAGCACCATACCTTTCTAAGAAAATCCCTTAAAGTTAAGTGTTCCCTTCCATCTTCTCAATCTGAAATTGTGCAGACTTGTGCTGAGATAACTAACTTTGAACCGGAGCATCCGAGTAGCAATGTCTCTTTGTCACAGGTTCAAGAAGAAAACTCACAAGAGAAAGTACAAAAGAGTTTGCCATCGAATGAAGTCATGGAGCAGCTAACCAAACTTGCGCCAGAACCGGTCCTTATGTCATTTCCTTATGACTACACACAAAAGCACTGTAAGGAACTTGATTTGGTTAGGATAGGGCATAATTTCTTTGTATTGGTTTCTGCTCAAGAGGAAAAACGTTTTGGATTGGAAAGAGTTTTGTGTTTCTGCATTGGTTTTTGACAAGTTGGTCCCAACCATTGAAACATTTGAACTTAAGAATTTCTTTATGCCAAAATGTGTTTTGACTGATGGCTTTCGTGAACTTGATTGTTCTATAGGAGTTTCTTCAAGTGAGACAACATTTGAGCTGTTTAAAGCTAGAACTGAATTTGCAAACTTGTTTAAGATGAAGCACTTTCATGAAAC
The DNA here is from genome assembly GCA_900108845.1 of Iljinskaea planisiliqua. Taxonomy (NCBI): domain Eukaryota; kingdom Viridiplantae; phylum Streptophyta; class Magnoliopsida; order Brassicales; family Brassicaceae; genus Iljinskaea; species Iljinskaea planisiliqua. The sequence goes on along the minus strand of FNXX01000015.1, from coordinate 702,902 downwards.
CATTTTGCGGGATTCAAACCATTGTAGTGAACTTTGTAAATCGATTTTGGAAGATTATGATTTGGAAGAAAGCTTTTCTAAGGTCACTTCATTTTCTAGTAAAGCATTTCTTGTTTGGAGATCAATTATGGACTTCTGGAGTTCCAATCACAATCTCATTAGTGGAAAAGTTTTTGAAGTTCATAAAAGGCTTTTGGAACTTGTTTTGAATGTTTTGAGCATGGAAAACTTGTCTGTGCCTCTTAGGAAGTTGCTTGATTATTCCTTTTGCACATATAATTTGGGTTTTCTAGTGGTTGTTAAAGTACAGGCTATAAACTATGTTCCAAAGACAAGAGTGATTCAAGATGATTATGGACCGCTGGATCATTTTGACAAGGAGCTGTACCAAGAGGAAGAAATCAGCAGACACTTACAAGAGACTTATCAGTCTAGAGCATGGACTTGGAAGTACATCTGGATTTCGCATCTAGTGTCCAAGGAAGTTCCAATCTTTTTGTGGATAACATTATCTATGCTTATGCACTCTACTTAGTATTTCGATTCTCTGAGTTTAATCCGTTTTCTTTTGACAGGATCATGGAAAGCTCTAAGAATGGTCAAGTGGAAGCATTGTTTGAACTAGAAGCTGAGTTAGAACTCGTGGATATCAAACCAGTACAAGCCATAACTGAGCATGATGATTTAGCTCATCATTTTGGAGGCCAGAACCTTACCGGTCTTATCCTAGACCAACATCACCCGGCTAGGCCACTTATGGAGCCATTTATGCAACCATGTGATCCCGACTTCTTCTCAGGCAGCATCAGACATTTCCTTCGACCAAGTGTGTGTAATCAACCAGTTGGCCAAGCCAAAACACACATGGGACGTGTTTGATCAAGAGGTGGTCGAAGATCTACCCATCTTGGCCATAGTGAGCTAGTTCAGCCACCCGAACAACTTCATGAGATTACATTTGAATTTTGTGATACAATGCACTTCTCAGATCAGCCACAGACCATACCACAATCTAAGATGATCAGAAAGTTTAAGATTGCACCAGATCGACCCAAACAACCAGTCTACCTAAAGATGGGCCAATTTCAAGTCTTGAAACTGGACCATGAAAACCAAGGTAAGCATAATGTGCATTCAGGCTTCAACCTTACTGACTTATTTCCTTTTCTTGCAGATGAAATGGATTTGAGGGCAAATCCTTTTCAAGTGGGAGGGGATGATATGATTCTGACCGGCTCATTTCATAAACCGGACTGCCCGACCGAGCCATCAAGAATGCAGCAGGTGGCCCATGAAGATTCAGGCTTCAAATCAACATTTGAAGGAGGTTTCACTCGGCTAAGGAAGCATGAACCGGATTTTAGGAACCCCTTCCTAAATCCATTTTCAGGAAGCCCTTCCTAAAACCTTCCTAAAAACGCTTCAACTTCCAACAAATGAAATGAAGACTACTTTGGATTTGATCAACATTCGACCAGGCCTGCTGAATACTTGTCAAGGCCCATTCCAGAAGCCAACTATCCAATTCTCTAAAGGCCAGGCGAATTTAATCAGATCAAGAGTCATTTTAAGTTGAAAAGTCATTCAAACTTCATTAAAAACTAGTCTAAGGCATTAACTAGGTGCTAGTTTCGAGTTGTCTTGTTTTTAACACATTCTACCTAGTTTTTAACACATTTGTACTCTATTTAAACACAATATCGTGCATAATGGAAAAAGAGCTGTTTTCAATTGAAACCTTGTGTTTTGTGAGAGAGTGATTCTCTTTGTTCCTCTGGAACTGTTCGATCTTCTTGGTGTGTAATATCCAAGAACCTTCGGTGTATCAAGTGTATCCACAACACTTGTGTGACCATTCTATCTTACCAAAGATTGTCTTAGGCGGCCTAGATAGTATCAGACATTAGGTTTAATATACCTCTTGTTGGAACTACCTGTCTACCTCATTCTAAGGTTCCACCGCCTATCTCCTTTTGGAACATTTAAGAAAGCATCAGGCCTTGGGTTTAATATGCCCATTGCTGGATCTTCACGAGCCAAAGAAGCTTAGGATTATCTTGCCCAACTCGGAGTGTTCATCTTGGGATTGTGATTCTGTCCAAACCTGGCCAGTTTTGCATCAGAATTGGTGGAGTTTGTCCTCTTCCCTTTCCTTACGAGCCTCTTCCATTTTCTTAGCTTTTTTGTAGTCAGCTAGACTTCGCCACAGTTGGGTTAATCGCCCGAAGTAAGCCTCTATCGGAAGACCTTTCTGTCTGCAGGTGGCCAGATCGATTTGAGACGTTGGACTCTCTGCCCATTTTTTACACCAAATCGCATTTGAATGTGTTTCCAAAGTTCAGGAGCGTCGTCTATGTGCATCATGGATGTGGAAATATTCTCATTCATTGTGAGTTTCATCCAAGAAACCACAAGAGCATTGTTAGCGATCCAGTCTTCATAGTCCGGAAAAGCTTCGACAGGCTGTGGTATTGTCCTATCGGCGAATCCGAATTTCTTTCTGGCTTTGAGTGCCAATCTGATGTTGGTAGACCATTCATCGTAGTTAGGTTCACGCAACGATAGATTCGAGATAAGAGTGCCAGAATTATCCCCAGAGGTCAGGTCATACGGTGAGATTGTCCTGCGATGTGGAGAAACTGCAGTAGTAAGAGTTGTGTCCACAAACATCTTGGAATGAAGGTTTCGTTGCCGAAAAAGATCAACGAAAACGATGTCAAAATAAAAGATAGAAAAGAAGTGAGAAAGTTTGCGGAACAAAAGATCTCAGCATCGTTGAGCAAAGCCTTGTAGCAGTATAGGTTTATTGCTTTGATACCATGTTAAGAATCTTAGAAGTGATTAAAGGGTTTCTTATTCCACAAGTTTGAGAGGCAATGTCTTTATATACAGACACTCACATTCGACCTAATGTACAATGAACCGTAAAGGTATATTACATGGGCATCAGCCCAATAAAATTAATTACGGTGACCTTCGAACGGGAACAGAAGGAAAGCAATGATGCTCAAGAGCTTGAGACCAAGTTTTGATTCCAATCTATGAATGTGCAGGCCGTACTTGCTATCGCCGTCTCAATCGTCCAAGTGTGCCTTCGATTCACTCTCTCTTTCTCTCTTGATGAATTTTGATTTCCTGATATGGGATTTGATGTGATTTATATATCTCATTTGATTCTATAGGCATACATTGTATAGAAGGCAATAATAACTTTTAGCACGGTTTAGAGGAAATATTATAACTTTGATCTGTGATCGCAATTTTGATGACGATGGACTTGTCATCAAATTTTTGAAAACATTTTCATGTTTCACATTTATTTTAATTTCAATTATAGATTCATACTGATTTTTTTTGGCAATTGCAATATATAACGGCAATTAATCAAGAAATTAGAAGAAGATGGTTAGCAGAACATCCGGTGGAGGAGGAGAAGCTGCAGCGGACAAACAGAAGCTGTTAGAAACGACACAAAAGAAAGGTTACGCTTCATTGGTACGTCCACTTATGAGTTGTGAGACTTATATTTGATGTCAATCTTACTACCATGCAATGGAGAACAAATGCTATCTTCAAGCGATTCTAATCGCAGCTAAACCTGCCTCATTCATGCGATATTTCCCATGTTGATCTTTATTTAAATGAATTTCTCGATTAAAAGATGGCTCAAAGTTTCAGTTTTTTGTGTGTTTGTTTTGCTCAGGTCGGGAGCAACAACAACGACACTATGTTATTATGCAGCTACAACATTTCAACGGAATTGATATCTCTCATGAGAAATGTTTATATTCTAACAGAAAGAATGAATTGTTGCTTTTGGTGTCTGCAAAGATACGAAAACGATTTCACTAAGTTGGAAAACTCCTCAACCGAAAATAATCCCTCGATCTTGCCACTGCAGAACGCGAAAGACAACAACAAAATGACAAGAAACTTGTAAGTTTATTGGCAATTGCATCCAAGATAATAGGAAAACAAGAATGTTAGAACTGAATCTCGATTTTATTCTATTATATATGTACACAAAAGATCAACGCATTGTAGATTTGCATAAACATGGAACAACTTATCTTTGCGTTTACATCTGAATCAGTCTATTTAAGAATTCTTCATTTTTTGTTGTCTATAGTACAGTAACATTTTAAGAGTTTTTTTGCAAGTTTGGGTTGTTGATTTTCTTACCCTTTTCTTATATAAACAACGTGCTATATATGATCTTGATTAAGTTGTAGAAGACAAATAATTATGAAATACTTCATAAAAAGTAATCATTAATTACATCAATTATACCCGATTACATAAACTTATATTTAGACTAAATCAACATATTTTTTACTACACCAACTATGATTTATATGACTATATATTAATTAATAAAAATTTTATATATATTAATTATATAAAAGTTATATATATATATATATATTTATTAATTATATAAAAGTTATTAATTAACATCATAATCATCTTCCTTTTTTTTCTGGAACAGTGTATATGACAAAAGAATCCAGCGACCAACCAATTAGATTTTTGTAACTCATTAAAAATCTGATTTATAATATGAATCCAACATGTCAAACATGCCGGAGTATTAAAGGCGGATTTTTTTTTGGGTAACTTACTAGATTAATATAAAATAATGTTAGAATTATTAGAATGATTGTAATCTTTTGATAATTACTAGATTGTTTTTACTACCTAAAATGTCCTTTTTTCTTTGATACCAAAAAATGTTATTACGAAATTGCCATTACTTTTTTATTTAAAAATTTCGAAATTTTTACCTCAGTAAAAAAATGGGTGAAAATTTTCTAAATAAAGTTGTCATACATGAAGTCACATATTTAATAAGATGACAGATTTTTTTAGAAAATGACAGATTTTCTAAAACAGTTTTATTTAAGTACGACAGTTTTTTATATTATTTGATAGATTAACAGTCGAGCGACAGTTTTTTTATTTACTTGATAACAGTTTTATTGACTTACAACAGTTTTAAAGTTCGAATGTCAGTTTTATTTTATGAAAGACAGTTTTGTTTTTTAAACGACAGTTTTATTTTTTTAACAGTAGGGTTTTTTTTGATATAATAGGTATTTTGAGTCAGTTGTAACAGTGTTTTTGAAAAGTGACAGGTTTTTTATGCTTTTCAAAATTTTACGTTATGACAGCTTTATTTGACACGGCAGAGTTTTCTAACGACACGGCAGAGTTTTTCAGATTTTCAATAAATCTATTAAATTATTTAATTACTAGATTGACAAATACGTTATAGTAGGTTTATTTTACGTTATGGTAGGTTTACATTTGTTAGTAGATTTATTGTGTTATTATGGCAGGTTTTAATTTACATGTTATAGCAGATTTTTTTATTACTAAATTGACTCTTTATCATATATCTACGTTACGACAGGTTTTTTACGGCAGGTTTTTGTCAAATTTGTCAAATTTGTCAATTTTTTCAAATTTTGTTTTTTTTACTGTGGGTCCCTTCCTTAATTGTAGAAACTGTTTTATTTTTTTAAATTTTTATTTCCTTAATTGTAAGTATTTGATATTCGTTTTCCTTAATTATATGTAAATTAAATATTTGTTTTAAATTTGTTTTTCTTAATTTAAATTTTATAAATTATTTTTTTTTTTATAAATTTGTGTTCTATAATCTTTATAATAGTTTGAGTTTAGGTAATTATAAATCCGTTTTTGATGAAGTTTAAAATTTGTAAATCTAATTGATATAGTAATTTATTTTAGGGTTATTTTACCTAATTTTAAAAATTTATAAACTATTTTTTAAATGAAATTTGTGTTTCTATATTTGTAAAACTTTTTAATTTTTTAAAAATTAGTTAACCTCAAGTTTTGGTATAAAAAATCAACAATTTATTTACTTTGCAGATAATATTTGTGTTCATTGAATAAATATCCCATAAATATAGTATTTTCATTATTTAGGGTTTTCAAAACGTTGTCTTCCTTATTTTTTTTTTTTTTCTATCTGCAACACACACCTCCATGATATTTTTTTGCTTACAGATCATGAATCAATTAATTGTTGTGTCTGGTAATTGGGTGTTGAAAAAGAAGAGATGGGTTTTTGTGAGTGAGAAAAGAGGGACTCGCTCAATTCCAGCAACTAATAGCACTCCATTCGCTAGTTTTGTGTGTATGGTATATGAGGATTTCAGAGTTGATAGCCAAAAATTTGATGTTCAGTTGAGTTACATGTTGCCGAAGAATATTTTGCAAAAGTTTGGGAAAGGTACGCCTCCAGTTATTGTTGATACTCCAAGACAGTTTCTGAGTTTTTTGAATCATTGTAAAGATGAACATATGCAACTTTACATGGAAATGAAGAACAGAGATAATAACGAAGATGTTGAAGATCTCAAAAAAGTCAATCCAAAAAGTCAAAAAAGGAAGTTTGAGGAATATCACAATGAAGAGGAGAATGTATTTTCCAATTTGGAACAAGATGTAAATTTGCGAGATGTTGATTTTGAAACAGTTATTCCTAATCGGAATCGAATGGTGAAAGAAGGAGATGATGAAAATGTGGTGGAAGAGGAAGTTGAGAGCAATGATGATTACAGGTTCGATTACTGCGATGACAGTGATGGAATTACTTCCGATGGCGAGGATTTTAGCTTCTATGGAAGGTCACACATAGAGGAAGAGGAGGAAACGAAGCTGTCTTCAAAACAAAAATGTTCACAGCAACCAACTTATGAAGCAAGTGAAGTGTTAAAGGAGTGTTGTATGCAGCTAAATTCTCTTAGCATAGCAGTTGGACAAAGATATGATACGAGAGAAAACTTAATGACAAGATTACAATTCCTCAGTGTATTAGAGAAGTTTGATTTTGATGTGGATAGATCAAGCCTGGAACTTCTGATTGTTTCATGCTGGGTTGAAGGCTGTATATGGAGGTTAAGGGCAACTCCGATTGATGATAGCTCCAACTTTTATATTCGTATATATAATGATAAACATACATGCTCAGTGACTGAACGCTCAGCGCATAGTCGTCAAGCTTCTCCAGTCATATTTGGTGCATTGTATAAGTATATCATTTGCGGTGGTGGTAGCATTGACAAATCTGTCTTGCCTAAACACGTTGCTCAAACACTTAATGTGAGATTTGGAGTACTAGTAATATTTTCTCTTAATATATAGCAATATAATATATTAATGGTGTTGGTTATGAACATGTTTTGGTGTTTTATCCTGTTTTGGTAGATGGATTACCAGAAGGATTACTGGAAGGCTCATCGTGCTCTCATAGCAGCACGCGAGCTGGATTTAGGAACCCGAGAGAATGGTTACGCGATGTTGCCAACATATCTGTACGGTATTAGGAGAGCAAACCCAGGTACTTTAACACAGTTAGAAGTTGATGAGAAAGATAGGTTCAAGCGTTTATTTATCAAATTTGGTGCAAGCATCATGGGTTTTCCTTACATGAGGAAAATTTTTCTTCTGATGTTTGGACTTTGTAAGCCAACCATGACTGCATTATATAACAGACAGAGTTACTATATAGAACACAAAAACACCAGTTTTTTAGAAAGAAAAAAGGGTAAGATTTAAGCCTACAATTTATACGTACCGGAGTCTTACTGCTGCTTTCCGCTTGTTTGTCGTCGTTAGGAATTTCCTTACATTCAGATACATGCACACGCTTGTTAATATCTGCGATCATACTCTCTATTTTCTCAAATCTTGCCTCATAAGCTTCTGTTATAACCGCATGATCTGCTGCAACTTTTTCTCGCAAAGACTCCTCAAAACCCAACAATGTTTTTCCAATATTCACTTCCATTGAAGTCAGTAGTGTCTTCCCAAATTCATTTAGCATTTGAGAAAACTCTGCCTTCAACTCTTCTCCTAAAATTGGATTCTTCTTACAGCTGCTGTCTTTCACTTCAACCTACAATTTCAAATGAAGTTAGTGATAGTGATTCATAAAGAAAGACAAAATCAGAAGTAAAATAATGAAGACTCACCATTGGAACTTCTTCTTCAGGTTCTGTTGGCACTTTGTCATTTCTGGAAGTTTCCTCTTCTTTTATTCCTTCTGTTCCCATCTTATTTTTCTTACAAGGGGGATTCTGTGCACATGATTTCCTCTTCCCTGCTTTCTTCACTTCAACCTCTCTATAAAAATTGTGGTAGTACTGGTTATGCAGAAGATCTTGAATCAGAGTGTCTAATTTTGTTTCTTGTACATCATCATCCCATATTGGATAGAGCTGTGTTTGAGATGGCATGAGCATGTTACGCACACGCACCTACGAAACAAAACAAATGCAGAAGAGAAATTATAAGACTACAAAGGATAAACAAAATTTGCAATACAGGAAATTGTAAATATGACTAATTTAACACTCACCTTGCCATGTGTTTCCATCTCCTTCTCAAGAATATCTGGGAACTTAAACCTTTTACGTGAACCCTTCCACCGTAGCGACGGTACAATATCCAAGCCATCTCTAGGTAATCCAAATTTCTCTCCAACCACATTAACAGACTCATATGCCCAAACTTGTAAAACATGAACAAACCCTTTCACAACGTATGATTCTTTCTCAAAAGTAACGACTTTAACTCCGTTAATTAGACTATCACACGCAACTCTACCCCAAGGATATCTCTCAAAAGCCTCAAAATCAAGTACTCTTTTTGCTGTCTCCAGTGGAATTCTTGAAGATTTTGAAATCCCGTAAATCCCGATGGACAACACACATAACAGACCAAGCATTTTCTTCTTATTATCAGTCCAAGTATTGCACTGTGTTAAGACCTCTTCCAGCTAAACCCAACAAGGCCCAACACTGATGTTAACACCCATTTCCTTCCAAAAATCATTATGGCAGACATCCAACTTATCTTCTTCATCAAACGGAGAACAATTGAGACCTGTTATAGCATAAAACTCGTGCATAGAAAATCTTACTGGTTCATCAGCAATCAGAGACCATATGATAGAATAATGGGAGGCAGCAAAGACATATGTTCAATTTTCGGTTCATATCTTCTTAACCACGAGGCTTCTATGCATGAAACCCCTTTGAGAATGTGCTCAGCTCAAATACGAATCTCCTCGAAGAAGAATCAGCTCAAACAGAGTTCATATGAAGGAGTTATGCCATTTTCAAATTGGGTGATTCTAATCATACGCGAATTCAGACCTGCGACCATTCAGTGAAGAATTCCTACCAAACCAGGTTGAATTAAGCTACAGGACCAATTGTTCTACAATCCTGGTCCATCAGAGAAGCCAGCAAAGTGGATTCAGCCCAATTCTACAAGGTCAGGCGTGGACTGAAGACCAAGAGACAATTGAACTGAAGAGTCATTCAAACAAGTGTTTAATGCAGTCAAAGTCTATGGTCTTTGTTCTAGTTTCTAGGTTGCATTGTTTTTACCACATTTATCCTAGTTTTTAACACAATTTTAACCTATTTAAGCACCATTTCGTGCAAGGAATAAAAATAAGTCTTCTTGTTATTTTTGGAACTTTTTGAGAGGTTATCTCATTTTCTGGTCATGATGGGTTACATCATTGATCAAATCCTCTTTGTCGTCTAGGTACGTCATATCCTAGAACATTGAGTGGGTATACCAAGGGTCTTCCGCAACCCTTGACGCTCCCTTCGATCCACTTCGATCCGTCTTGGTGCGTCATATCCAAGGGATCAACCGGTATATCAGAAGTCTTCCGCAGCTTATGTGCGACCATTCGCTCCACATCCTTTGATCTTTGAGACTTCACAGTTTCTTGGATGCAAAGCTTATCCAATTCCAACTTAGAGTGCATAATCCTTGGGAGGATTTCCATCATTTGGTATCAGAGCACCACTCTAAGTTTGGTTTTTTATCTTTCTATCAATTTTCTCATCTTTTCAACTTCTTTCATTCATCTTCTCTTCTTTTCATCTTCTATTTCTATTTTATTTTTATTTCTATCATTTGAAAAAAAAAAAAAAAGAAGTAGAAATTGGTTTGTGTCTACTCTTCCTTTAGATAGACCAGATTTGAGGGCAAATCTTTTTTAAGATGAGGGGAATGATAGAATAATGGGAGGCAGCAAAGACATACGTTCAATTTTCGATTCATATCTTCTTAACCACGAGGATTCTATGCATGAAACCACTTTGAGAATGTGCTCAGCTCAAATACGAAGCTCCTCGAAGAAGAATCCGCTCAAACAGAGTTCAGATGAAGGAGTTATGCCATTTTCAAATTGGGTGATTCCAATCATACGCGAATTCAGACATGCGACCATTCAGTGAAGAATTCCGACCAAACCAGGTTGAATTAAGCTACAGGACCAATTGTTCTACAATCCTGGTCCATCAGAGAAGCCAGCAAAGTGGATTCAGCCCAATTCTACAAGGTCAGGCGTGGACTGAAGACTAAGAGACAGTTGAACTGAAGAGTCATTCAAACAAGTGTTTAATGCAGTCAAAGTCTATGGTCTTTGTTCTAGTTTCTAGGTTGCATTGTTTTTACCACATTTATCCTAGTTTTTAACACAATTGTAACCTATTTAAGCACCATTTCGTGCAAGGAATAAAAATAAGCCTTTTTGTTATTTTTGGAACTTTTTGAGAGGTTATCTCATTTTCTGGTCATGATGGGTTACATCATTGATCAAATCCTCTTTGTCGTCTAGGTGCGTTATATCCTAGAACATTGAGTGGGTATACCAAGGGTCTTCCGCAACCCTTGACGCTCCCTTCGATCCACTTCGATCCGTCTTGGTGCGTCATATCCAAGGGATCAACCGGTATATCAGAAGTCTTCCGCAGCTTATGTGCGACCATTCGCTCCACATCCTTTGATCTTTGAGACTTCACGGTTTCTTGGATGCAAAGCTTATCCAATTCCAACTTAGAGTGCATAATCCTTGGGAGGATTTCCATCACCATATCTCATGCGGCTTGGTTGTTTGTAACTGATTGGTCAGGAAATGATGAACCGTCGTGGCGGAAAACACAAATTGCTTAGACGCTATCTTCAAAATGACTCCAATACAAGATTGTTCAAGAGATTCCCAGATTTTCTCATCCAAAGATTCATTTACAATTCCAAAATTTGAGAAGTAGCAGTTATGGTTCATGCTATGATTCAGAAACGGAGCTTTGCCAGGCTCATATAGACGCTGAGGATACTCAGGCTTTTCATTTGAAGAAGCCATGCCTACAAAATATGAAAAAACAAAAAAAAAACAAATAAATATCTAAAGTCAACATGTTCAGAGTCTAAATGACTAAGAAGAAGACATCCAGTTGTATGAAAAATGTACACAATGTCTTTACTCACAGCCAGAGCAGCTTGATCCTTAAGAGTGCTGTCAAGAGTTGTTACAAATTCTTTCAACCTTTCCTGTCAAAACAAACAATTTGAAGATGTTTATGAGTAAATGAACAAAATTTTCATGACTAAAAACATCAACCCATTATATTACCTTAAGAGTGGCTTTCTGCTTGTTTGAAATTTTGTATTAATGAGGTGTTCTTCTTTGGACATTCACTGAAAAGTGAAAACAACATTGTTAGAATTAATATCTACTAAAAGTGATAGACAAATTACACAACATCATATGAAATTGAACAAAATAAGAACTTCTAAGCAGCCAAAGATGAGAAAAATTAGAGATTTATTCCCAATTGACAACACATAGAGAGAAGAAAGTGAGATTCCAACCTCATAACTAAAGAAGATGAATTGCATCCTAGAAGAGAGAGTCCTGCAGAGAGAGAGATTGAAGAAGATGAATTGTTGTAGGAGAGGCAGAGAGAGAGATGGAGAGATCGTGACAGAGAGGGAAAGAGAGAGAGAGGACCAGAGAGAGAGACAGAGAGGGAAAGAGAGAGAGAGCGGGCCAGAGAGAGGGGGCGAGAGAGAGAGAGAGATGTGGAGGAGGGTTTGACTGCAAAACTTGCCGGTGAGATAGAAAGTGATGGAGGAGATGAAGAATTTGCAGATTAGGTTAATTTTAGGGATGTTAAATTACTTTCCCATTTATTTTTTCCTTTTAATTTTAGTAAAATTCATTTACTTTTTTGAAATTAATATGGTAAATGGCACACATGTAAATAGTTTTAAAATTCCAGATTTTTTTGTCTTTAATACATAAGATTAGTGTTAGTTTAGTAAACTTAGTTTTCAAGATGTTATAATAGTAAATATACTATTTATTTATGTTATCCTAGTAATTCTCCCTTTTTTTTTAATTTTCGTGCACAGTAAGTTAAATATTAAAACCTACTCTGCTCCTCCGTTCAGATTATTACTATTTGAAGCTTTTTCGATCTAATATAAAGTTCTTATACATACTGATTTTAGGTTCTTACATTTTGAATGTCAAGCTTTCAAGATGACATGGCAGAGAACTAATAGAGATTAGAGGCTAACCAAAAGAGATGGATCTGTAGGATAATATTGACGAATATGATTGTACCTAACAAAAAACCGGCAAGTAAAAAATCTTAAAGCAAAAACAACTAAATAGTGAAAGAAAAAGGTTATACCTTATCAAATTTAGTTTATTTTGTTAACATTAAAACGGGAAAACATTAATACCAAAACATATATATTTAAAAAGTTCACAACTAAAAATTCCAATAAATACACCCACGTGTAGATGCGGGTTTTCACTTAGTTACTATAGATACACCCGCGTGTAGATGCGGGTTTGCATCTATCCCCTCCTTTGCGCACACACTGATCAAAAGATGATATGTCTTCAAACTAGGTCTTATTCCTGATCTCTTCATTTCTTCGTACAGCGCGATACATCTTTGCACGTTTCCAGCGTGTTCATATCCAGATATGAGCGAGCTATATGTGAATATATCTGGTACAAAACCCTTTCTTGAGATTTCGAGAAGCAAGTCTTCAGCTTCTGCTAATTTTCCGGTCATGGATAAGCCATTAATGAGGGTGTTATAAGTCACCAAGTTCAAATCTATTCCCTTTTTTAGCATCTCCTTAGAAAACCAAAAAGCATCTTCTATCTTCCCCTTTGAGCAAAAACCATCAATCAGCATGTTATATATCATTGCATTAGGTGAAACCCCTCTATCTTCCATATCTCTCTTAACAATCTCAGCTTCAAGAAGCGTAGAACCTTTGCACAAACAATTTATCAGATTACCGTAGCTAACTACATTAGGCATCGTCATGTTTTTTTCCATTTCTTTGAGAATGTCGAAACACTTATCACCTACGTGCTATGGCGAGAGCGCAATGCAAGGATTTTTACAACTACCTCTGTTCCCCTGAACATTCTCAAGCACGGGGTCAATCACATCATGCGTGACCGGCTACTCTCTTTCCCGGCGAAGGACAGCAGTCCATCTCTCATAGAATGTTATTTTGGTTGTATTTGTAAATACAGTGTTTTGTGCATTGGTTTCATTATTGGGTAAGTTTGTATAGGATAAGGGTTCCTCTTTCTTTTTATTGCTATATTTGATCTGTAAAACTCTTTCGATTTTGGTATAATCTTAACAAGAAAATCAAACAAACTTTGTAAATTTAGTTGTTGTCTTTTTGCCAAAAGATTTCTTATTATATATATATATATATTGTATTAATCAAGAGAATAAACCCATTACATAATAGGGTGAATTAGTGAGATGACCATATTAAACAAAAAAATGAAAATAAAGTAAATGGTCATGTAATAATCAAGTGGAAGAAAGTAACTATTGATATAACAATGAATGATTTTAATCTGGAAAACGCGTGGAAGTTTAGTGCATGAGTTGAAGAAAAGAGAGAAATAGATTTTTGAACTTTTTTGTTTATAGTTTACCACATTTGATATTGTTTTACTCTTTTAATTTCATAATATTAATTGATTAAATCATTTAATATTACTGAAACATAGTTTTTATTTTATATTTATCATAGTTTGAATTTTTTTAAACGGATTTATATTTTTAAAAATAAGTAAATAAAATCAACAATAAAAAATATGTGAAATTGTACACATATACACATAAAATAGAATAACATGAACAAATCCATATAAATTATATTAATATACTATACTATTTAAGTTATTGTACACTTTTCACGCATAATATGGATAGTACACTCCATTGTCGTACTATAATACATTTCTGTAATATTAATATATAAGAAATGTTATAAATAAATTATGTAATAATAGTATTTTCTGAATAAATTATAAAAGCATAAACATCAAGATAAGAAGGTGTCATAGAAAAATAAATACCAATACTGAAAGAGAAAGATGTGGGGTGAATTATTTTCCTTTTTTCGTGTCTCTCTGAAAATGAAGGAATACGTTCATTTTATAGGGTGAGATTGGACAAGTTCTACTGTGGTAATTAAATGATATGGACTCCACAACAAGTTTTACACGCCCATGTCAAATGACTTTTGTAACACTTCCCTTTGGAGTCCATCGTCATATGTGTCTTTAATTGTCTCGTTAAAAACCATTCTACGAAAACCATGTGGGAAAAACCATAGTAAGGTAAAAAAAGTACAACTATGTAAGCTCCCCCTCGAACGACTTGATTTTATAGGTCTCATTGATGACGTATTTCAATGTTATGGACATGCTTCTTGAACAATGTGGTGGGTAATGATTTCTTGAAAAAATCAGCTGCATTGTCGCATGATTGGACATATTTCACTTCAATCTCTTTATTCTTTTCGAATTCTTGAATGTATGAGAATAATTTCGGAGGAATATCTTTTGTTCTGTCACTCTTGATATATCCTTCCTTTGTTTGAGTAACACATGCAGCATTGTCTTCATATAAAATAGTTGGCTCTATATTTTCGTGAATTCCACTACTTGATAGGACGTGTCTGCTCATTGACCTTAGCCATACACATTCTGTACTTGCTTCATGGAGAGCATTAAGTTCAGCATGATTTGAGGAAGTGGCCACGAGTGTCTGCTTTTGAGAGCGCCACGATATAGCGGTGCCTCCGATCGTAAAGATGTATCCCATCTGTGAACGGGCTTTATGTGGATCTGATAAATATCCTGCATCTGAAAACCCAACCATTTGACCTTTTAAATTTTTAGGATTAAGTAAACCTAAATCAGTAGTCCCTTGAAGGTAACAGAAAACATGCTAAATTCCATTCCAATGTCTTTGCGTAGGAGAAGAACTGAATCTTGCCAAAAGATTAACTGCAAATGATATATCGGGTCAAGTGCAATTTGCAAGATACATGAGTGCTCCGATTGCACTTATATATGGTACTTCGGGACCAAGTATTTCTTCATTTTCTCATGTGGTATAAATGGATCACTTTCAACATTAAGTGATCTAACTATCATAGGAGCACTCAGAGGAGTTGCTTTGTCCATGTTAAAGTGTTTTAACACTCTTTTGGTATATGTGCATTGGTGCACAAATATACCATTTTGAGAATGCTCAATTTGTAGACCAAGACAATACTTAGTCTTTCCAAGATCTTTAATCTCAAATTCTCCTTTTAAATAATTTGATGTTTTATGTATCTCTTCATGAGTTCCGATTATGTTTAGATCATCAACATATACTGGGATTATCACAAATCCATATTCTGTTTTCTTGATGAAAACACATGGGCATATAAGATCATTTACATATCTTTCTTTTGTTAAATGCTCACTGAGTCGATTATACCACATACGTCCAAATTGCTTTAGCCCATACAATGATCTTTGCAATTTTATTGCGCATAACTCTTTTGGTTTAGAACTTAATGCTTTCGGCATCTTATAACCATCAGAAACTCTCGTGTAGATATCAGTATCTAATGATCCATATAAGTATGCCGTAACGACATCCATAAGGCGCATTTCTAGGTCTTTATCAGCCGCTAGACTCATTAGGAATCTAAATGTGATTGCATCTATAACTGGCGAATACGTTTCCTTGTAGTCTATTCCAGGTCTTTGTGAAAAACCTTGGGCCACAAGACGAGCTTTGTATCTCATGATCTTACTTTTCTCATTTCGTTTCCGAACGAAAATCCATTTATATCCAACTGGCCTCCCATCTTCAGGTGTGAGTACCATGGGTCCAAACACCTCTCGTTTATTAAGCGAATCAAGTTCGGCTTGTATTGCATTTTTCCATTTTATCTAGTCATGCCTTTTTTGACATTCATAAATAGATTTTGGTTCTGGGTCTTCGTTTATCTCATTTATTTCTTGTGACACAAGATATGAGAAGACATCATCAAGATATCCATTTCATTTTTTTCCATATCCTCCTATTATTGATGTAGTTGATAGAAATCTTCTGATTTTCCTCTGGCTCTTGAAGCTCTACATTATCATGAGTCTCATGATGTACTTCCTCCAAAGTACTTTCTGTTACTTTGGGTTTTTTCAAGCATTTCAACTTCTTTTTGTTTTTTAGGATTCTTATTCTTAGAACCGACGGGCCTGCCATGCTTCAGGCGAGTTCTAGACTCACGTGTATCATCTGCTTTTCCGCGTTCTTATGGTATTTCAATACGAACAGAAGTATTTGCAGCTGGTATATGAGATTTAGTTACCGTCTTGGTACCTACAAATGCATTGGGAAGCTGATTTGCTATACTTTGCAAATGCATAATTCGTCGAACTTCTAGTTATGACTCTTTAGTAGGAGGATCAAGGTGTAGTAATGATGGTATACTCCATTTGATTTCCTTGCCTACTTGTTTATTTTCTCCCCCCAAGAACCGGGAATATTTTCTCATCAAAATGACAATCGGCAAAACGTGTCGTAAAGACATCACCAGTTTGTGGCTCCAGGTAACTATAATTGATGGATAATCAGCACCAATATGTATTCCTAACCTTCATTGTGGTCCCATCTTTGCACATTGTGGTGGTGCTACAGGCACATATACCGCACAACCAAAAATTCTTAGATGGGAGATATTTAGTTCTCGACCAAATGCCAATTGGAGCGGAGAATACTTGTGGTATTCACTTAGTCTTATCTGAATCAGTGCTTCTATGCAAAATAGCATGTCCCCATACAGAGGTTTGAAGTTTTGATCTCATGATCAACGGTCTTGCAATTAACTGCAGACGCTTAATTAATGATTCAGCCAAACCATTTTTAGTGTGAACATGAGCTACAAAATGTTCAACTTCAATTCATGTTACCATACAATAATCATTGAATGCTTGAGATGTGAATTCACCAGCGTTGTCTAATCTAACTCTTTTAATGGTATAGTTAGGAAACTGAGCTCGCAGTCTGATTATATGAGTCAGAAATCTCGCAAATGCCACATTTCGAGACGATAATAGACAAACGTGTGACCATTTACTAGATGCATCAATTAATACCATAAAGTAGTGGAATGGTCCATATGATGGATGTATTGGTCCACAAATATCACCTTGAATCTTTTCAAGGAATTTTGGCAACTTTTTTTATCAATTTTACTAGGTGATGGCCTTATAATCAACTTTCCACGAGAATACACCACACATGTCATTTTATTTCCTTGGTAAATATCTTGGGTTTTTAATAATTCTCGTGTGAATTATCAATGATTTTTCGCATCATAGTAGTACCTGGATGGCCAAGGCGATCATGCCATATAGTGAAATCATCAAGATTTCTTTTGATCACAAGATGTGATTCTATCTCATTAATGTATGTATGATGCAAACCAGAAGGGAGTTTTGGTAACCTTTCCAATACCTTCATTTTTCCTGATTTTTCAGAAGTTATATACATATACTTCTTCCCATCTTCAGTTGCAGACTGGGTATCAAATCCTTGAAGGTATATATCTTTAAAACTCAATAAATTTCTTTTAGAATCTGAAGAAAATAACGCATTATTCATTGAGAACCTTGTCCCATTATGTAATGCAAAATTTGCGTTACCAGTCCCTTCAATCAAGTCTGCAGGACCTGATATTGTATTGACAATAACCTTTGTTTGTTTTAAATTAGAAAAACATTTTCTATGTTTTAGAATAGTGTCCGTTGTTCCAGTATCTGGTATACATATATCTCCAATATTCAGCTTGGATGTTGTTCCATTCGTATTGTAATCCATTTATGAGATTAACAAAACAATTAATAAGATAATTATATTAGTGAAGCAAATATCACACAATAATTATACATTAATATTTGAAGATTAGATTATACAATAGTAAGGTAAGCAGCACACAATAATTATGCATAAGTAGGTAATGCTAGCAATAATATTTCACATAAGCGGCAATTATTTATGGCATATTCGTAGGTAGTCAAGAGTCACATGATGGATATTTCAGACTTCCATAGGGGCAGTGTCATCGAAGTCATCTGCAAAGTCAAAAGCATCAAGGTGTGTTGTTCCCTCAGAATGTTCCGCGAGGTTTACTTCTTTTCCTTTGTCTTTGGCGGATTCTTTGTACAATGCATAAAGGTGTGCAGGAGTATGTCATAACTGGGACCAATGTCCCTTTGTACCGCATCTGAGACAAACAACCTCTCGTTTCTGGGAAGTACTTCCTTGGATTTCTTTTTCCTTCGAAGTTTGTTCAGAGAGATTCCATTGGAAAGACTTCCTGTTATGCGGGTTGTATCTCCAACGTCCGCGATTGTTTCGACCGTCACGACCTTGGAAAGATTTGTTTTCTTTCATCGGTTTCTTAAAATTCAATGCGTTCTCTTCAGGGAATGTTTTGGATCCAGCAGGTCGAGTCATGTGATTCTTTATGAGGAGCTCATTATTCTTTTCCACTATTAGGAGCGCCACAATCAAATCTGAAAATTTGGTGTATCCCCTCAACCTATACTGCTGTTGCAGGGTGATGTGGTTTTTGTGGAATATGGTGTACGTTTTCTCAAACATTTGAGATTCTGTTATAGTCTCGCCACAGTATCTCAGTTTGGCCACAATTCTTAACACAGCGGAATTGTAGTTCATCACTTAATTTGTCGAAGTCCTGGAACCTCAGACTTTGCCACTCATCTCGAGCAAGTGGAAGTGTTGTCTTTCTGATGATCAAATCGATCTTTCTGATGATCAAATCGATCTTTCAGAGACTTCACATTTTACGGATCATGATGGTAGAGTGATCGTGCTGATAACGTTTTATAAATAAATTATGTAATAATAATATTTTTCGAATGAATTATAAAAGCATGAAATGCAAAGAATAAACATCAAGATAAAGAAGGCTTAGTAGAAAAATAAATATCAATACTTAAAGCGAAATATGTGGAGTGAATTGTTTTCCTTTTTTTCGTGAATCTCTGATACGTTCATTTTATAAGGTGAGACTGTACAAGTTCTACTGTTGATGTGGACTCCACAACAAGTTTTACACGCCAATGTCAATTGACTTTTGTAACAATAAATAATAAATATTTGATAAAGCAGTATAATCTAATAAATGTGTATTAATATCTCAAAATATGGGTTTCATTGTAAAGTTTCTGGAATTCTATTAGAAAGAGAGATGAGAGAAATGAAAAGAAAGAGAGGGGAGATAAATAGTTGGAAAAGAGAGAGATGAGATAACAAGGAAGAGAGTAAGAGATGGGAAAGAAATGAGAAGAGAGAAAGAGAGAGGAAATAAATCTTAGGAAGAGAGAGAGAGAGGGAAGAAAAATCAGAAGACATATAAGACTATCTCCAATGCTGCACAAAAACTCTATATTTAGGGTAAAATCAACTCCAATAGAACTGCATAGTTTACACCAACTATTTTGGTTTGGTATTTTGTAAATAGTATCACACCATATTCACAACACCAAACATTAAAATATTTTTTTTTCTTTTTCAAAATTTGATTTTAGTTACAATTATTTTTTCAATATTATTATTCACACTAAATTCTATTTTAGCTAAACTTTGTAACAAAAAAAAACATATATACCACATATATTTTTGTACTTTATCATTTTTAATAATATAAATTTTAATTGTACTTAATATTTTAACATAAATTATAGAAGTTAATACACAAATTTTTAAAATTTAAAATACATATTAAATTTTAAATAAACACTAAAAATATAAAATTGCAAAACTAAAACCAAATATATTATAATTATTTTTATTATTTTTACCTTATCAATTTTAATCTTATATTTAAATTATAATTAATCAATTTATGAATAATTAACATTTGTTAAAAAAAAATAAAAGGTAAAAAATAATTGTTAAAATTAATATTATAATAATAAAGAGTAGTGTTTTAGTGTAAAATTTGGTGTTGTGATTGGAGATGAAAAATAAAATATAACACTAAAACATCAAATTTAGTGTAATTTCAACACCAAATTTGGTGTCAAGGTTGGAGTTGCCCTAATGTGGTGTTTGTTATCATATACTATTTCACATAATGTTCATTGAAAAAGTAAATAGTATGATCATTGAAAAACATAATGTTTTATATAGTCACACATATTATAAAATATCATCATATACTATTTCACATAATCTTTAATAATCCAACTCTAAATGCAAAATATTAAACTCTAAATTAAAAAATATAGTCTTAAACACATAACAGTTTTACATTTATAAGTGAACTACAAAATAATACAAAGAATTCAACATTCTATATAGAAAACATATAAAGAATAGAATGCATTTGTTTAGTATAAAAGTAGAGCATTTATACACTAAAACTTATTTATTAATTTTAGAAATTTGTTTTATGTTTTAAAATTTAAAATTTTGGTATATGTAGAAATAAATTTTTGTTTATTTCAATTGAATACTAAGTTTGATTCAATGTTTTCTAAGAAATATAGATCAAACAAAATGAGATGGGATGAAAAAAAGTTAAAAAAAAAAACAGCAAGAGTAGATGGGAAAGAGAGAAAAAAATCTCGACACCTATATATTTTTTCTCTCTTTGCAACACATGCATAGAGATACTCTTGCGACTTATACATATAATATAATGTACATATATACACCTATATACGTTTGTAATGACTATTAATTTAATTTCGGCCCAACATATTGTCATTGGACCTAATTTCCCTACATAATACATGTACAATCATCTCCATGAGACACCATCACATTAAACCCATATAAAAACAAAAAAATGACCTTAAGGAGAAAAGTTATATTTATCGTCAAAGCCGTCATATGTTTGACGGATTAATAATGGAAAAAGATATGATGGCATCTCCAACCCAACTGCAGAACATCAAATTTGGTGCAAAAACTTCTCCAACCCAACTGCAAATTTCACACCAAAACTCTTTTTTTTTTTTATGAAGAGTGTCACACCAATAAAAAACTTAAAATTAAAATATTATTTTATTCTTATTTGTCATTTAATAATATATATAAATTGTTTTTTATCAACTAAAAAGTAAATATATCATCAATATTTTAATGTTTTTATTTTTAATATAATTTTTATAAGAGTAATAATATAAAATCGTAATTATAACTTTTAATGATAGGAAATTTTAGTTTTTAATGATTGAAAATTTTAATTTTTAATATGAAATTTTAATTTGAACTATTATTGTTTGATTTAATTTTTTACTATTTTTAGATTATCAATTGTAATATTATAATTAATTTATATTTAATCAGTTATAACTAATAAGATAAATTAATATTAATCAAAAATATTAAATATTAAACAAATCTTAAATTTAATAATATAATAAGAGAATTTTTTTTTTTTTTAGTGTGAGATTTGGTGTTGTGATTGGAGATGAAAAAAAATTAAACATCAAATTTGGTGTTGGGTTAACTAGTATTCCTCCGCTAGTGCGTACAGATTAATAACTTAATATAAATTTAAAAATATGATATAGTGTGTCTATTAAATTTTGTAAACTTACATACTGTTTTAATTGTTTTCTATTAAAAATATGATTTATCGATATATCATGTTTAATTAATTTATACTTATTTTGATAATTTGTTTGATTTTTCAGATTACAGTTTGCAAATTTAGCTTACTTATTATTAAAAAAAAACAGTTTTCCTCAATTATTATTTAAGGGTTTAGAGAAAAAATAGAAATATTCTTTTGCATCTAAAATTATTAATTTTCTGTTTTAATAATTGTTAAAAATATCCATAAAATTAGTAAAAAAACCTTGAGAAATTTCAAAATTAATTACAAAAATGATTAAAAATTAAAAATATTTTTGAGTTAACATATGACATTGACTAAGATAATTTTATTGAATGGTCAAACAATAATTTTCAACATAAAAGATTTAAGGCCCTAATTTCCAACTCTTCTATTTTTTTTTTTTTGTACAGTATACAAAATTATTTTTCAACCCTATGAAATTCTGAATGGTCAAAAGTTTTGCATCTTACCTATCTACTTCATTCGTCTTCAACCTTGGCCAACTCTACTCAGAGAACAGATCTCATCCAAAGTTGTCTATGTTTTTTCATATATGCTTCTTCATTTATATTGATCCACTTAGAACTTCTCAAAGAAGATAAAGCAAATTGGAAAAGGGAAAGAGAAGTTATGTATTTAGTTTAGTTTAGCTTAGTTTAAAATTTTGACTCGGTTTAAAATTTTTAGTTTAGTTTGTATTTATTTTCTGAGAGATTTTAAGGATTTAGATATTTGAAGAATTTGCAATCGAAAGATTTTTTTTTTTTTTTTGTTGGATCGATTGCAAAATATCCAAACTGACTCGGTTATTAGTTTAGTTTGTATTTAGTTTTTGTTTTTTTTTCTTCTGTGAAATAAAGTCATGTGTGAGAATTTGATTAGCCAAGTAACTTGTGCTTTAGTATATGTTAATTGTTTTAACATAAATAGTTTTTTTTGATATAGTAATTTCTTTTTTTGCTTATTTATTTCTAGTTTTATCTTGTTTTTTTTTATTTTTTAGCATAAAAAACTTTAAAAAAATACCTTTTTGAAAGCACATGACATGTGGCAGAATCTGATTCGCCATGTGACTTGTATTTTAGTATATAAATGAGTCATATCTTCTTTTTATTTTTTTTAGTATAAAAAAAATTTTAAAAATATTTTTTTAAAGCACATGACATGTGGCAAAATCTGATTCGCCATGTGACTTGTACTTCTATATTATTAAAACAGAAAACATTATAGAAAAAACCTTTAGTCATATGTTATATTACATGTAATGCCACTGTATTTAATTGTTTTTTCAAATGTTCATTAAGGTATTTTAGTCAAATGATATAACTCAATTATGATTAAAATTTAAATCAAAATTAAATCAAAACCAAATCGTATAATATCTTTTTAAATGGCAGGATATCTTTTTAATATTTCCAAAATTTCAAATAAAATGAAAACTTTCAATATCTTTTTTTATTTTGAATATAAATGTATGTTTCTATTTAAATTATAACAATATATTATACAAATATTTTTGATATATTTTAATGCTTTTTTATTATTAATAATTTCGTAATTATTATTAAAAATTATTAAAAATTAATTTTAATTAATTTTAATTAATTTTTAATATCATTATAATTATTTGATTGGACAGCTTAATTCACGGGATAGTCTATTTTATTTTTATAAATGTGAAATGACATTCTTAAAATTAAAATAATTGTTTTATGAAAAAAAAAGTAGTATTCAAAATAAAATGGTATAATAACGAATATTTAAAAATTATAAAAATGAATATATATATATATATATATATATATATATATATATATACACAAATCGATAAGTATATTATATAATCATACTATAACTATATAACTAATAAAAATCTTATACAAATATTTTGATATATTTTAATGTTTTTATTATTAATAATTTCATAATTATTATTAAAAATTGCTATAAATTAATTTTAATTAAATTTTAATATCATTAAAATTATTTGACCGGACAGCTTAATTCACGGGTTAGCCTATTTTATTTTTACAAATGTGAAATTACATTTAAACTAAAATAATTGTTTATGAAAAACAAAATAATATTCAAAATAAAATGGTATTATATATAATATTTAAAATTATAAATATGAATATATATATATATATATATATTTATATATATATACAAATCGATAAGCGTATTATATAATCATACTGTAACTATATAATTAATAAAAAAATATATAGTATTACCATCTATTTCAAAATAAAAGTGCTAACATATCTAAAATTATGACTTTCACAAATATATTTTTTATACAAAATAGAACAAAAAAAATCAATTAAAAATATCGTACATTCTCATAATATATTAAAACTATATATTACATTTATGAAAGAAAAAAAAAACTGATAAAATACCTTAAACTTCTAAATTTATAAATATTATTAGTATATTATTAAAACAAAATGGAATAATAAAAAAAAATCCGTCGTTAGGACATGCCAGAATCTAATTTATACTATTAAAACAGGAAACATTATAAAAAAAACTTTTGCCATTGATCCTATTTGATTTTTAAGAGTCTCATTAAAGACAAAATTATCATTTGCAAAATGTGAACAAATATGCAAGATATTGAAAAATACAAGTGATATTAAAAAAAATCTATAAAACCTAATTTTAGAAAATAAAAATATATTCTTAAATTTAATTTTCCGAATCTAATTATTAACCATATATAGGATCAACATCTTTCAATAAAAATATTCTCTTGATTTCAAATCTAAAGATATATAATAAATCTAAAAATCTTAACAAAAATAGTAACTACAATTAATACATTCAAACATGTCTTAAATAATTATCAAAAAAAAAAATCATGATATTTTTGATTATGCATTTTAAAAAAAAATTGTAATTAACATTAATTAAAAAATTATCATTTAATATTAATATATTGTAATAAATTAATGATTTAATTTTGACCTTCTAAATTTATAAATTATTAAAAGATTATAAAATATATAATAACAAATCCCTTCCTTAGGACGGGCCAGAATCTAGTTAGTATATAACCATATGACAAATGGAAACAATCAAAGTAAAAAAACAAAAAAAAACTTACATAAATAACCCAGTTGTGCAAGGCTAAACATTAACTTTAAAACATTGATGTTTGATGGGCAATCGCCTGAAATATCCTTCTTTGTTGAAAAAAAATCTAACATATCCTTCATTAATCTATATATCCCTTTTGAATGTGCAATACCGTTTTTGTCCTTCAATAAATAAACAAAAAAATTTAAAATTTCCACTGTTCCCCTCCATCCCCCATGCCCCGCATGGATCCGGATCCCGTGGATCGAAAACCCGAACCCGTGTCCATACCCGGGTCCGAGAAATCCCCCCTGGTGCGGGATCCGTCTCCCCCTCTCCATCTTCGTGCTCCACCTCCATTGAAACGGGACGCAATTGCCAAAACTCGGACAGCCATTTCCTCCCTTCTTCCAGAGCATTGCCATTAAATCTGATGCACGCTCCGTCCCTTTGCTCTCCAAAGGTTCGTTCGGATTCGTTCTCAAATCTATCTTAAATGCAACATGATTTTGTTGAAGTTTGACTTTTTGAAATTGAGTTTGTTGCCATTAGTTCTGATGCATTTGGTAGGCGATTATGTTCTGAATCACGATTTTTAGATGAATTAGGATGCTGCATTGGAATGACTTGACTGTATAGGTGTGTGGGTCGTGAATCAGTTCAACCCAAAATCTGGAAATTATAGTCATAGTGATAGAACAACTAGGTAAAAATAGTATTACTGAGTGAGGAGGTATAACTAGTACAATTAGTAGTACTAAGTATACATGTATAACTAGTAATACTAGTATGGGCGAAAGGAGTATTACTGAATAAGAATGTACTACTAGGTACCACTAAGTACAACTAGATAGTATTAGGGACAACTTCGTAAAACTATCATCACTGCTATTTTGAATATAGCTGAATTTTTGTATTTCTTGTATCAGGAGATAATGAGTAACAATTTAAACATACATTTTGATTACGGAGGAAGTTATTCAAAGGCTGAGGGAAAGGATATATGGAATTCTGAAGCTGACATATATGGTTTATCGTTTAGGACACCTATTGAGGACATAACCTACTCGGTGTTAGTAGGTAGAATATGCAGAAAGATTGAGACAAATGAAAGTACAACGAAAATGAAATTGAGCTACATTCCGCTGGTAGTGAAACCTCCTCGAAGTTATTTTTGATGATGAAGATGTGTACGTTTATCTAACGTCCATCGATAAAGAGCTATGTAGAAGTGTTTTGCATGTGGAGTTAATCAAAGATTTGGGTATTGATAAGTGGGGCGAGCAACTATCTAGAACGGGTGGAGGAAGTTCCTTTGGTGTGAATTATAGTGAGATGCCTTTAGGTGATGATGTAGTTAATAATGGGGAGATGACTCTCTACGTAGACAGAGCAGCAGCTGAAAAAGAGCATGAAGAACAATAGTGTGATGATCAAGAACCTGAGGTACAAGAGCGTGATGATCAAGAACCTGAGGTACATGAGCGTGATGATCAAGAACCTGAGGTACATGAGCGTGATGAACCAGAGCCTGGGCTGACTTACGTGATTGGAGAGGATGAGAATGTATTCCCTGTCGGGGATGATGAATATATCGAGCTTAGGCGTGATTTATCAAGTAGTCAGTTTATATCTGAATGGGAAGATGGTATTGGTTTGGAGGTAGGTCAAGAATTCGAAAGTAGGGAGGCTGTGCCAGATTTGGTTGATAGAGCTGCATTCCAGAATTGTTTTGGGATCTGGCTTCGCAAATCAGATCGAGACCGATTAGTGTTAAGATGCCGTCAAACAGGTTGTAAGTGGTATTTAAGAGCTGCAAAGATCAAAGATTCACATATGTGGTCTGTTAGAACATACAAAAGGATGCATACATGTTCTCGGGCAACCGCGAGTACCACCAGCTATAGAAGGAAAGGCACACCACGACTTGTTGCAAGTGTTTTGCATGAAGATTTTCCCGGAAATTTTGCCACCCCAACTCCTAAAGGTATCATGAGTCTGGTTCAAGGAAGACTTGGAGTGAAAGTGTCATACTCGACCGCACTAAGAGGGAAAAAACAAGCTGTTATAGATGTTTGTGGTAGTCCTGATGAAAATTATGAGATGCTGTATTGTTATTTGCACATGTTAGAGAAGGTGAATCTTGGTACTAAAACAAGTGTTGTGGTAGATGAAGAGAAAAGGTTCAAGTATTTTTTGTCGCTTTGGGAGCTAGCTTGGAAGGATTTAAGGTGATGAGAAAGGTTTTAATTGTAGATGCGACGTTTCTGACGACTGTATATGGTGGTGTGTTAATTTTTGCGACAGCTCAGGATCCTAACCATCACCATTATCCCATTGCATTTGGTGTTCTTGACGGTGAGAAAGATGCAAGTTGGAATTGGTTTTTCAATGAACTGAAAACTGTTATACCAGACTCTCCTGAATTGGTATTTACTACAGACAGGAATGCAAGCCTCATCAAGGCAATTCGTAATGTGTATCCGAATGCAAAGCACGGGTACTGTCTATGGCATTTGTCCCTGAATGTGAGAAGAAGAGTTTCTAATGTCAACAAAGACACAGTTGCAGATAAATTTCGAGAATGCGGTAAGATTTATTCGGAGGTTGAGTTCCTGCATGTTTATGGTGAATTTAGAAGGAGATATCCTTCTACTGCCACATATCTGGATGATAGTGTTGAGGTACAAAAATGGGCACGGTGTTACTTTCCAGGTGAAAGGTACAACATAGACTCCTCCAATACTGTAGAGTCAATGAACGGTGTTTTTAAAAAAGCAAGGAAGTACTCCCTATTGCCCATGATTGATACGATTATAGAAAAATTCTCTGAATGGTTTAACACTCATAGGAAGGACTCATGCGGTGGATCAGATGCACATAAACTGGTGCCTTTCGTGGAGAATGTAATGCACAGTAGATGTAAGGAAGCATATCACTTAGGTGTTACAGAGCTAAACAGCTTCGAGCTTGAATACAGTGTGACTGGGACCGATGGGAAATGTTATGTGGTGAACTTGATAACGAAAAGTTGCAGTTGCAGGTGTTTTGATATAGACAAGTATGCTTGTGTGCACGCAGTAGCCGCTGTCATGTTATATATGAAGCGTGAAGAAAGGCCACGAGATATTTATGTACACGATTTGTGCTCCAAATATTATTGGATGGAGCAGTGGGCATTGACATATTACAGAACCATTTACCCAGTTCCACCTATGTCTGAATGGGTAATTCCTGAAGAAATAAAAAGGAAAAAAATCTTACCTCCAACCTACACCAAATCAACAGGAAGGAATCAAGAGAACAGGTTTCCTTCGGCGGGAGAAAAACGTCGAAAGACAAATAATAAAAGGGTCAAGAGACGAAACTTGGGTGATTGGTTTGAACCTGTTCAGAGTGAACTTTAACTTGATGTTTGAATTTGTATTTATTTGTTTCAATCTTTTTTGTAGAACTTGGTACCACTGAATTTTGTATTGGTATAACTCACTTTCGTATTAGTCCAATCATTTTGTAGAATTTGGTACCACTGAATTTTGTATTGGTATAACTCACTTTCGTATTAGTCCAATCATTTTGTAGAACTCAGAAAAACTAAAACTCGTAATGGTATAACTAAGACTATTTCGGTTTATAAAAGTTTAAGTAGATCCTGGATTAAATACAAAAACTATAAAACTTGGCACCAATGAATATATATAAATATATATGTAACCAAATATTGGATTAAATACCTAACTATAAAATTATAGAGGGTTATTACAATAGACAAACAACAAAATGTCATGCCCTTTTATGATGACTTTCTTTATGTTAATCATACTCAAAATTAAAAAGATACATACAATGTGATTTATGATATATTAATGCATTGAAACATTTGTAATGTACTTTAAACACCTAAAAACAGTGGTAAAACTAGAAAAGTAAAATTATGATCAGGTAAAACTAATCATATGTGAAAACCACAAAAAATACAACCGTGTGCAAAGATGTAACACTCGGATACTAAGAACTATTAAGTGAAAATTTAAGTGCACATGGGTGAAAAAGACGGTGCATATGGGTGAAAAAAGACGGCACACATGGGTGAAAAAGACGGCGCACATGGGTTAATATCTCTTTTGTTTCTAATATATATATGGGCATATAAGTCATTTTCTTTTTTCTTCCCTTTTCTCCACATTTCTGCGGATCCCATTTCTGCTCTGCTAGGGTTTTTCCCACATTTCTCCTCTGCCTCTTCCTCCTCCTCTTCTCATCTTTTCCTGCCTCTTCCTCCTCCTCTTCTCATCTCTTCTCCGGACAGGACAGTCTCACATCTCTCGTAGACTCTATAGTAAGTGCATTTCTCCTCTCACATTTTGTTACTCAAATCGGTATTGTATTTCTGTCATGGTTTCAAATCGGAATTGCATACGATTTAGGACACCCATTATTACTTCAATTAGGATCCTATATTCTGGGTTCTGGATCTACTAACACTCGTAATACTAACAATTGGTAACACTTGTTACCACTTGGTTATACTATACCACTTGATAACACTCGTTATTTTTGGATCTAGTAACACTCGTGATGGATCCCATGGACCCCAACTACCATTCGGACTAGAGGAACAAGTATTTAGTGGACAGAGTATACCATGTCGCGGTTGCTGACTATGGCATTCTGACACGTTGTCCATGTGGAGACAAAATCATCCGTGAGGTTCTTGAAACCACAACTGAACCGGACGCTGCGAAGAGATACTTCACCTGGAAATCGTATGAGGTGAGTGGAGAGAGTGTACTTATTGTGTAAAATTGTATCTTCATTTACTGAATATCTTCATTTAAGTGCAGGATGATGGCCTACACGCAAGGAAACTATGGATTCATGGTGTAGAAGAGGAGATTGAAAAATTACACACTGAGATGCGGGAGCACTCAAAGAGGTTCGCAGAATTCATAGACATTCACTACCAGCTATCGAAAATGCGTGAAGAGATTGCAGAGCTGAAGAAGCTACTTGCGGGTCGACATTAATGTGTACTTATGTTTTCATGATGATTTTATGTTCTGGTGTTTTCCATGTTCTCCTACTAATGAGTACTTATGTTTTCATTATGATTTTAATGTTCTGGTCGTTTTTCATGTTCTCCTATTAATGATTTTAATGTTTTGGTCGTTTCAGTACCAAGGCTACAAACAGAAAATCATAGTTTTTCTACGAATACCAATGCTACAAACAGAAATTCTTAGTTTTTCCAAGTAATACCAATGCAACAAAGTCAAATGGTACCCAAAAAGCGTAGTTTTTCCTAATAATACGGAAGTCAAACTTAGACAGAAAAACCCAAATAACCTAGTTTTACATACGAAAACCGGTGTTACAAATTAAATTATGCTTGCTGTTTGCTCCTCTGCCTGGTGTTTGGCTTCTCTACCACTGTGGGTTGTTCCTTCTTCTTTGTCTTCTTGGTTTTTGCCTTCTTATTGACATTGACTTTGGCTTCCTCGGCCTCATCTTTTTCCTGGAAGCCAAATACAATAATTAAGATATAGACAACCATATTCAGTAATTTGCCATTCGTTACCTTTCTTTTCCTTGAGTAGATCTTAATCGTTTTTCCGCCTTCTCTCTTCAGTAGGCTGCATCTACTACTTGTTATCTCTGCTACCTTCTTAGTTTTCTTCTTCTTCTTCGCACCTTCCTTCTCACCTTCCTTCTCACCTTCTTTCTCACACTCTTTCTCACCTTCAGTCACTTCATCCTCACCTTCCTTCTCACCTTCGTTCTCACACTCCTTATCACCTTCAGTCACTCCATCCTCACCTTCCTTCTCACCTTCGTTCTCACACTCCTTATCACCTTCAGTCACTCCATCCTCACCTTCCTTCTCACCTTCAGTCACTCCATCATCTCCTTCCTTCTCATCTTCCTTCTCACGTTCCGTCACTCCATCCTCTCCTTTCTCTCCTTCCTTCTCACTTTCCCCAACAACTTCGTTACTCACTTCAATCTCCTTATCCTAGTGTTACCAAAAGATACCAATTGTTACCAATTCAATTACACATAGAAAAACCAACTATTACAGTTTGGTTGTAGAGGTTACATTTTCTAAATCAACATGACCGTGTGGGAAATTGTAATCCATCTCCTCAAATTGCATCCTAGCATCTAATTGTTCCTTCACATAAGCTTCGACTGGTCCAAACCTTTCTTTCAAACCTTTAAAACTTTCATCCAAGCCATCAACCTTCTCGTTCAGTTTCTTGAACCCTTCTTCCATGGCTTCCAACCTCTTGACGACCTCTGCCATTCCTGTAATCGCATCCTCACCAGTGATGGCAGCATTTTCCTCGCCCACATCCTCCTTCTCAACATTCTCCTGCTCTTCATTTCCAGATTTTTCTCAGCCAGCCACATCTGCCATAAACAGCTCTTCAAAAAATATCGTCTTCTCTTCAGTGATAACCCTTTTAGTCCAACCCTCAACGACAACATCATCAAAATCACGGTCATCTTCTTCATCCATAATTTCTTCCAGAACCGAGTTTTCATCATCAGTTGCCATCAAAATACTTTCAATTTCCGGTTGTTATATACAACTAATAATATCATGATTGAATATATGATAACTACATTACATTTACATGATTTAATTTAAACTACTTTATATCACTTTAGTTGTCCCAAGTGCGTCATTTATTTCCGATAGAGGAAATCCTGTCATAGCACTGTGTTTATACTGAGTTTTGCAAAATCTGGGACACTTACTCTCAAAGTCCTTTGAAGGTTCTCGGAATTTTTTCATGAGCTGTGGAATAGCCTCAAACGATAAAAGCTGCACATAAGACAATCTCATATCATTACATTTATGTAATCAATGAAATTAAATCAATTACCATTCATATTAATAACAGATACTCATTTTTACCTCCAAAGATGTACAAAAACTTGGAAAAGTGAATCCTGCTTTTTCTACAACCCCTCCGAAATGATCCATGGCACGCTCTATATCCTTCATATTTTTCTCAAACGTCAATCTTCCCCAAGGAAATGTCTTACACAACTCAAGATCATCAACCGCTCTTATAAAGAACGTCTCCACAGAGGGTGCTCCTTTTCCTACTCTACTCTTCCCTATTAGTATGCTAGATAAGAAGTACAAGACAGACATTTGCAATTATCTCGAGACGGTTTCATCTTCAGCAGCTTTGATTCCACATCTTCGTATGAAATCTTTGATCCTTTGGGAAAATTCCTTCCAGCAAAACGTAACCCGCCCAACTGTTTATAATTTCTTGGAAAATTCTTACAATTTAATCCTGATATGAGTGCGCGCTCTCTGATGGAATATCGAATAGGCACACCATTCACGCAGAACCATGCTTCTTTCTTCTTTTCCGTTTTCACTGTCCTAAGAAGGAGCATCCACATGCCCATAACCTTGTGGTATTTCTCTTGCTCCATGTGGAAGAAGTGTTTGAACTGCGGGTGACTATTAAACCATTCCACCTCACGCTCATTACCAACTAATTTACTCACTACATCGACCGCCTTCGTGATAAAACACCTCGTTGCGAGCCTGATTTGCTTTCCATACTCAGACTGTCTGAAGTACATCCCCACTGGTTGCATGGGTTCGCTTCTTCCACAACTTCCTACAAAACAAATGCAGTTTTACCCAGTGTTCCACATTGTTTCCAATTCGTTTTATAATTTCTAACTGTCATACTTTGTTATACCCAGTGTTTCAACTTCATACAATATTCCTTTACTTTTACCAAATTATACTCAGTTCTACATTCTTCTTCAATAACATACTCAACTTCCTTCTCGTTTGCATGGATCTTGTTTGCAGCCGGATTCGACTCGCTCACGGTTCTGCTGCTACCTTCTCCATCGCTTCGACTTCCAACTTCTGAAGCTTCACTCTCCTCGCCGTTGTTATATGTTGGAGCATCCATTGTTGGGATGTCCGTTTCTACAACAGTTCAACTTAATAGATTACAGATTGGAAGGAGATTGTCAACAGGAAAATTTACGGGTCCAAATTAAACAACCACTCAGTAATCGAAGTCAACAGACCTTTTCAATCGATAGAGCTTGAGTTTTTCTGAGTTTTACTTCAACAGGATTGAAGAGGAAGAGGGAGGATTGAGTCGGGAGTTGGATTTTGAAATTTTGATTTTTGATTTTTTTTTTTACTTCATTCTCTTTTTAATTTACGGAGTGGATCCAATTTTTCAGATACTATCCGATTGGGTCGGATTTTCTGTTGGTTGGACTGTAATTTTTTAAACTTTAGTTGTACAATTTTGTAATTAACTCATTTTCGATTTAAAAATAATTAAAACTAAAATCTATTTTTATTACAAGGATATTACAGACTCATTTTCCATGGGTGGGGACTTTCCAGCCATTGATCCATGTTTGATTCTATTGACTAGCCTGTCTATTTCTCCGAAGCTACATCAGAGTTTCCCTATTACACAAGTCACATGGACACAGGTGACAAAAGACATTCTAGAGGCACTATGCATAAATTGCACGAAGTCACTCGAACCTGGTTATGCAAATACACTGTATGGTAAAAGAGTTACAGAGTCGGAAAAAGCACCGGCATGAAGGGCCACAACAATCAAAAGAACATGTCACCTTGAGTCCTTACCGGAGAATAAATAGATTGACCACTCCGCTCTTTCAGGCACGTCCATCATTCACGTGGTTTTGGACCTCGGCTTGGCTGTCCAATGGCATGTACTGTGCCATTATAGCTCTGATCTCTGAGTCCATGTATCGCTGTAAAACCATGGACAGAGATACAAGGTTCAAAAACATTTCCCGAAGCAACAGACATCTCAGGCCACAAAACAAAAAGACTACCACAAAAGCCAGAAAATGGAGGAGACAAACAAATTCCCCAAAGCATTGGATATGGCAACAGTGATAAGGTCTAAAGGCACAATATGTTTTGATAGACATCTCAGGCCACAAAACAAAAAGATTACCACAACAGGCAGCAAATAGAGGAGCAAAGCTTACCCTTAACCTATATTTGTAAACAAGATACGCCCCACCAGCTGCAAGTCCCAATGATAACATAATAAGCCAAACGGCTGCCCACGCTGATCTCACTTGTGAACCCGTCTTGCCTAACAAAAGAACCGATGCTAGTTAGAAAACAGAAGGAACGTGTCTGAATACAGAGGTTTTTTGTATGCACGAGTATTCTTTCTATTGCGGGTCAAACATGCATAGTTTTAGAACTGTAGAAATGCAAGTTTCTGAAAACTCACTGATGCAAGTATCATGGTCTCTCATGTAGAGAAGGTCCCCACTACAAGAGCACTCGTAGCTTCCCCATGTGTTCTTGCAGCTACATTCCGGGCACTGACATGCTTTCTTCTCTTTGCACTCATTAATGTCTAGTGAAGGAAGCATTGAAATCCTTTAAGAAAAAGGATTAAGAAGTATTGTAACGGAAGTTTGAGAGAGAGTCTAACCTTCACACTTCTTAATACCGTCTCCTTTGAATCCTGGAGGACACTCGCACTTAACACTGTCCTTGTCCTGAAGGCATTACAAGTTGAGACATCAGTCTCTTACTAAACGGTGAGATTGTCCTCAAAAATGAAGCAACGTGCAGAAGAAAAACTAACCACACAAGCAGAGAACGCATGTCCATCTCTCTCTTCATGCCAACAACCTCCATTGTTGATTGTGCATCTCCCTGGCCCGCTTGCTGCAATGCAAACACCAAATAGATATGAGATGTCATATCCAACCGAAGCACAGCAACAATAAAGGCAAAGAACACAAAATCCAAGTTCTTGTGATCATCTCTGACAAGAGAGATGGTATATAAAAGATGGAAAGATGGAACACAAAATGCTATTTGAAAAATACGTTTGCTATCAAATTTCTTGTGATCATGCAACGATGCAACAAAGATTACATTTTGAATTTCAGCAGAGTTATGTGATATGTTGCCATACTGCAAGACCACAAACAGTCACTCTTTTAAGAACCTAATACTTTTTGAACTGAATAACGCAAGTCAATTTAAACTATACAAACTATTATAACGTGGCGTGAGCACTCACGTTCACAGTGGGTGTAACCATCCCCTTTGAATAGCACACCATCAACTCTAGGACATACGCATACTTTACCACGAAAAGTATCCTGCAAAACAAGCAGATTAATAGATATTACAGAAATTATTCCCAGTAATATCACAATATACCTTGCAAGCAGTTATGTTGGCAGATTTATCTTGCCAACAACCGCCATTGTTATCTAAGCACTCGTTTGTCTCCATTTCTGTCAATTGCAATAGACAATGCAATTTTTTCAGGTTTCACAATCAGTGCTTTGGAAACAAATAACCAAAATAACTTAGCGGAAACCGAACACCCCCTCTTAGTTCACGCATGGGTATACATGTACATGTAATTCAGGAAGGTATAGGCACAAACCGAAACACCCACTCTTAGTCAAGGCCAACACGTTAAAGCAAACTAACCGACAATATCTACATACCAGTGCTCAGGCATATGGCTGGTTCAGTCGTCTCCTCAAAACCAGAACATAGGGCCTTCAGTACTGCACTCTTCTCCAGCTTCCCTGCAAGGAAATATATATTTAACAAAGTAAAAAATATGTACATACATGTGCTCAGGCAAAGCAAACAATATAGAGAACTCTTAAGTTAAAAACATCAAGACAAACCTCGGTACTGTCTGTTATTTAACAAGAAACAATATAGAGAACTCTTAAGTTAACACATCAAGACAAACCTCGGTACTGTCTGTTTTTGAACAAGATAGACCAGCACATAGAGAGTAAAAAGTCTTAAGTGAACACTGCAAGACAAACCTCGGTACTGCCTGTTGTTGACAACCAATGTTGGCAATATGGTCACATCACCCCTTGAACCTTTGCCAACCTACATTATATATATGTCAATCCCAAACAAAATATTCATGTTCCTCAAAGAACATAACGGCCTACGTTATCCAGAAACGTAAGAAAAACATAAGTAATATACTTGAGCATCTTGTTCTTCCTTTAGAACTGGATTGTCCGAGTCAGCATCAGGGTCTCCCATACACTTGTCAAGTTTTCTACTATCAATTCCTGTAGAGACATATAAAATATGCCTTATTCTCCAGAAAAAAAAACAAGTTCTTAACTTTCAACCTATAAAAGCAACACTCACCAAGAGATTTGATAACAGAATCAGCACATTCTTTGTTGTATTTCTTCTCCTTCATGGGACATCTGATCTGAAAATCAGTGACATAATCCCACCAAACCCAGGGCTTCCCGGTTTCGTTCGCCACCTTGTAAACGCAAAGCTGTCTCAAGTTTTCCACAACCACGTCTTTTCCATCGTATCCTGAGCTAAAGTCCTGTTCTGGATCAGGAGCGCAGTATCTTCCCTTGTTGATACACTGAGACTTACACTGACGACTCAATGTGAAAGCGTGAGGGCAATACCAAGTGATGTAATGAGGCCTAAACTGGGTATAACCGCCTTTCTCGAGAATCTGAGCGGCGCCCTTAAAATCCTTCACAAACTCCATCAACATGTCACACTTAACCCCACACTCATCATTGCTGTTGGTCCACAACTCATACTCGACACGGTCATCAGGGTGCGGAACAGCTTCTCTCCAGTCAAGATTCAAGTTGACCATATCCCCTCCACTGATTGCTTTCTTCAGCTTCTCACCAAAACCTTTTGTGACAAGAGCAGAAGGTATGGTAATATTCTCGATGTACTTTGCAGACGAGACATCCTCTTCTGGTGTGTCCATTGTAATCAAAGGCTCATCAACATTGTCTGCCACAAGAACAGCGGAAGCACCAGCTTTCTGTGCATTCCAGACCTTCAATGCGAAAAAACAATCTACACAACAAGATATAACCATCCATTAGGCTAAAGAGTATATATATTTATGCAGAACAGTAAGAGCAACACAAGTGTATACATGTTCATGCAGAACAGTAAGAGTAAGGCAATACTTCCTCGACAAACCCATGACAACCTCACAACTAAAATCTAACATCAGTTGTAAGATCTCAATGACACGACCGTTCATTAGGCTAAGCGTATATATGTTTATACCGAACTTGTCTGCACACACGTGGACCAACTACGAAGAAAGGCAATGCTTCCTCAACGAACCCATCACACAACCTAACAACTAAAAGATGCTAAATATTCCTGAGATTCTATTAAAAGCAAAAACTTGAACCAATTAAGAAGAAAGGCCAAAACTTGATCATCTACCATCAACTGTAAGAAGAAAGGCCAAAACTTTATCATTTAACATCAATTGTAAGAAGAAAGGCCAAAACTTCATCATATAACTCGTGTACAAAACCAAGGGAATCAAATCGATTCAAGTTCATATATTTAGGAGGAAAAGATTTAAATTTTTACCTCCACGATCAACCAAGAGGAAGGTAGGCAAAGCACCAGGCTGTGACTTGAAAGAAATTGAGAAATCGCTGAACTCTTTGCACGATTTTTGATTCTCCTTTGGATAAACCACCGTACCGGCCATGCTTCCGCCGTACTGAGGGATCCCGAAGTTGCCGATGGCACTGTCGTGAGTCCCCTTTATGCTTTCCGGCGATGTCACCGACAAACTGTTCTTCTCCACCACGAATCGAGCCTCGCAATAATAGGGCACGGAGAGAAGCAGCCATGGAAGAAGAAAACAGAGGAGCTGCTTCTGCTTGTGTTGCTTCATCTTCGAGATCTCCGCCTTAACACCACAACCAACTCAAAGGATTGAACAAAAAAAACGCACAAATTGGACTGAAACGATCAAGAGTTACAGAGCGAGCAGGTTGAATCGGAGCATTGATGATTTGAGATCACTCCTTGTCTGAGCTCGATCGTCGAAGGTTTGGATACAGTTGAAGGGTAAGAATTTGCGAGTGATTCCCGAGAAACACAGAGAATATAAAATCGGTTTTTTTTTTTTTTCTTCTCAACGTTTCTGGTGCGAGTGGAAGACTATAGACGTCGCAGAGTCAAAACAATATATCGTTGACCAAACAATCCTAGTCTTTGTGTTGTGTCCAAATTTACTACACCTAATATGGAATAAAAAAACCACGTAGCAAAAAAGCTTCACCAATTCACCTATCTAGTAGAAGCAGATGTGCTGTTAATATTTTCCCTAAGTTTTGTAAAGCTATGATGACAAAGCATATATATATTTTTTTGTCAACTATTTTCCATATATTAAATCAAATTTAGTTGATTTTCAAAATTTTGATTGGACCCGTAATCCGTGACGATGATTTACATGGGAAAATAAGTGTTTATATATGTCTGCGCCCTTTTAGCAAGGGAGTCGGCAAAGATATTAAGGTTCCTCGAGATTAATACTAAACTAAAACCACTAAATCGAGCTCAAAGATTATTAAACAGATCTAAATCCATCCTAAAGAGAGGCCAATCCATCGGATCCGCTGTCATTTTGAGTAAATCCGAACAATTTGTCTCAAATTGTAAGGGGGAAAAGCTCCTGCGGCACTCTCGGGCACCCATCATGTAACACCCCCTGTTGTCCCATAGATACCACCTCAATCCACTGATTGGATCTCGCTCAGTCCACGACGCATCTACCTGGCAAGTCGGATTTGGGTGGGTCGCGGGGGGGGGGTGGTTTCTATTGTCTTGTGGTTCCGGTTCATCCTCTGTCTCCTCGTCTTCTCGTTGGTTCGCAATTCTCCAACTCTCTGCTTTGAGAGTAGCTAGTTGGAGAGTGTAAACTGGAGATCTCTCTGTTTCGTTGAAGACTTTATCATTTCTTACTTTCCATATGTACCATATAATCCAGGGGTAGATATCACATTGTGGTACAAGGAGACCCACTTTTTCGTCTTCCAAAATAAGAAATCTATATTTTGGTATAAAGATGTACTCGGAAATCAACTCGAAAGGGACAGAATGTCCAAAAAGGCCAAAACTTGTAGAACTAGAGGGCATTCAAAAATGAGATGGTTAGTAGTCTCCGCCAGAGCTCCACATCTCGGGTAGCTCTTGTATGTACTCATATGTCTATAGGTAAGACGGTGACATGTAGCTACACATCCAGATAACACTTGCCACATGAAATGACTTATTTTGCCAGGGCCTTTAACTTTTCACACATGGCTCTGGAGGAGAATAAGGCTCGGTCCCCGTACATGTTGCTCCGCTTGCAGTAGTTTTCTCATCCATAGTACCTCATATCTAGATTTAATTGTATATGCTCCCTACTTTGTGTGCTCCCATGCATAACCATCAAGCGTGAGGGAACGGGTGATCCGCAACCCTAAGATAAGAGGAATATTCCCAGGGTGGAATAACTCATGCAGTAGGGGTTCATTCCAACCCCCATCGTCCTGGCGGAGAAGGTGGTGTACTAGAAGGTATGTATCTCTCTGTCCTACTGTTCTCTGTCCTACTGGGAGGTTGCTTCTCGGCATACGCGCCAGACTATCTGGGATCCACCGTTCGCTCCACACTTTCGTGTTACATCCCGATCCAATGGTCTTTCTTAATCCCCGGTTTAGAACATCTCGTGCTGCCATTATACTGCGCCATCCAAAGGATGGGGAGTATACCCTACGGTCCTTTAATGGATTAGAATATTGGTAGTATCTCCCTCTCAACACTCTAGCCAAGAGTGAGGTCGGGTATTGTAATAAACTTCACAACTGCTTAGTAAGTAGTGCTAGATTGAAATCACGGAGATCTCAGAACCCCAATCCTCCCATTTCTTAGGGAATACATATTTTATCCCATGCAATCCAGTGAATGCCCCTACTGTTTTGTTTTGCGTTCCACCAAAAGTTGGAGATGGCATTATTAAGTTTGTTAATAATTCCTTGAGGGAGGAGAAAACATGACATTGCATATGTCGGGATAGCCTGGGCCACATATTTTATTTGCACTTCTTTTCCACCTTTAGATAGAAGGTTCGCCGAGCATGAATTGACCCGATTATTAAGTCTCTCTTGTAAAAATGCCAAAACTTCCTTCTTCGAATAACCTATTTGTTCGGGTAATCCTAGATACATCCCCATTACTCATTCATTTTGTATCCCAATTATGACCTTTATGTCCCTCCATGTTGAGGGGGTCTACTTTGCGTCCGAAGAGAACCGATGATTTAGATGGGTTTAGTAGTTGTTCCGAGGCCTAACTGTACATTTGGATGATGTTCAGGACCTCTGCACTCTGCAGGTTTTTGCTCTGCAGAAGAATAAACTATCATCTGCAAATAGTAGGTGGGAGACTGTGGGGCTTGTTCTTGCAATCCTCATCCCACTAATCCTCCGTTCTTCTTCCGCCCTATTTAAGAGGGAAATCAAGGCTTCTGTGCACAGTATAAACAGAAAAGGGGAAATGGGATCCCCTTGTCAGAGACCACACGATGGTATAATCCTTCCTTTAGCTTCCCCGTTAATTAGGACTTGGTACGAGACCAAAGATATGCAGTACATTAATAAGTCGACCCATCTCTCTCTGACCCAAGCTTCAGAAGGATGGGCTCTTAGGAATTCCCATTCCACACGGTCATAAACTTTACTCATATCCGTCTTTATAGCCATAAAGTCATATTGGCACATTGGGTTCGTACGAAGTGCATGAAAGTTCTCTTGAGCCAGTAGAATGTTGTCTGTAACCAAATGTCTAGCCATGAAGGTTGATTGAGTTTCCGAAATCAGGTTTGGGAGAGCTTGCTTAAGTCTTTTAAACATAATTTTAGATATGACTTTATAGCTCACATTGCATAAGCTAATGGGACGAAATTCTGACATCTCCCTTGGTCGGTCCTTCTTCAGAATAAGACAAATGTTGGTTTGATTCAATCTTAGGTCGAACCTCCCCGTCTTGAAAAAGTCATTTACTAACTTTATCAGATATTGGCAAATGATGTTCCAGAAACTCTGATAAAATTTGCTGGTCATACCATCCGGTCCCGAGGATTTATCAGGATTAATATCAAAAAGTGCTGACTTAATCTTTTCCATCGAGGGCTCTAGGATCAGAGAATGATTAACGTGATCTGGCACTTTCTCGGTAATAAACCAGAGAGACTGCTCAAAATTGGACGGATGAGAGGTGGTGAAATGTCTTGGAAATAGCTAGTCGCAACCTTCTCTATCTTCTCTACATTCTCTGCCCACTGGACATGCTTGTCCTTTAGGCAAATGATGCGGTCCCGAGCTCTCCTAATTTTTGTAGTGGCATGATATCTATACTATTAAAACAGGAAACATTATAGAAAAAACATTTTGTAACGTGTTATATTACGATTTTTGCCATTGATTCTATTTAATTTTTTAAGAGTCTCATTAAGGACAAAATTGTCATTTGCAAATATGAACAAATATGCAAGATCTAACCATATATAGGATCAAAATCTGTCAATAAAGATATTCTCTTGATTTCAAATCTTAAAATATATAATAAATCGAGAAATCTTAACAAAAAATTGTAACTAAAATTAATACATTTAAACACGTTTTAAATAATTATCTAAATAAAAAAAATATTTTTTCGTGATATTTTCGATTATGCATTTTTTCAAAACATTGTAATTAACATTAATTAACAAAATTATCAATTAATATTAATATATTGTAATAAATTAATGATTTAATTTTGATCTTCTAAATTTAAGAATATAAATTATTAAAAGATTATAAAATTTATAATAACAAATTCCGTCCTTAGGATG
Source organism: Iljinskaea planisiliqua (assembly GCA_900108845.1). Taxonomy (NCBI): domain Eukaryota; kingdom Viridiplantae; phylum Streptophyta; class Magnoliopsida; order Brassicales; family Brassicaceae; genus Iljinskaea; species Iljinskaea planisiliqua. The sequence continues at coordinate 661,230 of FNXX01000015.1, read as the reverse complement.
GGCCATAATCTAGTAATTTAGTATTTTTATCTCCTTCTCAATGCCAGAGATTCCTACTTTTTTGTTTCCAGAAAATACATTCCTCCCGGAATGCTGTGCAGAGACGTCTCCTCAAATCTTCAATCTCCTCCATCGTGGTGTTATCATCTGCTTGCGCTAAGTGTATCTGGGTTTTGAGTTATTCAATGAGTCTAGCTGTATTAGTTGGTAGGGTCATTTTCCACGAGGAAATATATAGGTGGCATGATGCGACCTTTTCGTAAAAATCCCATAATGTGATCTCGTCAAAAGAGCCCCAACCCGATCTCACTGCTTCTTTAAGGCCCGGTTTTCCGATCCATCTCTTATCAAATTTAAAGCTCTTTTTTCTGTGTCGAGGGATGGAGTGAATCTTTGCTAGGACGGGCCGGTGGTCAGATCCCCATAATTTAAGGTACTCTACAGATTTGTGGGAGAAAATGTGGTGCCATTCTTGGTTGTCCATCGTCCTGTCTAGACGACATTTAACTTTTTCAGACCTCCGTTCACCTACCCAGGAGAGAGAGTTCCTTTTATAGGGAAATTCAATCATCTCACAGTTATCAAGCATAGTATGGAAAGGAATAAAGGTAGATTCTGCCCGGTGCCGACTACCTCATTTTTTTATGGTTTCCGGTAATCACGTTAAAGTCACCAATCATAAACCAGACATTTTGCCGATGGAGACTCAATCTTGTTAACCGTTCTCAAACTCGTTCTCGATATTCGACTACCGGATCTCCGTGTACAAAAGTCATAAATATCTTTTTGCCTTCAAAGGTAGATTCTACATCAATCATACGATCATCAAAGTAAGATATGATAACTTTTGGATCATCCATATAAAAAAGGGCTAAGCCCCCGCTTCGACCTCGCGGTTCCACGGTAAAAACATGGTCATAACCAAAAGAAACTTGAAAATCTTGCAGAAAATAGTGATTGTTTTTCGTCTCTGATAAAAATAAAAAACTAGGCTTGAAACAGCGTTATAGTTCTTCTAAATGTTGTTTTGTCAGTCCGGCTCCTGCCCCCTTACAACTCCATGCTATCACATTCATGTTTACGGGTTGGTTTGCTTCCGATTAGTAGGAAAACCGGTGCCCATGTCTTTGGTTTTGTTGCCTTGTGTAAACCCATATCCACGCTTGGTTTGATTTAGGTTTGGGATTGGTCCAACTCCTTTTCTTTTATTCATGCCACATGGAGACAGGCACCCAATTGCCATCTTCTTCTTCTTCAATGTCATCCAAGTCAGCGACGGACTTCCCATCCCTTCGTCGGATCTGGCTTCTTCTTCCGTGTGTGGCTGTCCTCCACGTCCTGCTCTCCCTTGTTGGGCACGGTGATCTGGCATTCGTCCTCCTCTCTTTCCGACGCGCGAATCTCAGTTTTCTTCACTTCAATCTCGAAACCCGCAGAGCCGACAGAGCTAAGTCGATCGGCATCTCCAACATCAATTCGTCATCAATTAAATCATCATCATTATCATCAAGTGGGAATTCCTCATCAAGAAGGTCATCATATTAATCCATTTGTCTCCTTCATCACACTCAGCCTCCGCCATTAGCACATCCCCCTCGTACGCTTAATCCTCCTCCATGTGCTCCAAAGCTTCTTCTTTCTCTTTCTCAGCTTTCTCAGCAGCAGTGACCAGAGTTTGGCATCTTGCCTCTACCTGCTCTTACTCTTCCTCCTCCAGCGTGATCTCATACCAGCTCTTCCCTGGGGGATTTTCTCTCACTGTTTCCTCTCCTGAACTGGTGGCTTCCAGAGGGGCCTCTGCAATTGCAGGAATGACATTTTCAAAAGGTATGACTTTTTTTTGCTAAACTTCCTGTTTCTGACGACTCTCCCGCATCCTTGTTTTTATCTTTATTGCCCACCTTCGATTTTTTTGCAGGTTTAGTTTGAAAGGTCTTCGACTGTAGTCTAGGGAGACCCAAGCTTGTTTTGCAATTTGAACTCTATTTGGAGGATCAGAGATAGTTTGGTGGGAGTCAGAGTTATGGTGGCCTCTAGAGGCAACGGCATGACCCGGGCCAGGTACATGAAGCTTTGAGACCCCATGTTCCTCTATGACATGTTTTTTGCCTCTTCTATCTGGGTTTGGTTTCCGCTTGCTCAAGATAAAGGAGTCTTCGTGGGCACGCTTACGGTAAGACGGTTTTGGGTTTCGTGAACTTCCCCCATAGTGATAATCTTTGTCCCGCTGCCTTCATACTACTTATACTTTTTAGGTTCAGAGCGGGAATCAAGATGTCTCCATACAATCCCTCTTCGTATATTCGAGCCAAGCCGGGTCATCCTTTCTTGTTTCCCTACTATCACTGTGTTGGCCTTGAAGCACTGAAGCTTTCTCCAACTGCTGGTGGTACTCCCTACCAGAACCACGGTTTTTCCCTTCAGGAGATCTCCTCAAGAGCGAGGGACGGGCTTGTGCATTAGTGTGAGGCCGGTTTAGGGTCTCTCTTGCTCTATGCCGTTCATCCTGGTTATCACGATCATTTAGAGTAAGGTTCCTTGCAGCTTCTCTTAAAGCTCTCTTCTCTTTTCGTTGCTCCTAAGTAAGATGGGGACATGTATTTTCATCATGAGAGATGTGACCACAAGTAAAGCACCAACGAAATAGCTTTTCATACTCTAACTTGATTTTGATTATCTCAGCAGAGGGAAGCTGAACTTTCTTGGCAAATTTCAGGGGTTTGTCCGCAATGAGCAAAACCTAAGCTCTTGTCCCATTCGTATCAACCGCCTGAACCTGACCCAGGGAAGCTCCAATCTTTGAGAATATCTCTGGCATCCAGAAGTGAGTGGGAACCCCCTTAACTCTCACCCAGAATTTCATTGTGTTTGGGAAGACATCTCCAACATGAGGAGCCCATCTTTCCAACGCAAATGACCAATTGTTGAAATGGCTAGGTCGCTTGCTCATGACTTTTTGTAGATCCACTTCTGAGTTGAAATCAAATTGAAATCTAGAATCCCCTAAGTCAAAACCTCTCACCCTGCCTTCGACATCCCAAATATTAGCTCTTGGCATGAAGGCTATAAGTGCCTCTGTACTTTTTCCATCCTTATGGAACTTTCTTCCGACAAGACTTTTACTAAACCGGGCAATAAGGCGTGAGTTTTTCTACTTGATACAAGATTATTACCTCATCTTCTTCTTGGATGTTTTGTGAAACACTGTTACTTGACTTTTCCCTGATAGGACAGTAGTTGGAGGGCCTTTACGTCGGCTTGAGGATTCTTTGACAAAAATGATGGTGACAATGGCAAGACTGTCTTAGCACCCGCTAGAATTTTGAGAAGCTAAGATATCACAAGTACTCCAGATATGTCTGTTACTTCTCAACAAGGGAGATCTTTTTTAGAACGATGCTAAAAGTTATGACAGCTTCTGGTAGGGTTTGCTTTGAGTGGAGAAAACACCAAGTCTGTATGAGTATGTTGGAGAAAGGGAAACATCCTGCATACTGGAAGCAGATCTGTACACAACTCGAGAAATCTTCATCCTCAAAACATGTTCGTACAGTTCGGCGCTAGAGAGGATTTGAAAACATACGGACACTAGGGTGACCTCGAATAGCATTTGATGACAAACCACTTAAATGTAGTTGTTATCAAATTCGGATACATCATAATCACTGCTCACAGCATTCTTAGAGTCCCTGATTCTCAATTTTACTTTGTAGATCTTACCAAGATTGATCGGATCACAAAAATTAGCCTTAAAAAATCTAAAAACTAAAACTGATGCATCAGGATCATGATTTAGTCTAAATTAAAAAAAATATTTGGCTAAATTTTTCTCTTCCTATAATAAAGTCCATATAAACTTATCTCTTGGATTATCGAGCGTTCATAGTCAAGATACACAATTGACCGGTCGTTCTCCTCAACAGCCACACGGACCAAAGAAGAAATCCGACTCCTATGATCCTCCGGAAATCTGTTAAAAACTCTATTATAATAAGAAGACGAAGATATGTGTCTCGATACATCATCCGATAAGGACGAATCACCAATCTCATAAGCATAAAAAGAAAGAAAATCCCTTAGTAGAAGTTCAGAAGAAAACATAGATAAATATTTGATTCTTTGATATTTAGTACATGGAAAATCTCCATGGTCGAGGACTTCTGCATCAAAAGCGTTCCAGAATTCCATTGGTGATTACAACGACACAATATGGGTGTTAGGTTTTTCTGAGGTGGTAAACTAAGGTTTTGAATGCTCTTTTGTCTGAGAAAATTAAATTGTTGAGATATTAATCCAAATTCCATGTTATAAGTTTAGAAAAATATTTTCTAATCTTATTATATAAAGCTTGGTTTTCAAAGTTAGTAACTAACAAATTAGAAAAAAGATTATTCAAGGTTTTGTACATCCTTATCTTCTAGAAAAGTTTGGAGATAGACTATGTGAAAGGATCATCTTATTGAAATTTGTAATTTTAATGTGTAAGATTGCAATTTTAATGTGCAAGATTGCAATAAGAATAACAAAACCTCAGATCATAAATTCAAATGAGACTTACTAAAAGAATAACAATTTTTTATATTTAATTCATTAAAATATTTATTTTTGAATAATATAATAAAATACATTTTTAGAATATTTTTGTTTATCTAAAAGAGGGAGTTGTTTCTCTAGGTTTCTCAATTTTCAACTGCGAGTTATAAAATAAAGTTTTCGGATAATTTAACACAAATTTTAATATAAATTTTAAATTTGTAAATTATGTTATACGGTTATCAATTTTAGATTTCAAATATTTTATTTACACCTATGTATCACGCAGGTCCTAATCTAGTTTATATATAAAGTTCAATTTCAGTTAGTATAATGGAATTAGTATAATGACATTTATGAAAGAGTTTAAAGATAAATATATATGGATTTTGCCTCATGGACCCAAAGTAAACATACAAAAAGAGATATTCAGTAATAAACATAATGTTAGGCGATGAGAGATTGTGGAGAGACCTAAAGGATCATCAGGACTCTCCCATAATAATAAAAAAAAAGAAACCCTGGATGCTAATGGAAGACTTTAATGAGATTTTGGATGCTGAAAAACACTCAAGGTTCGAGGAATTGTCGAGTATTTCTCAGGGAATGAGAGATTTTCAAAGCTAAGTGAACTATAGCTCTCTCACGGACATGGCTTCTCATGGTCTGCTTTAAACTTGGTGTAATAAAAGGGAAAGTGACTTCATTCTGAAGAAGTTGGACAAAGTTTTGGTTAATGAAGAATGGAGGCAACAGTAGCCATCCTCTTATAATGTGTTTGAATCCGGCGGATGTTCGGACCACCTGTGAAGCCGAGTTCATCTTACACCATAATTACAAAAACCTCGGACATTGTATAAGTTCGTAAATGTTATTGCCGAGCTGGAGGAATTTCAACCGATGGTAAAGAATTTTTGGCTAGAAACAGAACAAATCTACTTATCTACATATTCCTTATACCGGTTTGTAAGGAAGCTCAAGCAGCTGAAACCACTGATCCGGAACTTTGCCAAAAATAGGATGGGAAATCTAGCCTTTAAAGCAAAGGAAGCTTACAAAGAGCTCTATGAGAAACAGGAAAGAACTTACTAAACCCTTCCCCACTGGCCATGGAGGAAGAGAGAGTAACTTATGAGAGATGGGATCTGGTGTCGAGATTGGAGGAGAAGTTTTTGAAGAAGAAAGCAAAGCTGCACTGAATGGAAGTCGGAGATAGAAATAACAAAGAATATCATCGAGCCGTAGCTACTAGAAAAGCAAAAAAACTCTGTCTCGGAAATAACTCGTCAAGATGGCGTGCTGGTTACCGAGCCTGGCTATTTTAAGATAGAGGTGGAACGGTTCTTCAGGGAGTTTCTACAATACACGCCTGAGGGATACAGAGAATTTCGGTGGAGGATTTAGAAGACTTATTGTCTTACCGCTGTTCATTGGAACATGATACTAGACTACTAAAAGAGGTCTCAGGTGCAGAAATTAAAAAGGTATTGTTCTCAATGTGAAACGACAAGTCTCCGTGGCCAGACAGATACACAGTAGAATTATATAAGCTGACATAGGATACTATAGGCATAAAGTTCATCACGGCAGTCCAATCTTTCTTTGCTATAGGTTTTTTTTTACCAAATGGGGTAAATTTTACCATTTTTTGCACTCATTCCGAAGAAAACCGATGCCAAAGAGATGAAGGACTACAAGCCAATCTCCTGTTGCAACTTGATATACAAAGTCATATCAAAGATTCTTGCTAACAGGCTTGAAGAGGTCCTACCTAAATTCATAAGAGCAAACAAATCCGCATTTGTCAAGGACAGGCTATTGATCGAAAATATTTTGATGGCAACATAATTAGTCAAGGATTACCACAAGGACTTTGTCTCGTCTAGATGTGCAAAATTGTTTTTACATATTTATGGCTTTCGACTCGGTTCAATGGTCTTTTCTCATGAATGTCCTAACGGCTCTGAACTTCCCCCCCCCCAAAATGTTCATACATTGGATCTCCCTATGCATCTCAATGGCCTCCTTCTCAGTGCATGTAAATGGCAAACTCGCAATATACTTTCTAACTAGTCGAGGCCTTCGCCAGGGATGCTCTGTATCTCCCTATCTGTTTGTTATCTGCATGGATGTTATGTCAAAACTCATAAATAAAGCAGGGAGGGAGAGGAAATTTGTTTTCATCCACAATAAAAAAGCATAGGCCTAACTCACCTTAGTTTTGCTGATGATCTAATAGTCCTCACCGACGGAAAAGTTATATCAGTGGAAGAAAATATAAAATTATTTGATGATTTTGCAAGTATATCTGGACTGAGAATCAGTGCAGAGAAGTCTACAATGTATTTAGCAGGAGTATCTGAAAGGCTAGGCAGGAGCTGGGAACAAGATTCATGTTTGACACAGACCATCTACTGGTGAGATATTTGGGACTGCCTCTGGTTACCAGAAGCATGTCAACAGCGGATTATAAGCCACTGCTTAATCAGATCAGAAACAGAATCGGCTCTTGGACCTCTCGGTCTCTATCTTTTGCAAGCAGACTGAATTTGATAAGTTCGGTCCTGTGGAATATATCAAGTTTTTGGCTAACCGCATTTCGTCTCCAACAAGATTGTCTTAGAGAAATTGATAAGATTTGCTCTGCTTGTAAACCTAAAATAGAAGGAGGATTAGGGCTGAACTTAATCCAAAGAAAGCAAAGATGGCTTGGGTAGATGTTTGTAAACCTAAAATAGAAGGAGGACTGGGGCTGAGACCTTTGAAACAGATAAACGAAGTGTGTTGTATAAAGATTATATGGTGTATAGTATTTCACCAACCATCATTGTAGGTCAAGTGGATAGAGACATACCTTCTTAAACATAATTCGCTCTGGTCTATTGAATGAACAAATGGGGGTTCTTAGATGTGGAAGAAAGAAGTTCATAGACCTTGCGAAAAATTTCTGCAGAGTGGAGATAGGGGATGGAAGGAAAGCGTCCTTTTGGTTTGACCAATGGTTGCAGCTGGGACCTCTTTGAAATTTGGTAGGTCCCCTCGTGGAGTAATAGACATGGGGATATATTGTAATGCCTCTGTAGCTAAAGCACAGACTATGAGAAGAAGACGTCAGCATCGAACAGAGACTGCAGGAGACAGAACAGTCTCTGCAAGAGAAATGTGGTAAAAGATCAGCAGCAGCAGACAAGGGTCTATGGAGAAGCAGCAATGATGTGTATAAAGAATCTTTCTGCACAAAAGATACTTTGAATCATATTCGAACAACATCAAATAAAGTGACATTGCACAAAGGAGTTTGGTTTCCCACGCTACACCAAAAAACTCTTTCTGCACATGGCTTACCCAACAAAACCGCTTATCAACCGGAGTTTGTATGAGCCACTGGAACATAGGAGCAAATTCCACATGTACCTTCAATGGAGATAGAAACAAGGGATCACCTATTTTTCAGCTATATTTTCTCAACCGAAATCTGGACGCCTCTACGCAAAACCTTTTACGAGCTAACTTCTCAACAGACTGGCCAGTTCTCATTGATCACATCTCAAAAAGTAAGCAGGATAAAATCTAAAGCTTTTTGGAACGTTATGTATTACAAAGAACAGTACATACTTTGTATACTTTGTGGAGAGAACGTAATGCGAGATGTCACGACGAGGCGGCAACACCAGCAAATCAGCTAATACGTTTCATAGACATACAAATGAGAAATCGACCTTTATCGATAAGAATGGAACTACACTATGGCGAATGTCTCCAAGCATGGTTTGCAGTGTAACAAAATTTAGATTCGAAAAAATCATGTCTTAAATTGTAATCTCCGAAAAATGAGACACTTATTGTTAGAACAATTTACTTTCTTTTGAATTCAATTTAACATTAAATTCAAAAAAAAAAAAAAAGGTTAGACATATTAGTATGAAAATTTTCCAAACAATATAACAATGGGCAAAATATCTTGAACCTTAAAAACATTACACTAATCACAACTTTTTTTAAGGGACGGCACCATTTTCCTATTGTACTAAATAGATTTTGCATACGTGTAAGAAAACTATATTTGTATTCATGGCTTCTAAGACTATATAGTCTATCTTAGATTATTAATATATCTTTTCTCAAAAACCTACATGACTTATAAGATCATAAAATCAAAATAATTTTTTTGAAAAGATAATATATGTTGTCAAATTACTCGTTTTACTATGTTTTCATTTATGTGATCTTCATCCATCCATCTTGATTTATAAAAAGGGTTAATTAAATGAATAACCAAAAGAAAAAGAAAAATTTTAAAAATAACCAAAAGACCTAAATCTAATGGTTAGAATATTACCACGACTTTTGGTTACTTTGTTAAATATGTTTTTTTATAGTTATTGAGCAAATTATCTATTATAATAAATAGTGGTATTCATAAACATATACATATGATCATCAATAGATTAAAAATCAAATTTATTTAACAAAATTATTTATTTTCCAAGAAATAACCTTTATTGATAGACATATGAAGATACTTTTTTCATTATAATTTCAATTGGTTGGTACCAACCACAACCTTTATCTTCTGGAATATAATGCTTTTTGGAAGAACTGACGTTAATCGTATTCATAGCTTTTATCCCAAACGTGCATCTATGAACTCTTATATTGCAATATGCTGCATAGCATTGACAAATCTTTTTGCAGTCGTCACTTGACTCACAATATCTATTGCGGACCGCGATATTTTGTCCTTAAAACATACAAAAATTATTAAAATGAAAATAAAGCTAAACAAACCAATCATGAATGGAAGTAAATAGTTTTGTTCAATTTTCTCCAGACTCAATCATTGGTACAAAGATACGTATATTTTTTTATTGGTTTCTCTGAAAATGATATTGCTGACATGATATGTCTACTTACGAAAGGTGGCGATAAGGAGAGAAAGCAATAGAAGAAGTTTAAAGGAAACACTTTTCATTGTCGAAGGGAAGTATTTTTGTTTTTTTTTTCAGCTTTTGGTTGCGAGATTAAAGACTAAACTCCATATCTTTTATAGTACAGTTTAGGTGATGATTTTCTAAATGATTGTTTGACCACAAAATCTTTAAGTTTGGTTTGTGTCTTTACACATGGAATACTGTATCTGTAAATTTTTTATAGGTTTGACTTGTAATAAATGTTTATTATTAACAAACATTCAAATGTAATGAAATTTAAGAGGTGTACTGGGTTAAGCATTTTAAGTAGTTTGGTGAATTTTATATTTAAGGAGATTTCTTGGAATTTGGTGAGATTTAAAGGATATTTAAATGATTTACAAGATTTATTTTATTAATTAGGAAAGTACCCTATTTATGTTGATAAATACATATCTCTTTTTTTTTTTTGAAAAATACACTTTATTATACTTCTTCCATTTCACTTCACAAAGAGAGTTATTTTAGAGTTTTATTTTTGTTTTATAAACAGTGGTATTTTTTGTTTTCAATGCAATTTTTTCAATAAAATTTTTAATTTTTCTTGTTATAATAATGTATTAATAAGAAAAAAAAAATAATTCTAATGTATTTATAAAAGGTATAATAAAATTTTTAATATTTTTCTTAATATGTGTGAGAAGAGTAAAATAACTTTTTTTATGATAGAGAAAGTATATGATAAGACATTTTTATCTGGATAAAAAATACATATTTTAATAACTAAAATTAGAATTTGAGAAATTATAAATGGAAAACTCAAAAATGGTTTTCATATTTAAAAATATGGTTTCTTGTTTCGTTCCTATGTAACATATTTTTCAACATATAAGAATGGAAAATGCCTTTTCAACTTTGCAGCTTCTTTATGGTTTGTTCAAATGCACATATCTCCATTTTTCTAGACCACAAATGTAAATTATATTCCATTTAAAAATGGTTTGTTTCCGCATTAAGTTGAGATTACAAATTTCTAAATAGGTTTCAGAGATTTCAAAGTAAATAAAAAGCTCTTCATTTCCCATTGTTGAAATAAAAAAAATTAATCAATGAATATAAAACTACATAAAGCAATACAAACCTTTAGGCTGCTCGTTGTCGTGGTGTGCCTTATGATCTATGAAACAAGGTCTCCAGTGAAGATAAAGCACCAGCTCACCGTGATCAACACATGCCCGCTTAAAAATACTTGATCGGTACTCGTCTAACCAGAGAACATTATACATGTTTCACTTTTGACCCACATTGGTTCTTTGGAAATGAGAGCTTTGATTACGTTACACCAATCCTATTGAAGAACACAAAATTAATGTTGTAGGCTTCTTCTCCAATCTCACCTTTCCATCGTAATTAACTAAAAAAGTTAATGCCTCTTGTTGAGAAACACTTCTATGAACCCACAGATCTTCTCATTCTAATTCTTGCCATTAGTTAGAAGCATAACTTGAAGTCTAGAACCTTGCCTTTCCTCCCAATACTTAACATTGGCATAACAACTAAGATCAGACAATTCAATATCAATTGGGAATTCTTATTCTGTTACAATAGTAATTATCCACTATTTTCTTTAATAATATTTATCATGTCGGTTATTTATAAACGGACATATTCACCCTTTATATATGTACTCTAAACAAGTTAAATATATAATAAGAATAAACATGTTCTGTTATTGTTACCTCTTGTTCTCTCATTCTCACGTATGCGCACAAACACACTAGTACAATATATATGTGTATATAATATATATATATACATACATTTATAGTTTTCAACATTTTATCAGCATGTGATCATATCCATATTTGTTGCAATAACGAAAATGTGAGTTTTATTTTACGTTCAATTAATTTTATGTTTATACGGAAATATAAACTCTGTCTTCTCCATTTATATGTTGTTTCGGAAAATAGGCGTTACCTTCTCCAAATCCATCATTATGGAATGCTATGCCTTCACGATGATGATGACATGGCATATTATGTGTCCTCAGATCATAATTTATTGAATGGAAGGACAAGTTTCTTCCTTGATCATATTTTATGGAGTTGACTGTTAAAACTTTATCTTTGATCATATATTTATGGAATCGAAGATTTGATCTCCTCATTGAATTTATGACAAACAATACCTCTTTAATTATTTAAAATTCATGTCTTTAAATTATGCATTTAAAATTAAGCAGTTAAATTCCGTATTTATTTTTTTTTTCTTTTAAATTCCACATTTCAGTTTTTGCATTTAAATTTCCATCTTTAAATTCCGTATTTAAATTCGGCTTTCAAAATCAGTTTTTTTATCATATTTTTATAATTCTTAACTTATAAATATAGTTATCATGTCAAATTTGGCGAATCTCGAAATTACTGCTCTTGATATTTCTGGAAAAAAATTATATGATATGGACAGTAGGTGAAAAGATGCACCTAAGAGAAAACAGGCTTATTGATACCATCGATAAGTCGAAAACGACATCAGATGAGAAAAAGACAAAAGTGATGATATTTTTGTTCCACCACATCCATGATGGTTTAAAAGCTGAATATATCGGGAAAGAAGATTATGCATATCTTTGGCAATCATTGAAATAAATGTTTGATGACCAAAAGTATGTTATCTTACCCAAAGCCAAACATGAGTGGATACATCTCCTGTTTTAGGACTACAAAAGTGATAGTGAATTTAATTCCATGATGTTCAGAATTACTTCGTGGATATGATATGATAGAGAAAACTCTCTCCACATTTCATCCTAGAAATGTAGTCCTACAACAGCAAAACCGGGTAAATGGATACACTCTTTATTCAGAGTTGATGCAAATTCTCCTTGTTGTAGAACAGAATAATTAACTCATGATGTTGAATTATCAAGCTCGTCCCACTGGATCAGCTCCATTCGCAGAAGTGATTGATGCATCATCCAGTTACAATAATTGGCAATGTCTCGGACACGGGGGCGATAGATTTTGAAGTCGCAGCTATGGACGAGGATGTGGACAAGGACGAGGAAAAGAATTTCGTCCTCATGATTCAAACAATATAAGAAATAATAAGAACTTTCAAGGAAGAGATGATGGTTAAGAAGTGAAAAAGCAAACCGAAAATATTTGCTACAAATGCGGCATGAATGGACATTGAGTATGTACCTGTCGTATGCCAAAACATTTAGCCGATTAGTACCAGGAATCACAAAAGGGAAAATAACAAGAAAGTGAAACAACCTTCATATCTAGTGAACCAGACCTTTTTTCATGGCCTAAATGATTATATTCATCTCAATGTTACGGATTTCCTAGTTGATCTCGAGAGTATCAACTAAAATATAAAATCGATGTAATATATGGTTGTCTTCCTGAAGAAGATAAAGAAAAACAAAAGCCAACCGTTTTTTTATGTGATATGTACTTTTTGTTGTTAAGGCTTTTGTTACAAAATAGTTTTATTGTGATATAAGCATTTTTATAATACTTCCTCTGTCCCATTTTATATGATGTTTTGGCTAAAAGCACTAAGATTAAGAAACTATAAATGTTGTTACTTTTTACATAGAAACTATAAATTAACATTTAATTAAAACTATTTTAACCAATAACAATAGTTACTGTAAGATATTAATAATTCTAGTATATGAAATTTGCATAGAAATTTGTAAAAAATCAAATAAAATGGAACAAAAAAATCTCCTAAAACATCTTACATAATGGAACAGAGGGAGTATAAGTTTTGCATTTATGTTTAAATATTTATTAGTGCAGCTGTATTGATGTTTAATTTTAGAAAATTTCAGATTTTGGGATTAAGGATGGAGATATCTGTCTCGCAGACAGTGCTACAATGTACACGATAATTAACAATAAAAAAATTTCTCTTGTCTCAAAAAAAAATTACTCTGCCAGAAGCATGAGTACAATATCTGGTAATACAAAAATTATTATGGGCTCCGAAGAGTCAGTTTTTTAATGTCAAAGGAAACAAAATTTGAAATAAATAATGCATTGTACTCTTTAAGTCTCAAATTTTTTTATTGAGTACTAAAGATATATGTAGAAATGGATATCAAATTGAGTATGTGAGAAAAAATGACACTGAATATCTTTGGATTACATCCAAGAGGTAACATAAATTGGAAGAATTGAAAATGTTATCCTCCAGATTATATTGCATAAAAATAAATACGACTGAATCATATGTTACAATATACCCAAATTTTACTAGTACGTTTAAAGTTTGGAATGAAAGACTAGGGCAACCTGGTTTAGTCATGATGAGAAAACTTGTGTGAAATTCTAATGGCCATCCGTTGAAAAACGATAAAATTATATAATCAGGTGAGTTTTTATGTAATGCATGTTCTCAAGGAAAACTCATAACTCGTCCATCACCAGCTAAAATTGGGAATGAATCCCCTGTATTTCTAGAAAGAATACATGATATATGTGGGCCGATCCACTCACCTTGCGGGGCATTTCAGTATTTTATGGTATTACTTGACGCATCAGTATATGGTCATATGTGTGTCTTTTGACTATATGAAGTACGACTTTCGCAAAATTCATTTCTCAAATAGTCAGGTTGAAAGCAAAATTTCTTTAATATGCCATTAAAAAGTAAAAATTGATAACGCTGGTGAATTCACTTCATCAACATTTCATGATTATTGTATGTCAATGGAAATTGATGTTGAATACTGTTGGGGTCAAAACGCAAACTCTCAAAATTAACAGCTAAAATACCGAAACATTGGAAGAAATATAAGAATCGGAAGATACGCAATCCCGAGTCAACTTCCGATTCAAATAAATCACAACCGGAACACTCGAGACAAAATCAAGCATAGCCAAGATGAAATTTCATCTTGACCGAGATAAAATCAAGATTGGCCGAGATGAAGTCACACCATTTGGCCAAGAAAAACTAACACTTAGCCAGGATGAAGTCTGGCGAAGATGAACTAACACTTGCCGAGATGAAGTCTGGCCGAGATGAGCTAACACTTGGGCCGAGATGAATGTGGCTGAAATGAAATCTAGTGTTGCCATCATTTGGCTGAGATGACTTCATCTCGGCCACACTGAAAAACCCACACTTGTCGAGCTAAATATTTATGTATTCTCTGAATCGAATCTTCGCGTATTCTCCGAACCAGACTTTTGGCCAAGATGAAATGTTGATCATTGCCAAGCAGGATCTTATCTTCCGAGCTGAATAATCAACATTTACGAGCTGACTTCATGAGTTTTCCGAATCACTATTTTCTGATTACCAGAACTTAACTTCGTGTTTTCCAAGATGGATTTTGTAACCTCCGAGTGAAAAATATATTTCGTATAAGTACTCAAATCTAAAACTGTGTCGTTCGTCTTCGAAGATTTCTTCCGAAACATCATGTTGTTTACGTAAAACATTGCGCTTTTACGAAAAACTTTGTGTTGTTTCAATAACACAAAACTATCAAAATATTTACATATAAAAACCAAGTCAAGACATTTAACCGTGACTAAACCAAAGGAAGGATCAGACCAAAGACAGAAGATTGGATCAAGCCGAATTGGAAAAGAGAAGACTCGCGGACCGGGCCAGAATTATATCAAAGTCGGCGTAAGGAGAAAGGAGCAACGTCCCACATCGCTTAGATTTATTTTCGAGGTTTTAAACTTCTTAGTATATATAGATATAATTGTACTCACTTTTAAATCATCCATACTTCTCACATTTTACGGCTTAGGCATTAAACTAATTTTGCTTACGAATATTGTACGAAAAGATTATTCGACAACAAGTCAATAATGTTATTTTTACGATCTCTTCTCTCGAGTTCTTCCCATAAATTTCGGAATCCTTAAATTTAGTTGTGCGAGTTTTGACTCCCAGAAATACCCAGCTCTCTATGTTCAAACACAAAGTGGTATAACTAAGTATTTGATTAAACGGTTTCAATTGATTGCAAAACCGTTAATATTGAGAACCAAGCTCCCAATTTCAGTGTGGGGTCATGCTATCTTATATGCAGTGGCACTGCTCCAAATAAGACCAAGTGCACATCATACATACTTCCCAATAAATTAGCATCTGGTCAAATGCCAGATATATCCAATCTCCGTGTTTTTGGATGTGCGTTTTTGTGTCGATAGCACCACCGCAAAGAACAAAAATGGGGCCACAAAGGACATTGAGAATATATATCAGGTATACATTACCAAGTATAATTTGATATCTTGAACCTGAAACTGGTGATATGTTTACGATAAGGTTTGTTGATTGCCATTTTAATGAAGATAAATTACCAGCGTTATAGGAAAGAATTAAAGAAGTTCCAAAACATGTTACATGGTGTAAACCATCGTTGTTGCACATTGATCTCCCTACGAATCAATGTGAACTTGAAGTTCATAAAATTGTACATTTGTAAATTGTGGCAAATCAGCTACTAGATATGTTCACAAATACGAAAAAGAGTTACGAAGTCATATATACCTGCTGCTAATGTTCCATCAAGAATTATTGTTCCTGAAGAAACAGACTGATGGGAACATAGCAAATGAACCTAGGGTTCAGTTGAAGAGGGGAAGACTGATAGACTCTAAAGATAAAAAAAATCCCGAAAGAAAAAGAAATTGGGAAAACAAAGTAACAAGGTTCCCAAAAAATCTGTTGAACAAAAATGTCGAGAAGAAAAAATGAAAAGGTTCCAAAAGAAACGCAGAAGAAAGAAAATCCAGATGAGAAAATAAAACAAAAAAATATGAGATTTCCATCATCTACACCTAAAATAGAAAGTTGTTGATTATAAATAAAATAAAAGATATTGATGAAATATTCTCTTTTTGTGTATCTATATAAATTGATCATGAAATTGATTATCCTTATCCAAGGTCCATATCAAAATGTCATAAATGACATGATTGGGAGAAATAGAAGATGACCATACAAATTAAATTTCTCTCCCTTAAAAGAAGCAATTTTGGACTTATTGTCATAACACCTTAAAAAACAAAATCAGTTGGGTACAAGTGGGGGAAATAGTATATTTCCACCTCAACAATATTCTCCATGTTTTTTATACAACAACTTAGATACAGTGTCAATTTCAACCTAAACTACATTTTTTTTTGAAATAAACTAAATGAACTATTAAATTTAAGCCGTAATCAAAATAGAGTTAGTCAACTATGCTAAGTTAGATGACACATGTACAGATTTTGCTGAGTAAGATGCCACATGTCTAATTTCTACTAAGTGTGGTGTCTCATGTCAAATGCAGTTTTGCGGTTTCGTCGAAAAACACAGAGTTACGATTTTGACATAAAAAATGTTTTGTGGTTTTACAGAGAAAACACGATTTAACCGTTTTAGAGAGAAACCATGGTTTTGGTGAGAAAGCACGATTCTGTGATTTTAGTAAATAAATGTGGTTTTGTGGTATTGGAGAAAAATGAGGTTTAGGGGTTTGGGTGGAAAATTACATGGTTTAGTGGTATTAGCAAGAAAATAAGGTTTTTACGGTTTAGCTCGAAAATGCAATTTTCTGACGGAAAATGCGGTTTTGCATTTTTAACGGTAAAACAAGGTTATGAGGTTTTGTAATTTTGACGGTAAAATGCTTTTTGCGGGTTTGACAAGTTTTTGTGTGATTTTGACATCAAAACCGAAAGCCGCATTTCTCCGTCAAAAGTGTATTTCCCCATCAAAACAAATAAACATTATATTTCCTACCAATACCGATAAACCGCATTTTCCTGTCCAAATTAGTAAACCACAATTTTCTCCAAAACTGCAAAACTGCATTTATTCAAAAAAATTGCAAAATCGTGTTTTCTCATCAAAACTGTTAAATCATGTTTCTCGTTAAAACCACTACATTTTTCTATCAAAACCGTAAATCTGTGTTTTTTTCTAAACCACAAAACTGCATTTGACATGTGGCATCTGACTCAACATAATCTGTACGTGTGGCATCTGACTCAGCATAGTTGACTTATATTATTTTGGTCAATGTTGATTTTGGCTTAAATTTTTAAGTTCATGAATTTTTTTTGAAAATTTTATTTTAGATTAAAGTTGACACGATATCAAAGTTAAGGTATAAAAAGACGACGACAAATGTTGAGGTTGAAATAGATCATATTTCCAATACAAGTGGGTGTTGACGAAAGAGAAATGAGAAAATGAAATAACAAGATATAAAGCCCGACCTGTTGCGCAATGTTTTTCTCAGAGACCTGGAATTGATTATGAAGAGACATAATCTCCGGCTATGGGTGCAATCATATGCAGGTACTTAATGAGCCTAGCAGCATCTAAAATGTTGGACATGTACCTCACGGATGTTGTGACATCATATCTATATGGATAATTGGATAATGATATATACATGAAAATCCCGAAGGATTGAAATTGTCTGAAATATTAAGCTCAAAGTCTAAAGAGATATGTTCAGTCAAATTACAACGATCACTTTTCGGATTAGAACAATCCGGACGCATGAGGTATAATCACTTAAGTGAATTTTTACTAAGCAAAGGCTATGTAAACAGTGTGATATGCCCTTGTGTATTTAAATCACCATCTGGTTTCGTGATCATTGCTGTATATGTTGATGACCTAAATATAATTGGAACTCAAAAGTAAGTTGATGATGCCAGAGCTAGCTCATATAGAAGAAGAGTTTGAAATGAAAGATCTTGGATAGACAAAATTTTGTCTTGGGCTCCAGATTGAGCATCTCCAAGATTGAGTATTTGTGCATCAATCAAATTATACCAAAAATTTGAAATACTTTTATATAGATAAAGCAAATCCTTTTAGTACTCCAATGGTTAATAGATCACATAATGTTGAAAAAGATAAATTTAGACCTTGTGAAGATAGCGAAGAAATATTATGTCCTAGAATATTTTATATGAGCGCTATCGGTGGGCTTATGTATCTTACAAATTGTACACAACCAGATATACCTTTTGCTACTAATCTACTTGCGAGATACAATTCATTTCTTACTCATATACATTGGATCAAAATAAAACATATATTTTGTTATCTCCAATGCACAGATGATTCAATATTATTTTATCAGAGAAACTCCCAGTTTGGTCTAGTTGGTTTTGCAGATGCAGGATATTTATTAGATTCTTGTAAATATCTTGAGAAGAATCAAGATAAAAACCAGATATGTTTTTATCGCGTTCCCAAAAGCAGACTTTGGTTGCAACTTTCTCAAATCATGCAGAAACTATTGCGCTTCACGAAGCATGTAGAGAATGTATATGGCTAAGATATAATATGAATCGACACATACAATAATCAACAAAGAAAGAGCAAAAAAATGTTCGAAGATAATTCTGCTTGTCTTGCTGAACTCACAGAAGGTTATATCAAGAGTGACAGAACGAAGCATATCCCCCTAAGATTTTTTTCTTACATTTCATAACTTGAGAAGAATCAAGAAGTAGACATCGAGTACATTCGTTCAAGCGATAATGCAGCAGACTTATTAAAAAAAGCGCTTCCGACTACAACGTTCAGAAAACACATTCAAAGTATCGGAATGCGTCATCTACGAAACTTATAAAAATATGAATATATCTTCTCTAATGGGAGCGTTATTGCACTATTTTCCCCTTGTTATGGTTATTTTTAATCTCAAATGGGGTTTTCCATAATAATGTTTTTAACGAGGCAATACACAATTTAATAATAAAGAATGATAATTAAGGAGAAGTGTTATAATATTAATTATCCATCTATTTTGTTTATTAATATTTACTATGTCGGTTACTTATAAACCGACATAGTCACCCTACCCTATATATGTATATTCTAACAAATTAAATATATAATAATAAAAAACAAGTTATGTTATCATTATCACTTCTTCTCTCATTCTCACGTATGCACACAAACACACTAATACAATATATATAGCTCTCAACATATTCATCTTTCCTATCAGCAGAAACAAGAAAATATTTTTTCTTCTTCTCAGAATCATGTTCTTACAAGTTGTAGAAAAAAACACATAACCAAGAACACCTGTATAATCAGGCGCGGCCCAAAGTTTTTATGAGCCCTAGGGCAGGAAAAAAATTTGGACCTTTTACCATAATTAGGCATGGGCACAAGTACTCGTGACCCGCTTAATACTTGTGACTTGTCCCGTACCCGTCTTGAAGAAGCAATTACCCGTTCGAAGCAAGTCGGATAACAAGTTGGAAAATTCTATTACTCGCAAGTACAAGGCAAGTAGCAAGTCACGTTTTTTTCCAATACTTGTCCCGTTTGGGCTTGCCCCGTTTATTTTTATATGTTATTAAATTATTTAAAAATAGTTTTGTGATATATAATATATTTTTTATTAATTGGTAAAATATTAAAAATTTGTATTAGATTTTAACAAATTTTTTTAAGTATTTATGTTACTTCGTTCAAGTATATATTTAGTAAATTAGCAAGTCGTAAGGCAAGACAAATACATGTTTAGTAAATTAATAAGTCGCAAGGCAAGATAAGTACATATTTAGTAAATTAGCAAGTCGCAAGGCAAGGCAAGTAACTCGCAAGTTGGCCGATTTTTAGCAAGTACCCGTAACTGCAAGTACTCGTAACTGCAATTACCCGTCTTACGCAAGGCAAGTAACAAGGCAACATCCGTAAAAATTGAACAGGGTAAGGCGGGTCACAAGTATACTAAAAAATCCGGGTACCCGCCCCGTGCCCAGGCCTAACCATAATGTAAATGAACACATTAATTTTTTTGGGCCTTTTATCAAAATTTGATGTAAATATAAATTATTTTTGGACATTTTTTTTATCAAATTTATCATAAATGTAGACAATTTAAAAAAATTTTGGACCCCTATTCTATTGTAAATTTTTTTAAAAATATCTAGACCCCTGGGCCATGGCTCCTCTACCCACCCTCTTTGGGGCGGGCCTGTGTATAATCACACCAAAGGTTAAACAAGCTAAAAATTTTACCATTTTCTAATCAAATCATACCAAGAACAATTTTTAGTTATATCAGTTTAAATTGGAAACTTTTTTTTTATTTTTCATCTTTAAATGGTTACATGATGCTTTCTTTTTGGGCCAACTAGAAACAGATCTTAGGTTAATATGCTCTCTAAAATCTTGTTACATAGCATAAATTAAATAGTATTTGATGAATAATGCGTAATAACAAATGAAGATCGAATTGTGGAGTATTGTGAACAATTGAATTTTGAGTGAATTAATACATGATTTAAACTTGTAATAATCAACGAAAGTTCCGAATCAATTGTGTTATTTTAACCTAGTGATTGGAGTCACGAAAGTGAAAATATTATAATTCGTGATTCAATTTCTAAAAATGATTTTTCCCGCATATAAGTGTTTCTGCAATTATAATTCTCTGTGATTTATCATTGGCTTAACATTTTCTATTATTGTATGCAATATTTCTCTTTACGTTTTACGTTTTATTTAGTTAAATTTGGTATCTTACTTGCTTAAAAAACCAAAAACTTAAATTTGTTTTTTTAAGTTTGATTCATTCGAAATTCATTGTCTCATAGGCTCTTTCTCTCTCTCATATGCACGCTAAGCCAAAGAAAGATGAACAATAACTTGTCTCTTGTTTTTCGTTTTATCAAAAATGTTTTAATCAATGCCTACAACTGTTTGTAACTCCATTTTAGTAATTAATTGAGAAATAACTTCCATAATTTTAGACTATAACATGATTTATTTTTAACATTTTAATAATTCCATAAAACCACATTTAGTTTCTTGTTCTTCTTTTTCTTTCTTTTTTGATATTTAAAAGTACAATAGAATTTTTTTTTTAGTTTTTTATTATGAATGTTGTATAATAATCGATATATAGTTGTATTTTGAGATTTTGATTACATCAAACTGTTACAGTATATATAATTAAAAAATTAAAAATAATAATTCACTTCCACACAAACTGTTGTTCGTTTAGTGTATTTTGACATCAATTATTAATATACTTTTAAGTATTCAGTTGAAAAATGATGGTTTATGGTTATAAACCACCAACTTTCTCCTTTGGGCCAGCGACTTTTAGAAGCCCAAGTGCTCTTCGCGAAGACGCAGCGTTCTCTTTATTTACGACAATAAACTTCTGTTAACACATTTTAAACCTTTTCAGAAAGAGTATCATTTTACTTTTTCACACATATTAAGAAAATTATTTATAATTCCATTATTATTTTTCTAAATACTAAAATAATTTATTTTTAATTAATACACTAATAGAACAAAGTTAAAATTAAATTTTTATTGACAAAATTACGTTACAAATTCAAAATGACACTCTTTATAAAACAAAAATAAAATTCTAAATAACTTTTTTTATAAACGGAAGAGAGTACGTAATCTATATTATATAATAGATAGTTGACTTTCTCCATATGCTTATTACGTGTATCAAGGAGAAGTTGACATGTGTTATTTAGTCAAAATAAAAATATATTTTTTTTATTTTTACAGAAATCATTAATCATTCATTTTTACTTATATATGTCTAAATTGTATTTTAATATTTAATTTTTTTTTATCATAATGAAAAAATAATAATATGTGTCATTTAGTTAAGAAAATAAAAGAAAACATTTTATTTTCTCAGCAATCATTAATCATTCATTGTTTACTTATACGTCTAAACTGAATTTTAACATTTTAGAACTTATATCCTAATAAATATAAAATTAAACATATTTATTAATAAATAAAGAGTATTTGCATTGCATATACAAAAATAACCTCATATTTTGGTAAATAACAAAATACTATTCAAATTATTGTTTAACATTTTTAATACACTTTTAACTTTCTTCAATATTTGTTTTTTTCTCTTTCTTCAACATAATCTATACAACACTTTTTTTTTTTCCAACTCGTCTTTTTATTTCATCTCTTTCTCCAAACATATGTTCTCCTTCATTCAAAATAAACGCGAAAGGCAAAATCACTCAGCATATAACTTTCACCTTGTACATGCCAAGATAAAATTGTTAACAAGTTGACATTATCAAAAGCATACAACACAAACTTTTCATAATGATAAAACCAAGAAAGACATACAACATCAAAATTTTCAGATACTAAAATTATTATCTGGTTAACAACATTCTTATATGTTTGCAATTGTCAATTACAGTATTAGACATATATTTATGATGTTACCTGATAATATTGGAAGATAAAAAAGTGATTAGCCGGTTAATAACCTCTTTATATGCTCGTAATTGTCAATTATAGTATTAGACATAAATTTATTATGTTAGCTGATAACATTGAAAAACAAGACCTGTAATGCACAAAAACATTTGTTTGTGCTTCTTATCATTTTTAGTAACTTCAAACCTACGACTCTAAACATGTGACTTGCTTCATTCCAAACGCAGTTTGTAAGAGCAGCAGCATTTGATTACTCTATTTCACCTTTTGCATACCAAATACAAAATTGTTAACTCACCCTCTGCATACCGAATAAAAAATGGGGCACTTGCAAAAATGACCCACAAATTGAAGTCAATTGCAAATGTAATCCTCGATTTTTCTCCCTCCAACAAATGCCACATTGTCTCCTTTCTAACCTTGGTAGATATGATAATTCACGAAAATGCCATTAGTTTGCCATTATTTATGAATATATTTGATTTATTTCGAAAATGACAAAGACAAACATAACCTCATCTTCTTCACTTATTCACGAAAATGCCATCGACATCAATTCTTCCAACCACCATTAACAACCAGATCTGAAGCTCTTAATGCTCAACGACCGCAATTTAACCTCTTTAAACTCACCATTTGAGTTAGCCAACTCATTTGTCACCATTTTCTCTTGATTTTCATCTCTAAAACTCGTAAATTCAATTTTTTACAAATTTCAGACCCTTTTATATGTGCATAGAAGGGGATTCTTGCATACATAGAGTCTGAGTTTCTTTGGTGGTGGTTAGCCTCACAGTCTTTGACAGTCGACGAAGCTAAACGCCAGATTCAGGTAACTCAAACATGATTTTCTGGGTTTTTCCATCTGTTTCGCGGGAGTAGACTTCATTTGCTGTCTACTAGTCAAAGCATACGTTAGTTTTGCATTTGACCATTCGGCAAGTAGACTTCATTTGCAGTCTACTATTTTGCTTTGGTAAGAAAAAAATATAAGACACGTCATACTCGTAGTGGCCAGGTTAGTTTTGCATTTGACTAAGAGGAGGGCTTTTCGGAGAAGTCTACTCGAGAAGTCTACTTTTAATGGAGGTTAATATTGCATTTGACCAGATTTTGACTTTTATAGTAGACTGCGGGTGCCGTCTACTGAGGTTACTTTTGGGGTTGTCGAAAACATTAAAAAATTGATCATTAATATCATTTAAATAGTAGACTTCACTAGCCGTCTACTTTCTGAGTAGACGGCTATCGCCGTCTACTATTAATTTAATCGTAAATTTGGTCAACACCAGTACTAACCGAGTAGACTTCACTAGCCGTCTACTCAGGAAGTAGACTTCTCCAAGAAGTCTACTCTGATTTTGAATTGCAAAACTAACCCGAGAGAAGTCTACTTGAAAAGTAGACTTCTTGGAGAAGTCTACTTCTGGTATGAAGTCTTAACTCAGAAAGTCAAAGTTTGGTCAATTGCAAAACTGACCCATTTTTTCAGAGTAGACTGCAAATGACTTTTACTTTTGCAAATTGCCAATTAACGAATGCAGACTTCTCTAGACGTCTACTCTCCCTTTGTAATTGCCAATTAACGAATGCAGACTTCTCTATGAAGTCTAACGAGTAGAATTCATAGAGAAGTCTACTCCGTAATGATTTTATTAAAGTTGTAATTAGAGCATATTTATAAGGAATTTTTAAGATTTTCTTGTTCATGCGTTGGTTTTAGCCTACCTACTTGCTTGTGTGTGAGTTTTACATGTTTATTTGATATATGCATTGTTGAATCAGTTTTCTTGTTTCATATTGCAACTAGGTCACTAATAGTAGACTTCAATATGAAGTCTACTCGTTAGACTTCATAGAGAAGTCTACTCTTTGTAATTAGATTTCTAATGTGTTTTGAGTGTTTTTTTTACAGAGAATGGTGGTTCACGTACCAGTTGTTTACGGAGTATGGACGATGCAAAATCAATCTTGGCATTTCGAAGTGGATAAACACAAAGGAGGGAGAATGTTCAGCTTGCGTGATGGTTGTACACTCAGTGAGCTTCTTCAAATGGTAGAAGATGATTTCCGCGTGGACAAGAATGTAGATATTGTGGAGTTATCTTATCCTTTACCGAATGTGATGCTTCAACAAATGCCTACAGATACCCCTCCTACGTATGTGACAAGTGATAGACAAGTTAAGAGTTTTGTCGAATTAGGTAAAGAACATGTTTTGCGCCTTTGTGTAACTAGAAGGAGCATGGATACTGGGAATGTTGATGTGGAGGGACGTGGGGAGGATTTGCATTATGATGATGTTGAAGATATGGAAGCATGTGACATGGAGGAGGATAATGCGGATGGTTTTAATGGTATTGCTGGTGAGAATGATGATGAGTGTGGTGCGACGGATGGTGTTGACGTGGATCTAAAAGATGAGAGTGATGCGTTGGATGTGGATTACAGTGACTATGGGAAAGTGAAAGATGAGGATGAGGATGAGGATGAGGATGATGTTAAGGATGAGGATCATATCTCGCCTGATGTTTTGGGTCGTCGTGTTCAAGGTGGACCGTCCAATGGCACCTGGTCTGACAATATTTTTGTCATGCAGAGCTTTCCTAGCAAAGAAAAGCTTATATCAGAGCTGAATTTAACGACTGTGATGTTAAAATTCGCGTTCAAAGTGTATAAGTCAACAAAGATTTTGTTTGTAGCAAAATGTTATGTGGGTGGATGCATTTGGAAGCTCAGAGCGACTGTGAAGAATGAACCAAACACGTTTTGGGTGACAAAGTATGTGAAGACGCATACTTGTTCTGTGTCGGACCGAGCAGCTATCCGTAGACGGTGCACACCAAAATATATTGGACGTTTATTCATAGAACGCGTTGGAATCATTGATGGTATTGTGCCGAAGCATATCACAGATGCAATGAAGGCGATGTTTGGGATGAACCTGGATTATACGACTTCTTACCGAGCTTTGATATATGCTCGAGAAATGGTAAGGGATACATCAGAAGATGGATATGAGAGGCTGCCTTCCTATTTGCATGAAATTGAGAAAGCAAATCCAAGAAGTGTCACAGACATTGTACATGATGAGAAGAACTGGTTCAAGTACCTGTTTATATCTTTCGGGTCTTCAATATCTGGTTTTAGGTACTTGAGGCGAGTTATTGTGGTTGATGGAACTCATCTAACTGGGAAGTATGGAGGGGTGCTGCTAGTTGCGGCCGGGCAGGATGGCAACTTTCAGATATTTCCGTTGGCTTTTGGAATCGTTGACTCAGAATGCGATGCTTCTTGGGAGTGGTTTTTCACAAAATTGCACGGCTGTTTTTCAGACGAATATTCGATTGTCATAGTCTCTGACAGGCACTCCTCCATAGCTAAAGCATGCAGCACTGTTCTACCCTGGGCAACACGTGGAATATGCTACTACCATCTACAACAAAACATTGTCACACATTTTCGTGAGAAGCAACTCATGTATTTGGTGAAAGGTGCTGCTTATGCGCATACGGTTTCCGACTATAACCGATATATGGATGCACTTCGACATGCAAATCCCAGCCTTGCAACATATTTGAAGAATGCGGATCCAAGGTTACGGTCACGAGTTCACATTCCCGGAGATTATGCAGATAAGATGACAGTTCAACGCATAGACGGTTGGCGTTTCTTTGTCAAGTGTGGAACACGAGATTGTATGGTTGATCTGGAAGCTATAAAGTGTGCGTGTGGTGTTTTCGATGTGGAAAAAATACCATGTTCACATTCTATTGCAGCTGCAAATGAGGCGCGTGTTCATTTTTCTACGCTTGTATGCCCTACGTATACGACTCAGTTTTTGTTTGCCACATACTCTGGTAATATATTTCTCGCATCCGCATCTACTGCAGAATCTGGAACTTTTCCAAGCCTTATTCCTCCAATTGTTAAGCGTGCTCCTGGGAGGCAGAAGAAATTGAGGTGGCAAACTTGGCTAGAAATGGCAACGAAGAAGGGGACCAAACCTAGAAAGTTGCACAAACATTACAGTTGTTCAAATTGCAGACAACTTGGACATACTCGACCGCATTGTGTAAGTTACACTCTTCAGGGTTTGTATTGGTATGTTGTATTCTTGTGTGTTCCCAATTTTTTTTTGTTCACATGGTTGCTGTTTGTTATAGGTGATGAGAGAAGCCGGACAGTTATGTCTACTCTTCCTTATGGACTTTTAATACAGTCTACTTTTTGTAATGACGTCTACTTTTAGTCATGCAGTCTAATCTTTTAATGAAGTCTACTCTATGTAATGACATCTACTTTTAGTCATGCAGTCTCCTATTTTAATGAAGTCTCCTCTTTACGCATACGTACGTGTCGTTTCGTTTTTTATGTAATAAATAACTTCGTTTATATTAATTTATTAACTAGTCTCCACTTACCTATATACGTGTCGTTTCGACTTCGTGTCGTTTCGACTTTTACTACTTTTAATTTGTATAAATTCCCTCTTTCCTCATTGTCTTTTTTACCTGTTTCATTACCGTTTTTACTGCCTTCTTCGTAAATAGTCACAGTTTCATCAAACAACCGAAAGATTGGCCGAATCGTCTTTACTCTCTTTCCCAACAGAGATTCAAGAGCTTGTTACCCAACGCGTCGCCAATAATTCTCTGCTAGATCTCTTTAACTTGAAAAGAACTTGCAAAACACTGAAAGATGTTTCAGAACGTCCCTCGGTATACGCATCCGCGAATCTATTCAGCTTGAATTGGTTTCACTGGGAGGGTTCCGAGTTCATTACTGCGTGTTACGCACATAGAAATCCCGACGCGATTTTCTTGAAGGGCGCTCTTGACTACTACCACTCTGAGAGGCTTGAGTATTGGGTGGAAATGATGAAGGTGGCAGCTGATGGAGGATCTGTCGTTGCTATGTATACCTATGCAATGTTACGCGAGGTAATTCATAACAATGCCTCTTACTTATGTCGGTTTACCTGCAAATCTATCTGTGCGGTAAGTACCCGTGTCCTACTAATTCGATGGGGTTGGCATCCTTCACTGCCTGCCTTATCCGAAGAGGAGGAAGCGTTTGATAATTTCTTGCTACCGAAATTGTACAATTGCCGTTGTACTCCGTACAATCAATGGTTCTATTAGTACGATGATGAAATGAAGGATGCTGAGATGTGTGACGAATGTTTCTGGACAAGGGAGTTGGGAATTTTTTTAAAGTTATTCCGTGTCCCGTTTGTATTCATTCACTTGACGATGTAATGAAGTCTACTCTGTATAATGAAGTCTAACCTTTCTAATGAAGTTTACTCTTGTGATGAAGTCTACTCTTTGTAATGATGTCTACTCTTTGCAATGATGCCTACTCTTTGTAATGACGTATACTCTTGTAATGAAACCTCCACTTAAATGAAGCCTACTCTTTGTAATGACGTTTACTCTTGGTCAAGAAGTCTACTCGACGTACAGAGAAATATAATAACATTTACCACATAGTTTAAGTCAGAAAGATACAAATATTAGTGGTTAACAAAAGACAACCGAGTCACACCCATTGTTTCAAAAAAGAAATGGTGTGCAAAATTAGTATGAACCTGTGAGAACATGTGATGTCTCACACTGGTTCATACAAGTCCAAGTCTGACCAGTCACGTTTGTCCAGACCCCTTGATGTCGTCTCCACAAATATATCCCCAGCTAACTTTTCACGGATGGCTTTGATGTTGTTGTCGCTCAAGCTCGCCGGTACAGGGATTCCGAAAGCACGACATTCAATGTACTTGACGCAGAACACACCACAATCACCACTCTGGATGTTCTGAGGCATTCCTAGGACCCGCTCATGTGTGTAAGCATCTAATGGCCAATCTTCTTTGTCACCGAGGGCAAGCTCTGTAACGTCCCAAAACCACACTAAGGCCCGAACGCGGACCATGGGGCCAGAAAGGGAGGCCGGGTCGAAAGACCTTGGTCGTTAAGGTCATGGTCCGTAAAGGTGAAGGTCGGACAGGACGATGGTCCCAATCCGAGCTAAGTATGGGAGGAAAACAGCTCTCCC
The DNA here is from genome assembly GCA_900108845.1 of Iljinskaea planisiliqua. Classification (NCBI taxonomy): domain Eukaryota; kingdom Viridiplantae; phylum Streptophyta; class Magnoliopsida; order Brassicales; family Brassicaceae; genus Iljinskaea; species Iljinskaea planisiliqua. The sequence continues at coordinate 632,488 of FNXX01000015.1, read as the reverse complement.
GAGCAGGAACGTCAGCTGGGGACAGTTGGGGAAGCTCACGGGCCGGAAGGGGCAGTGACACTCCAGCTAAGTCAGCTGGTTCAGCTTGCGGCCAGCTCGGCCAGCTGGAGGGAGTGACCCTCAGCTGGGGCCAGCTGGTGACCCAGTGAGCTAGCTGGGTCAGCTAGTGCTCGGGGCAGTTGAGTTCGACTGGCGAAGGGGCATGGGTGAAGAGGTGCCTGTTCGCAGGGACACCACGAACCAGGGCGACCCTCTCTGAAAAGAGGCGTCTGGTCGTGTGGTGACTGTCGAACAGGGGAGGGCCTCGCTTATAAATACCAGGGCCCCTGCGACTTGATCGACATCAGTTCCTGCAGAGGAAAAACCGTAAATAGAAAGAAAAGAGAGAATAACCGATTACGATCGGAAGTGAGAAAGAAAAAGGCTACGACCGGGAAGAGATGTCCAGGGAAGGAGAAGTTCCGGCCGTCGATAAAGGCAAAGGCCTTGCCGATCCTGATCAAGCCCGAAAGGTACGTACGACTAAACCCGTGTCTAACCGTCGATCCTGGATCGCCGGTGGCAACCGTTGCGATCCCGGAACCGGACTGACGGGGCTCGGTCTTGCTACCTTGACTTGTCTCCCTCTCTACCTTTCTATACGGCTGAACCGTGGGATCTGGTTTCGGTCGATCTCATGTGAAAGCAGTTACGTTGTGTCGCAACTGCTCGGGCATTACTTAGAGTGCGAGAAGCGGTTACCAAGGTCGGGTCTGTTAGAGTGTATAAAGAAGAGAGGCCGAGTCCGGGCGTGCAAAGTCCGGGCGTAACTTCCGGAGAGGCCGTGCAAAGTCTGGGCGGGACTTCCGGAGAGGCCGGCTGTGCAAAGTCCGGGCGTGACTTCCGGAGAGGCCGTGCAAAGTCCGGGCGTGACTTCCGGAGAGGCCGTGCAAAGTCCGGGCACGACTTCCGGAGAGGCCGGCCGTGCAAAGTCCGGGCGAGACTTCCGGAGAGGCCGTGCAAAGTCCGGGCGTGCAAAACCCGGGCAAGGCGGTACATGTCCGTACAGGCCATACATAAGCCGTACAATCCGTACAAGGAGCCCGTACAATCAAGACTTGGTGTGACCAATGTCCGGAATATCGAATGGAGGGTCCGTGCAAAGTTCGGGCGTGCAAAATCCGGGATGTGCAAACCCCGGGACAAGTCGAGACAAAAGGAGGAAGGAGCTGGAGTCAAAGATGCTGTTTACTTTTGCTTTAGCATATTCTTTATGCCTTGACTAGATCCTATGTCTAGGTTCAATGTATTTAACTTATGTATTTCTCTATATAAACAAGTGTAAGCCTCTTGTAAATCATCAATGAATTAAGAGGCAAACTTCTGTCCATTTCATATAGCTTCATCTTCTTTACTTGCTTAATCAATTCATTGCAATATAGAGAGAGGAGGTTATGCGATTTGGGGTCTGCCATTAAGGCAGACCTTTGTTTGTCCATTCAACCTAAACTCACTTAAACTCTTCATCTCTCTCTTTGCTTAGCTAATCTCTCTCTCTTTCCCCATCACACAGCCGGTTCACTCATGTTCCCTAAGCTGTTGTGAGTGGTGGATTCAAGAGGAGTTCATCACATGTTGGTGTTCTTCCTCCATTTGTGAAGAGTGAGCTTCATGTTCATCCAAAATCTCACAGGGTCGCTTAGTGCGCCTGGATCAGGCTACGGGTCGATCCGGGTTGAATCCGTAAATGAACCTTTGGCCGTATGGTCACGTCGGGATGCCTGGGAAGGGTTGCAAACAATAACTGCCGGTTGCCTATGGGAATCGTCCGGTTCGTAAGGAACTTGGACGGGACGGACGGTTGGTGCCAAGGGTCGGCTAAACACGACTTGTGGACCTTCGCGCCTGTTCGGCCAATGACACCGTTTGGAGCGAGGGGCCTGACGGTTGGTTACGGGATGGATAGGGTGACCCGGTGCGAGTGTGTAAACGTACCAGGGACATGTCATGCGTGTCTTTGGCCGGTAAAACCACTTGGCCGACGGGCCCGGTCCGCTCGTGAACCATAGCGACCGTTCGGCGTGATTGCACCTGTTCGGTTCATAGGCCATCACGGCCGAGTCCCGACCTTGACCCACAGAACCGGTGTGAGTGTCGGCATGCCTCGGATGTGTGGGAACATATCCTTGGGTGACCGTACCTCTACGGTCAGTACAAGTGGTCTGGTCGCGAGAATTCGGAGCAGTGCCGCGGTCGGCCGAAAGGCCGATACATGCCAAGGAGTGCCATGGTCTCTGGCCGTTGGTTCCTCCGGACAGATGGTTTGGCCATTTGTCCCTAAGGCTACCTAGTTGTACTTGGTCATGTGGGGCGGTTGGTTGAATGACTCAGTACAATTAGGGAAAGTCTTAGGATGAGTTAGGATAGGCTTCGGCTATACTAACGGGGCATAAGGGTTCTGGGAAAGCATATGCATAGTTCAGTTGCGGATCAGTCCAGTTTCTGACATGCTTATATCTTTTCAGGACGTGAGGTTGGTCCGAGTACGGACCAAGCCTAGGTGCACGGTTCGGCGGCCCCCTGATGATGTGTGGTGTGTGTTAGGAACTCAGAATAGGATGGGATCGGTCCATGTAAAGCCTTCGGGCAAACTTTAAATGCTGTATCGAATCCTTATATCAATAAGAGTTCCTTTTTAATTATCTATCTCTTTTAAATTCCGCATAATGGTAGATAGAGGAACCTCCTGGATTAGAAATGTTAAGTTGTTGGATAGGGCCTTAGTCTCTAGGGGACTAAGAAGTGGGACAACTGATCTGGATTGTGTATCCGGGTCGGGGTGTTTCAAGTTGGTATCTGAGCATGCTTGATTTTAGGACAGTGAGGTTATGGGATAGTACACACACACACGTCAGGCGCCGAAGGATCAGTGTTAGGTTTTCTTGTTTTCCTTGGTTCAATAGGCTATTAGACGGTTCTAATATACTTTGAACTTGTAGGATGAGAAAACTAAGTCCTCCAAAAGGAGGAAGTCTAAGATAACCGCAGTGGATGTCACACTGGCGGGGGTAGGAACTTCCAACCAAATGGTTGATGACCCGACTGGACCTGTGGTCGGGAATGGGAATACCGGTACGGTAATTCCTCCCGTGACCGCTCAGACCCGTACGGGGGAGGTCGGGATTGAGCAAGTGGAAGAGGAGGAAATGGCCGAGTCCTCCAACGTGGAACGGGACCATGTTGGTAAGGATACCAGGGCTGACGGCGTGAGCCGGCCTGCTATCCCTTCTACGGAAGAGATGTGGGCAGCCCTGCAGACGGTCATGACCCATATGACCACTTTGACTCAGACCCTCACCCCGGCTGAGAACCCTACCGTGGGTCAATCCACGGGAAAGGAAACTACAGGGGTTTTGAAAGGGGCCCAGCGAGTCGAGGATGAGGACGTGGTTGAAATAAACCCGCCTCGTGTGATTCGTAGGGTAGACTATTTGAGTCTGCTGGATCACATTTCCCGTTTGGGAACAAAACACTTCAAGGGGAGTATAGACCCCGTTGAAGCGGATGAGTGGAGAAGCCGTTTAGTACGGAACTTCAGCTCGACCCGATGTCCAGAGGACTACAGGAAGGACATAGCAGTCCATTTCCTGGAAGGGGACACCCATAACTGGTGGCTTACTGTGGATAAGCGCACTGGGGGCAAGTTAACGTCTTTTGCGGAATTTGAGATGGAATTCAACCGCAAATACTTTCCAACCGAAGCATGGGATCGGATGGAAAGTAGGTTTCTAGAACTCACGCAAGGCCGGAGAACGGTACGGGAATATGAGGAGAAATTTAACTGTCTGCGTAAGTACGTAGGACGGGAGTTTGAGGAGGAATCCACCCAAGTCCAGAGGTTTTTCCGTGGACTTAAGGTCGACCTCCGGGTCCACTGTGCAGTACGGAAGTTTGCTTCCGTATCAGAACTAGTGGAGAGAGCCTTCTTGAGGTCATCCTGGCTGAAGAAAGTCGGGTGAAGGCTCAGGTAAAGGCTGGCCAAGGGAATAAGCCTGGTACCCATAAAGGAAAGTGGGACCAGGAGAAGGATGGCCCGGGGCCATCCGATTGCCCCAGTTGCGGCCGAAAGCACTATGGAAAGTGCTGGAAGGCAATGGGAGAGTGTGCCAAGAGCGGCAGGATGGACCATGATGTCTTGAACTGCCCTAGGCTGAGAGAAGGGATGACCAGTGAATCGGGAAAGACCTGCCATCACTGCGGTAAGACCGGACATTTTGCAAGGGAATGTCCTAGGCAGCAAGGGGGTAGACAGGGAAACCCGAGAAGTAATCCTGGTGGGGCAGTTCCTGTGGCTCAGGCCGCAAGGCCTGCCGGGACGCCACAGGTTTATGAGCTTTCTAAGGATACTGGGGAAGCCAATACCTTCAATGCAATCACTGGTGCGTTATGACCCGAGCCTAGTCTTGAAGATTCTATGCATTGCATTAGAATAAGATAGGGGGTAGAATCCTTAGCATTATGGGAATGTGTAGGGACCCTGAACATAGGTGGTGTAGAAGCATACACCTTATTTGATTCCGGGGCTACGCATAGTTTTGTGAGTCCGGAATTGGTATTGAGGGGAAAGCTAAGGATGGAGGCCACCGTGGAAGGCAGCATAGTAAATGCGGCCGGTGGTCAAGTCATGCTCCCTCAGGGGCTGATAAGAAAGGTCCCGGTCCTTGTTAAAGGAACCGAAATGCCTGTTGACCTGGTAGTCATCGAACTCAAGAATCACGAGGTGATTTTGGGGATGGACTCGCTAGGAAGAAACAAGGCGACTCTCGACTGTCACCGGGGGCGTGTACGGTTTGAGAGGGAGGAGGGGACGTTGGAATTCCAGGGAATCCAACCAACCTCGGGGAGCTTGTTGGTTTCGGCCATTCAAGCGGAAAGGATGTTGATGAAGGGGTGCGAGGCATACTTGGCCACCATCAACATCCCGTAATTGGGAAAGGAAGCCGAGATGGGTACCATACCGGTGGTCAGGGAGTTTGGGGATGTGTTCCAGGCCCTGTCCGGCTTGCCACCAGAGAGGGCGGATCCATTCACCATCGAACTGGAACCAGGTACGACACCACTCTCTAAGGCTCCCTATAGAATGGCTCCGGCCGAAATGGCTGAGCTTAAGAAGCAGTTAGAGGAACTGCTGGAAAAGGGATTTATAAGGCCGAGTAGTTCTCCTTGGGGAGCACCGGTCTTATTTGTCAAAAAGAAGGATGGGAGTTTCCGGTTATGCATAGATGACCGAGGCATAAACCGGGTTACTGTGAAAAACAAGTACCCGTTGCCCCGGATAGACGAACTACTGGACCAACTCAAGGAGGCGGCCTGGTTCTCTAAGATAGATCTAGCATCCGGATACCATCAAATTCCGATCGCTCCTGAAGATGTTAGGAAGACCGTGTTTAGGACCAGGTACGGCCATTATGAGTTTGTTGTCATGCCATTTGGCCTTACCAATGCTCCTGCGGCCTTCATGAAAATGATGAATGAGGTGTTCCGGGATTGTCTCGACGAGTTTGTGATCATCTTCATTGATGACATACTTGTCTATTCAAAAACGGAAACCGGTCATCAGAAACATCTAAGGATCATGCTGGAAAGGTTGAGGGAGCATAAGCTCTATGCCAAGCTGAGTAAATGCAGCTTCTGGCAAAGGACCATCGGGTTCCTGGGACATATTGTCTCGGAACAAGGTGTGTCAGTAGATCTGGAAAAGGTTAAGGCCATTAGAGAGTGGCCTAGACCGAAGAATGCCACGGAAGTAAGGAGCTTCCTGGGTTTGGCCGGATACTACAGGAAGTTTGTGAAAGGATTTGCAAGTATGGCTAAGGCCATGACTGTGCTAACCGGGAAGGGAGTGAAATTCGTGTGGTCGGAAGCTTGTAAGGAGAGTTTCTCGAAACTCAAGGACATGCTGACCAAATCATCGGTCCTGGCCTTGCCTGAGGCCGAGGAACCTTATACGGTGTACACGGACGCTTCCATCACAGGCTTGGGGTGTGTTCTGATGCAGAAGGACCGAGTAGTCGCTTATGCATCCAGACAGCTCCGGAAACATGAGGGAAACTACCCCACACATGACTTGGAGATGGCGGCTGTGGTGTTTGCCTTAAAGATTTGGCGGTCCTACCTTTATGGGGCTAAGGTACAAATCTTTACCGACCATAAAAGTTTGAAATATATGTTCACGCAGCCCGAACTCAACTTAAGGCAGCGGAGATGGATGGAATTGGTGGCCGATTATGATCTTGACATAGCTTACCATCCGGGGAAAGCCAACTCTGTGGCCGATGCTTTAAGCAGAAGGAGGACAGAGGTGGAGGTCAGGAAAGATGCGGAAGTGCTGGTCAATATGATCGGGACTCTCAATCTGAATGCCCTGTCCACGGATGTCAAACCTCTAGGCCTAGGAGCGGCTGACCAGGCCGATTTGCTTACTAGAATTAGGATTACTCAAGGAAAGGATGAGAATCTTAAGAAAATGGTAAGCAATGATAAGGCTGAGTACCAAACTTCTAACAATGGGACCATTGTGGTCCATGGAAGAGTTTGTGTACCCGATGATAAGCCATTGAAAGAAGAGATCTTAAAGGAAGCACATCAATCCAAATTCTTCATACATCCCGGGCTCAATAAAATGTACCGTGACCTGAAACGGTACTACCATTGGGTCGGCATGAAACGGGATGTGGCCGAGTGGGTTTCGCATTGTCCAATATGTCAACTGGTCAAGGCAGAACATCTGGTGCCGAGTGGGTTGCTACAAAGCCTACCCATCCCGGAATGGAAGTGGGACCATATCACAATGGATCTTGTGACTGGTTTGCCCACGATCAAAACCAAAAAGGATGCGGTCTGGGTGATTGTAGATCGGCTCACTAAATCTGCCCATTTCATAGCCATCAGGAAAACTGATGGAGTGGAGAAGTTAGCCGGAAAATACATCAACGAAATCGTGAGACTTCATGGTGTACCGGCCAGTATCGTCTTGGATAGGGATGGCCGATTCACTTCACACTTCTGGCAGGCAGTCCAGAAGGCTTTGGGAACAAAGGTGAAAATGAGTACGGCCTATCACCCACAGACTGACGGTCAGTCAGAAAGAACTATACAAACCTTGGAGGACATGTTGAGAGCCTGCATCCTGGAGTGGGGAGACTCCTGGGCAAGGTACTTACCTCTGGCTGAATTTGCTTATAACAATAGCTATCAGTCAAGTATAGACATGTCCCCATATGAGGCATTGTATGGGAGGCCGTGCCGAACCCCATTATGCTGGACCCAAGTTGGGGAACGAAGCATAATCGGTCCGGCCATTGTGGATGAAACCACCGAGAAGATTAAGTTCCTCAAAAGGAAAATGAAAGAGGCACAAGATCGGCAGAAAAACTACGCGGACAAGAGGAGAAAAGACCTGGAGTTCCAGGAAGGGGACTGGGTCTATCTCAAAATGATTACCTTCAAAGGCCGGGCCAGAGTATCGAAACAGGGCAAGCTGGACCTGAGATACTTAGGACCATTTAAGGTCTTGAAAAAGGTCGGAACGGTGGCCTATAAGTTAGACCTACCGGTGGAAATGGAAGCATTTCATGATGTATTCCATGTTTCTCAACTCCGCAAATGCTTGTCTGACCGAGATGTGCTCGAACCTGAGTTGCCACCGGATCTAAAGCCAAATCTGGCATTGGAAACATGACCAACGAGGATTGAGGACCGGATGGAAAAGGCAACCAGGAAGAAAACCGTTCCTATTGTGAGGGTAGTGTGGACTTGCAATGGGAAAGAGGAAACAACTTGGGAAACCGAGGCTAAGATGAAGACTGTGTACCCGGAATGGTTTGGGTTGGCCATGCGGGAATACCAGTCGGAGACGAATCCCTCATTGGTGGGGGAGACCTGTAACGTCTCAAAACCACACTAAGGCCCGAACGCGGACCATGGGGCCAGAAAGGGAGGCCGGGTCGAAAGACCTTGGTCGTTAAGGTCATGGTCCGTAAGGGTGAAGGTCGGACAGGACGATGGTCCCAATCCGAGCTAAGTATGGGAGGAAAACAGCTCTCCCGAGCAGGAACGTCAGCTGGGGACAGTTGGGGAAGCTCACGGGCCGGAAGGGGCAGTGACACTCCAGCTAAGTCAGCTGGTTCAGCTCGCGGCCAGCTCGGCCAGCTGGAGGGAGTGACCCTCAGCTGGGGCCAGCTGGTGACCCAGTGAGCTAGCTGGGTCAGCTAGTGCTCGGGGCAGTTGAGTTCGACAGGCGAAGGGGCATGGGTGAAGAGGTGCCTGTTCGCAGGGACACCACGAACCAGGGCGACCCTCTCTGAAAAGAGGCGTCTGGTCGTGTGGTGACTGTCGAACAGGGGAGGGCCTCGCCTATAAATACCAGGGCCCCTGCGACTTGATCGACATCAGTTCCTGCAGAGGAAAAACCGTAAATAGAAAGAAAAGAGAGAATAACCGATTACGATCGGAAGTGAGAAAGAAAAAGGCTACGACCGGGAAGAGATGTCCGGGGAAGGGGAAGTTCCGGCCGTCGATAAAGGCAAAGGCCTTGCCGATCCTGATCAAGCCCGAAAGGTACGTACTGTTAGAGTATATAAAGAAGAGAGACCGGAGAGGCCGGAGAGGCCGAGTCCGGGCGTGCAAACTCCGGGCGTGAGTTCCAGAGAGGCCGTGCAAAGTCCAGGCGTGACCTCCGGAGAGGCCGTGCAAAGTCCGGGCGAGACTTCCGGAGAGGCCAGCCATGCAAAGTCCGGGCGGGACTTCCGGAGAGGCCGGCCGTGCAAAGTCCGGGCATGACTTCCGGAGAGGCCGGCCGTGCAAAGTCCGGGCGGGACTTCCGGAGAGGCAGTGCAAAGACCGGGCGTGCAAAACCCGGGCAAGGCCGTACATGTCCGTACAATCCGTACAGAAGCCGTACAATCCGTACAAGGAGGCCGTACCATCAAGAGTTGGTGTGATCAAAGTCCGGGATATCAAATCCCGGGTCCGTGCAAAGTCCGGGCGTGCAAAACCCGGTATGTGCAAACCCCGGGACAAGTCGAGACAAAAGAAAGGAATGAGCTGTCTACTTTGCTTTATGAGTCAAAGATGCTGTTTGCTTTTGCTTTAGCATATTCCTTATGATTTGAATAGATCCTATGTCTAGGTTCAATGTATCTAGCTTAAGACTTTCTCTATATAAAGAGAGTGTAATCCCTTGTAATCAATCAATGAAATAAGAGGCAAGCTTACCAAAATCGTGTAACCTCTATCTATTTTACATTTTGCTCATTCAAATTGCTGCAATGTAGAGAGTTAGTGTTTACCCGGTTCATGATCTGCCTTAAGGCAGATCTTTGCTTGTCCATTCAACCTTAAATCATTCAAACTCTTCTCTTTGTCTTTGTTAATGGTGTTTTGTGAAGAGTGAGCTTCATGTTCATCCAAAATCTCACATGGTATCAGAGCAAGGTTGTTCATGAACTCACTTCTTCTTTCTTCTTCTTTAATCCTAGGATCTCTCTATCTCTTTCTCCTATGAAATCGTTTTTGGTTAGGTTTAATGCTAAGATCCATGGCGTGAGAAGAGAAGAGAGTGAGGATCAAGCTTGTTTGTGCTTGTTTTAAATCCCAGGATCTCTCTCTCTCGTTCCTTGTTGAAAAACGTTTTGAAGAGCTGTAATGGCTAGGACTCAAAACTTGGGAAGAGAAGAGAGTAAGGATGAAGGTTTTGGTTTTCAAAAGGTTTTGCTTTTCAAGTTTATAACTTTAAAAGATTGGTTTTTGAGAAAGATGAAAACTTTGCTTTAAAACCCCTTTAAAATCGATTTGGAAAGGCTTTTGAATTCATTTTTCATTTGGTTTTGGTGTTCTTTGCTCAGTCCAAGGACTCATGGAAGAGGATGAGCAAAGTTCCCTTGTTTGGTTTGTGTTCTTCATCTTGTCTAATGACTTTCACAAAGATGACAAGATGGAGTTCGGTTTTGGTTCCTCTTTCTTCCATTTGAACAAGCTTTGGTTCAGATCTTGATTGGAGATCCTAAGAACAAGTTTGAGGAAGGGAGTGAACCTAAAGGCTTCACCTTTTTGCTTGTGCTTGAATCGGTTTTAGTTTTGAAATGGTGAAGATCTTGCTTTTGTTTTTGTTCTCAATCATCTTAATCTATTCTCCCCTTTTTCTCTCATTTTAAAGCTTGGTTGAAAGATTCAAAGTCTGAAGAAGCCAATGCTTGAGGGAGGGAGATCTTTAAGGAAAACATTTTGCAGAGTTTCTCTTTGAAAAGTGTTAAGATTGCTTTGTTAAAATCGATTTGAAAGCTTTGGAAAATTCTTGTTTTGGTTTGTTCTTCACATTGTCTAATGATCTCTTTAAGGAGGACAAGTGTGGAGTTTGGTTTTGGTCTACTTCTCTTTCATTTTCAAAGCTTTGGTTCAGATCCTCATTGAAGGTTCTTGAACAAGATTGAAGGAGAGAGGGTGGCTGTAAAGGCTTCACCTTTGTGTTTGATTTTAAATCGGTTTTGGTTTTAAAAGGTGAAGATCCTGATTTCGGTTTTGTTCACAAACACTCTTAGTCTCATCTTCCATTTACTCTCACTTTAAAGCTTGGTTGAAAGATTCAAAGTCTGAAGAAGCCAATGCTTGAGGGAGGGAGAGAGATTAAAGGTGGTTTGAAGAACTTTGGTTTTAAACCTTTAAGGAAAACGTTTTGGAAAAGTTTCTTTTCAAAAGTGTTTTAAATGGCTTTGCAAAATCGATTTGAAAAATGTTCTTGAAAGGTTTTAAAAGTTGTTTTGGTTGTCAAACTCCTCAGCCTCATCTACCCATTTTCTCTCATTAGAGCTTGGATGAAAGATGCCTTGCTTGAGGGAGGGAGAGAGATTAAAGGAGGTTTGAAGCCATGTTTGTTTAGCCTTGGGCTGGTGGACAAATTGTTTTGATCCATCAGTCCCATTGATCCAATGATTGTTTTGCTTGGTCCATCTTGTTCAGTCCTTGTAACACCATGGCTGTGAGATTTGTGGTGTTCTTGGCTGTCATTTGCTTCCGCTCAACTCAAGAAAACAGAGAGCAAAACTCTGTCCATAAGAACTCTTGAGCAAACTCTTATTCTCCATTCTGGTTACTCATTCTCCATTTTGGTTACTCATTCTCCAATCTGGTTACTCATTCTCTTACTCTCCATTATTCTCTTATACTCTTGTTATTTGCCTATTCTCATATTCTCTTGTTACTTATTCTCCATTATTCTGGTTACTTATTCTCTTATTCTCTTATTGTCTTGTTATTCTCTATGATCTCTCACCATCTCTTGTGAAGAACTGTTTCAGGTACAGTCTTAAAGATGGTGTTGAGCTTGCTTGCTATCTCAAAGAAAGAGGCAGCGAGATTGATGGCTTAAGAAGGCGCAGCACAAAAGTTTGGAGTTAGAACCAATGGCCTCAGCTTCAAGAAAAGACTGAAGGATGGTGCTGAATCAACTCGCCAAACCCATGCTTGGAGAATAGAACCAATGTCCATTAGCTTCAATGAAGGCAATGGAAGGTGTTGAATCAGCTCAAGCATGATGTGGGCGTCCAAGCCTAAATCACTTGTGGTTCCAAGATGGAGTTCAAACCGCTTGTGATCAGATTGTTTTAGCGGTTCCCAGATGGAGTTCAAACCGCAGTCATTCAAGGAAGTGGAATCCGCTTCCCATTCAGCCCATTTCAGACATCTTCTTCAATGCAAAGGCTGTACTCTATACTTTACTCTCATTCCATTATGTTAAACTCATTACCTTAGTTCAGATTGCTTGTTTATTCTCTCACTTGAACTCTTAATTGCAACATTTAACCTTTGATATCTGTTGTGACAATACTTATTCTCTTCTTCTTTATCACTTGTACAAGGGTAAAGGAGACCATGAGAGGCTCAAAGGAGATTGCAAGAAAAGGATTCTAAGGAGGAGAAGGCAAGCCGTTAAAGGAGTGAGCACTTGAGGAGAAGGAGCCGGTATCATTTCATGCCAAGGTCAATGCTATCCCAATGCACCGCATTGGCTATACTCTTTTTCCCTCATCATGGTTTTATCCCAAGTGGTTTTCCATGATGAGGCTTTTAATGAGGTAGTTCTTTGCGGGTTGCAAGCTCGGCCTTTGGTCCTTTAAGGCGTCCCGACGACCAAGCTTGAGGGAGGGTGTTAGAGTATATAAAGAAGAGAGACCGGAGAGGCCGGAGAGGCCGAGTCCGGGCGTGCAAAGTCCGGGCGTGAGATCCAGAGAGGCCGTGCAAAGTCCGGGTGTGACCTCCGGAGAGGCCGTGCAAAGTTCGGGCGAGACGTCCGGAGAGGCCAGCCATGCAAAGTCTGGGCGGGACTTCCGGAGAGGCCGCCCGTGCAAAGTACGGGCATGACTTCCGGAGAGGCCGGCCGTGCAAAGTCCGGGCGGGACTTCCGGAGAGGCAGTGCAAAGACCGGGCGTGCAAAACCCGGGCAAGGCCGTACATGTCCGTACAGTCCGTACAGAAGCCGTACAATCCGTACAAGGAGGCCGTACCATCAAGACTTGGTGTGATCAAAGTCCGGGATATCAAATCCCGGGTCCGTGCAAAGTCCGGGCGTGCAAAACCCGGGATGTGCAAACCCCGGGACAAGTCGAGACAAAAGAAGGAAGGAGCTGTCTACTTTGCTTTATGAGTCAAAGATGCTGTTTGCTTTTGCTTTAGCATATTCCTTATGATTTGAATAGATCCTATGTCTAGGTTCAATGTATCTAGCTTAAGACTTTCTCTATATAAAGAGAGTGTAATCCCTTGTAATCAATCAATGAAATAAGAGGGAAGCTTACCAAAATCGTGTAACCTCTATCTACTTTACATTTTGCTCATTCAAATTGCTGCAATGTAGAGAGTTAGTGTTTACCCGGTTCATGATCTGCGTTAAGGCAGATCTTTGCTTGTCCATTCAACCTTAAATCATTCAAACTCTTCTCTTTGTCTTTGTTAATGGTGTTTTTGTGAAGAGTGAGCTTCATGTTCATCCAAAATCTCACACGTACGAATAAACCCGTGTCTAACCGTTGATCCTGGATCGCCGGTGGCAACCGTTGCGATCCCGGAACCGGACTGACGGGGCTCGGTCTTGCTACCTTGACTTGTCTCCCTCTCTACCTTTCTATACGGCTGATCCGTGGGATCTGGTTTCGGCCGATCTCATGTGAAAGAAGTTACGTTGTGTCGCAACTGCTCGGGCATTACTTAGAGTGCGAGAAGCGGTTACCAAGGTCGGGTCGCTTAGTGCGCCTGGATCAGGCTACGGGTCGATCCGGGTTGAATGCGTAAAGGAACCTTTGGCCGTATGGTCACGTCAGGATGCCTGGGAAGGGTTGCGAACAATAACTGCCGGTTGCCTATGGGAATCGTCCGGTTCGTAAGGAACTTGGACGGGACGGACGGTTGGTGCCAAGGGTCGGCTAAACGCAACCTGTGGACCTTCGCGCCTGTTCGACCAATGACACCGTTTGTGTGAGATTTTATGAAGACATGAGCTCACAATCTTCACAAATGGAGGAAGAACACCAACATGTGATGAACTCCTCTTGAATCCACCACTAACAACAGTTTAAGGAACAACCGGCTGTGTTATGGGAAAGAGAGAGAGATTAGCTAACTAAGCAAAGAGAGATGAAGAGTTTGAGTGAGTTTAAGAGTGAATGGACAAGCAAAGATCTGCCTTAAGGCAGATCATGAACCGGGTAAACACTAACTCTCTACATTGCAGCAATTTGAATGAGCAAAATGTAAAGTAGATAGAGGTTACACGATTTTGGTAAGATTGCCTCTTATTTCATTTATTGATTACAAGGGATTACACTCTCTTTATATAGAGAAAGTCCTAAGCTAGATACATTGAACCTAGACATAGGATCTATTCAAATCATAAGGAATATGCTAAAGCAAAAGCAAACAGCATCTTTGACTCATAAAGAAAAGTAGACAGCTCCTTCCTTCTTTTGTCTCAACTTGTCCCGGGGTTTGCACATCCCGGGTTTGGCACGGACCCGGGATTTGATATCCCGGACTTTGATCACACCAAGTCTTGATTGTACGGCTTCTGTACGGACTGTACGGACATGTACGGCCTTGCCCGGGTTTTGCACGCCCGGTCCTCGCACGGCCTCTTTGGAAGTCTCGCCAGGACTTTGCACGGCCGGCCTCTCCAGAAGTCTCGCCCGGACTTTGCACGGCCGGCCTCTCCGGAAGTCTCGCCCGGACTTTGCACGGCCGGCCTCTCAAGAAGTCTCGCTCGGACTTTGCACGGCCTCTACGGAAGTTACGCCCGGACTTTGCACGGCCGGCCTCTCCGGAAGTGTCTCCCGGACTTTGCACGCCGGCCTCTCCGGAAGTCTCGCCCGGACTTTGCACGGCCTCTCCGGAAGTTACGCCCGGACTTTGCACGCCCAGACTCGGCCTCTCCGGCCTCTCCGGCCTCTCTTCTTTATACACTCTAACACCCTCCCTCAAGCTTGGTCGTCGGGACGCCTTAAAGGACCAAAGGCCGAGCTTGCAACCCCCAAAGAACTACCTCATTAAAAACCTCATCATGGAAAACCACTTGAGATAAAACCATGATGAGGGAAAAAAAGTATAGTCAATGCGGTGCATTGGGATAGCATCGACCTTGGCATGAAATGATACCGGCTCCATCTCCTCAAGTGGTCACTCCTTTCATGGCTTGAATTCTTCTTCCTTTGAATCCTTTTTCGGAATCTTGAACTTCTTTGAGGCTCTCATGGTCTCCTTTTCCCTTAAACAAGAGATAAAGAAGAAAAGATTAAGTATATGCCATGAGGAATATCAAAGGTTTAAATGCCACAAGTTAAGAATTCAAATGAGAGAGTAAACAAACAATCTGAACTAAGGTAATGAGTTTAACATAATGGAATGAGAGTAAAGTTTAGAGTACAGCCTTTGCATTGAAGAAGAGGTCTGAAATGGCTGAATGGGAAGCGGGTTCCACTTCCTTGAATGACTGCGGTTTGAACTCCATCTTGGAACCACAAAAACAATCTGATCACAAGCGGTTTGAACTCCATCTTGGAACCGCAAGTGATTTAGGCTTGGATGCCCACATCATGCTAGAGCTGATTCAACACCTTCCATTGCCTTCATTGAAGCAAATGGCCATTGGTTCTATTCTCCAAGCATGGGTTTGGCGAGTTGATTCAGCACCTTCCTTCAGTCTTTTCTTGAGGCTGAGGCCATTGGTTCTAACTCCCAAACTTTTGTTCTGCGCCTTCTAAAGCCATCAATCTTGCTGCTTCTTTGTTTGAGAAAGCAAGCGAGCTCAACACCATCTTTAAGACTGTACCTGAAACAGTTCTTCACAAGAGATGGTGAGAGATCATAGAGAATAATAAGACAATAAGAGAATAAGTAACCAGAATAATGGAGAATAAGTAACAAGAGAATATAAGAATAAGCAGAATAAGTAACAAGAGTATAAGAGAATAATGGAGTGTAAGAGAATGAGTAACCAGATTGGAGAATGAGTAACCAGAATGGAGAATAAGAGTTTGCTCAAGAGTTCTCATGGACAGAGTTTTGCTCTCTGTTTTCTTGAGTTGAGCGGAAGCAAATGACAGCCAAGAACACCACAAATCTCACAACCATGGTGCTACAAGGACTGAACAAGATGGACCAAGCAAAACAATCATTGTTTGCTGGTCTTAAGATCAATGGGACAGATGGATCAAAACAATTTGTCCACCAGCCCAAGGCTAAACAAACATGGCTTCAAACCTCTTTTAATCTCTCTCCCTCCCTCAAGCAAGGCATCTTTCATCCAAGCTTTAATGAGAGAAAATGAATAGATGAGGCTGAGGAATTTGACAACCAAAACAACTTTTAAAACCTTTCAAGAACATTTTCAAATCGATTTTGCAAAGCCATTTAAAACACTTTTGAAAAGAAACTTTTGCAAAACCTTTTCCTTAAAGGTTTAAAACCAATGTTCTTCAAATCACTTTCAATCTCTCTCCCTCCCTCAAGCATTGGCTTCTTCAGACTTTTAATCTTTCAACCAAGCTTTAAAATGAGAGAAAAAGAGGAGAATAGATTAAGATGTTTGAGAACAAAAACAAAGGCAAGATCTTCACCATTCAAAACTAAAACCGATTCAAGCACAAGCAAAAAGGTGAAGCCTTTAGGTCCATTCCCTCCCTCAAGCTTGTTCTTAGGATCTCAAAACAAGATCTGAACCAAAGCTTGTTCAAATGGAAGAAAGAGGAACCAAAACCGAACTCCATCTTGTCCTCTTTGAGAAAGTCATTAGACAAGATGAAGAACAAAAACCAAACAAGGGAACTTTGCTCATCCTCTTCCATGAGTCCTTGGACTGAGCAAAAAACACCAAAACCAAATGAAAATTGAATTCAAAAGTCTTTCCAAATCGACTTTAAAGGGTTTTCAAAGCAAAGTTTTCATCTTTCTCAAAAACCAATCTTTTAAAGTTAACAACTTGAAAAGCAAAACCTTTTGAAAACCAAAACCTTCATCCTTACTCTCTTCTCTTCCCAAGTTTTGAGTCCTAGCCATTACAGCTCTTCAAAACGTTTTTCAACAAGGAATGAGAAAGAGAGATCCTGGGATTTAAAACAAACACAAACAAGCTTCATCCTCACTCTGTTCTCTTCTCACGCCATGGATTTTAGCATTAAAGCTAACCAAAAGCGACTTTAACAAGCAAATGAGAGAGAGAGCTCCTTGGATTTAAAGCAAAACGAAAATCAAAGAGGAAGAAGTGAGTTCATGAACAACCTGAGCTCTGATACCACGTGAGATTTTAGGAAGACATGAGCTCACAATCTTCACAAATGGAGGAAGAACACCAACATGTGATGAACTCCTCTTGAATCCACCACTAACAACAGCTTAAGGAACAACCGGCTGTGTTATGGGAAAGAGAGAGAGATTAGCTAACTAAGCAAAGAGAGATGAAGAGTTTGAGTGAGTTTAAGAGTGAATGGACAAGCAAAGATCTGCCTTAAGGCAGATCATGAACCGGGTAAACATTAACTCTCTACATTGCAGCAATTTGAATGAGCAAAATGTAAAGTAGATAGAGGTTACACGATTTTGGTAAGCTTGCCTCTTATTTCATTGATTGATTACAAGGGATTACACTCTCTTTATATAGAGAAAGTCTTAAGCTAGATACATTGAACCTAGACATAGGATCTATTCAAATCATAAGGAATATGCTAAAGCAAAAGCAAACAGCATCTTTGACTCATAAAGCAAAGTAGACAGCTCCTTCCTTCTTTTGTCTCAACTTTTCTCGGGGTTTGCACATCCCGGGTTTGGCACGGACCCGGGATTTGATATCCCGGACTTTGATCACACCAAGTCTTGATTGTACGGCTTCTGTACTGACTGTACGGACATGTACGGCCTTGCCCGGGTTTTGCACGCCCGGTCTTCGCACGGCCTCTTTGGAAGTCTCGCCCGGACTTTGCATGGCCGGCCTCTCCAGAAGTCTCGCCCGTACTTTGCACGGCCGGCCTCTCCGGAAGTCTCGCCCGGACTTTGCACGGCCTCTCCGGAAGTTACGCCCGGACTTTTCACGGCCGGCCTCTCCGGAAGTGTCTCCCGGACTTTGCACGGCCGGCCTCTCCGGAAGTCTCGCCCGGACTTTGCACGGCCTCTCCGGAAGTTACACCCGGACTTTGCACGCCCGGACTCGGCCTCTCCGGCCTCTCTTCTTTATACACTCTAACAGTTTGGAGCGAGGGGCCTGACGGTTGGTTACGGGATGGATAGGGTGACCCGGTGCGAGTGTGTAAACATACCAGGGACATGTCATGCATGTCTTTGGCCGGTAAAACCACTTGGCCGACGGGCCCGGTCCGCTCGTGAACCATAGCGACCGTTCGGCGTGATTGCACCTGTTCGGTTCATAGGCCATCACGGCCGAGTCTCGACCTTGACCCACAGAACCGGTGTGAGTGTCGGCATGCCTCGGATGTGTGGGAACATATCCTTGGGTGACCGTACCTCTATGGTCAGTACAAGTGGTCCGGTCGCGAGAATTCGGAGCAGTGCCGCGGTCGGCCGAAAGGCCGATACGTGCCAAGGAGTGCCACGGTCTCTGGCCGTTGGTTCCTCCGGACAGATGGTTCGGCCATTTGTCCCTAAGGCTACCTAGTTGTACTTGGTCATGTGGGGCGGTTGGTTGAATGACTCAGTACAATTAGGGAAAGTCTTAGGATGAGTTAGGATAGGCTTCGGCTATACTAACGGGGCATAAGGGTTCTGGGAAAGCATATGCATAGTTCAGTTGCGGATCAGTCCGGTTTCTGACATGCTTATATCTTTTCAGGACGTGAGGTTGGTCCGAGTACGGACCAAGCCTAGGTGCACGGTTCGGCGGCCCCCTGATGATGTGTGGTGTGTGTTAGGAACTCAGAATAGGATGGGATCGGTCCATGTAAAGCCTTCGGGCAAACTTTAAATGCTGTATCGAATCCTTATATCAATAAGAGTTCCTTTTTAATTATCTATCTCCTTTAAATTCCGCATAATGGTAGATAGAGGAACCTCCTAGATTAGAAATGTTAAGTTGTTGGATAGCGCCTTAGTCTCTAGGGGACTAAGAAGTGGGACAACTGATCTGGATCGTGTATCCGGGTCGGGGTGTTTCAAGCTCCCGGAGAAGGTATGGCAGCATCACCGCGATCGGCTCCACCGTCTCAGCTACTTTATCGTCTCTGTACAGTGACTCTGCAGTGTCCCATATGGTGATGTGCCTCTTCGGGATAGATATCCAGAGAGCTATCCAGTGGTCGGTCCCTATGTGCATTGGAGTGTAAATATCGTCGACCTCGACCCCCCACATCTTATTTGTCGGGCAGTATTGTGGGCTTTCTCCTGAATGGAGTTCATACGCTCCCGCTGGTAATATTCGCCCTAGTCCATTGGGGTTTGGTGTGCAGTCTTTAAAGGCTTGATATTTTTTCGACCACATCGTCCCGAAAAGAGTATCCAATATGCAAATTCTATCCGACCGGAACCATTCAGGATATTCGGACATGCGCTTCTGGAGGAGATTTAATCACATCATCTAAGTGCTGCAATGTAGCAAATATGTTAACGAAGTCTAGTCAAGAAGTCTACTCAAGAAATATAACCAAAAAGTCTAACCAATAAGTCTAACCAAGAAGTCTAACCAAGAAGTTTTATTCAATGTACCGTGTCTTTAAAAATCCGATTTGTAGAACTTCAAAAATACACCCAGTCTCGACTCTTTTAACTCATTCCACTCATCTGGAAGAAGTGTTTGTTCCAAGGCGGGGAATAGCTTGGAGTCGTTGCTGTAGTAGGCAATGCTCTTTAGTGGCTGTGGTTCATCACCTTTGCTGAATTGCCTTTGGGGAAACACTGGCCTTGCCATTCTGCAAAACGTAAGCCACAATCAGGACAAGAAAGCAGAAAAGAAGTCAACTCGAGATGTCTACTCCTACACGAGATGTCTACTCCTACACGAGATGTCTACTCCTACACGAGATGTCTCCTCCTACACGAGATGTCTCCTCCTACACGAGATGTCTCCTCTTACAAGAGATGTCTACTCCTACACGAGATGTCTACTCCTACACGAGATGTCTCCTCCTACACGAGATGTCTACTCCTACACGAGATGTCTACTCCTACACGAGATGTCTACTCCTACACGAGATGTCTCTTCCTACGCGAGATGTCTCCTCCTACATCTCCTCCTACGCGAGATGTTTCCTCCTACACGAGATGTCTACTCCTACACGAGATGTCTACTCCTACACGAGATGTCTCCTCCTACACGAGATGTCTACTCCTACATGAGATGTCTCCTCCTACACGAGATGTCTCCTCCTACACGAGATGTCTCCTCCTACAAGAGATGTCTCCTTTAATGTTTTACGACGAGGTGGGGGGGGGGTCAGATACAAATCTCAAGCGGCGGCGACGGAATAATCTAAGTACAAAGTAGAGGAGAGGAAAGGCGACGGATGCGTGGAGAGGCGACGGATGCGATCGACGCGAGGAGAGGCGACGGAGGCGACAGAGGCGACGGAGGCGAGGAGAGTCGACGGAGGAGACAGAGGCGACGGAGGCGACAGAGGCGACAGAGGCGAGGAGAGGCAAAGGACGCAACAGAGGCGACGGAGGCGAGGAGAGGCAAAGGACGCGACAGAGGCGAGGAGAGGCACAAAGGAGGAGATAAGAGTATGCGATTAAACCAATTAGATTGAGAAAGTACACATATCGATAAATCAAGAGAAATAGGATGAAGAAGGATTACCGGATTGAGGCGAGGAGTGGCGTCAGAGAACGGCGGAAGCTTATGGCGGAAGCTTAGGGTTTCGGCGACAGAGAATGGCGGAAGCTTAGGGTTTCGGCGACAGAGAATGGCGGAAGCTTAGGTTTTTTTTTTATTATTACACAAACAGTAATAAATACTACAATGTTATTAAACGGTTACAGTTCTCGAGTCAGTTTACTTACTAAAATCATTACTTATTTCTCGAGACAAACAACGACGTTTCCCATTATTTTATATTTTATTATTTGTCAACTGCTACAATCATTACTTATTTTATATTTCTCGCTTATTAATTTTAACTTCCCGCCTAAGCAAAATTTCGAAATTTTGGAATTTTCAATTGGTCAAATTTAAAAATTTTAAGTTTTTCAGAGTTGCAGATTTCTTAAGATTTTAAGATTTACAGATTCTCGTATTTCATATTTTCAGATTTCATATTTTCAGATTTTCGAATTTTCAAATTTTGAAATTTTCAGTTATGGACTTATAGAATTCCCCAGTAGACTTCACTTGTACGCGAGAAATCTAATGGATAGTGTACTCGAGAAGTCTACTATAAACTGTACTGGAGAAGTCTATTATAAACTGTACTGGAGAAGTCTACTTTTGTTCATTTATTTCTTATGAAATTTGGCAGAATTTTCAACAAAAGCAAAATATATATGTCAAATGACTCAGTTATTCAAGCAGGCGGTTCATACATATTACAGACCTTACTCTAATCCTAAACTAAGATCTAGAAAGGAGAATACAAAGGTAGATGGTCAGACCTATGACTGTGAGGATTACACCAGCCACCATCTGCTTCTTCATAAGCATGGTAGGATAATAATCGTCAATTAGGTAGCAAAGTTGAGATAACTCTGCATCAATCTGATGCATAAAAGCAGAAGTCTCTTCTGCTACTCGGTCCCTACATTCCGCTTTCTTTTCCAGGGCGATTCTGAGATCTTGGATTTCCTGCGTCACAGCCTCATCCCACCACCTGATATATGATGGTCACCATCCTAAACAAGCACATAGACATCCACCATCATATTAATATGGTTAACACTCAAATGGAGAACGAACACGACAGACTTATTACCTTATAGTTCTTGCATCCATAGAATACGCGACCCGGATTTTCATCTGTAGTAGATGATTTCATGATAGGCACCAAACCGCAGAAACATCGGACGGAAAACCAGATTTTTGAGATCTAAGCATAGGAGTTGGGGAGGTCACTTCTGGTTCTCCGGCACTCCAAAGATTCCTCGAACTACTCGATGGTTGACTGTAGCTGCATCGACCCATCTCTGGGTAAAAATCAAACAACAAATCATTCCAAAACGTATTAGACATTTAAATCATCAATATACTTGAAAAAAAATCTACAAACAAGTTGATTTAGAGGCTAGTTGATTTCGAGGCTTACTATATATTCAGATCTGTTAGAGAGGGAGATAAAAAGACAATCGCCGTATAGTGAGAGAGAGAGAGAGAGAGAGAGAGAGAGAGAGAGAGAGAGAGAGAGAGGGAGAGAGAGAGAGAGAGATACGCGGCGTAATAAGAAATTAGGGTTAAAGTGTCGGCGACTCAGATTTATATAAGGGGATCAATTTCCGGTTAAGTTAAAAATTCGGTTAAGGAGACGGTTCAGGAGACGGTTAAGGAGACTTCATGATGAAGTCTTCTTCACCCTAAACCTCGAATGAACAGTACACCCATAACCCCTAAATTATTAAATTACATAAAATCTAACATTAAACAATTTACACATCATTATATTCTTAATTATGTTTTCCAAATAAGCTTAAATGTAATATTAAACTCTCATTTATATAGATTTATTTTTATCAAAACCATAACCATGCTATCTATCCATATCAAACTCTATACTTCAACTTTACATGTATTTGGTTTGTACCCTCATTTATCTTCATTCATTTAAATTGAGTGATTTTTATGAAATTTTATTTTATATAGGTGATAATTACGCATGTGATATTTATGTATACAAATTGTTTACCAAAATAATTTTTATAATTTTTATAATGAAAATTTAAGATTTAATCAATGAGTAAACTTCATAGAGAAGCCATGAAGTCTACTATTATACTTTCACATTATATGGAAACTTTATTTCCTTAAAATGACTGATGTTTACGAAATTTTATTTTATATAGGTGATAATTATGTATGTGATATTTATGTATACAAATGTTTTATCAAATTAATTTTTATAATTAAAATGTAAGATAAAATCACGGAGTAGACTGCACAAAGAAGTCTACTCCGGAAGTCTACTGTTTAAACGTAGACTTCTCAAGGGTTATAAGGGTCATTTTCATTTCGCTTTTTTGTTTGGTCATTAGGGAGAAACTTGTATTTTCACTACCCCTATGAGTTATTTTTATCGAATGTCCAATAAGGGGTCTAGATTTGCATTCAAAACCAAATAATCGGTTAAAATCAGGAATTCTCCCATAAAAATTGTTAGCAAGATAACATTTGTGAGGATAAAACCGATTGAGTTATACACCAACATGTATTTTTCAGCTAATAAAATCATTATCTGGTTCATATCCTTATTATATGCTTATTGTTACCAATTATCATATGCGACATATATTTATAATGTTAGCCGATAACATTGAAAATTATTCGGGTACTATATACAAACAAAAACTGTGTAGTTTACCTTCACAATCATGGAACTTCATGTTGTTTTTTGCTCACCATATCTCTGCACCTTCAAGATTCATCATCTTGAGATGTTTTTTTAATAAATCTCTAAATTTTAAGGTAGAATCCAACGATTAGAGAATAAGAATTAAGATCTGAAATTATTTGATTCATGCAATATCTAAGCACAAAATTTTGATTAGATCATTTGTTGCATTAGTGGGATAATAGATGCTCTTTTCACGAAGAACAGTGACAAAGAAGAGAGAGAGATAAAGAAACAATGGAGAGGATTGATATGGACCAGCGTGAAACAAAGTTGGGATTAATTTATGGGTGGAAACAAATTTAGGAAAGAGCTATGAAAAAATGTATTTTGAAGAATTAGTGAAAACAACTATGAAGATGAAGACGATTATCTATTGCATCAACTGATTATACATCTCTCTATATAAAATACAACAAATATCTTATGTAATAGATACATATATTATATGTATGTGTGGGAGTCGAAACTCACACAATCAAAACTTATAATAAATGGGAGCTCGAAAATCCTATTTTAAAAGAACTCAAGGATCAAGATCGAGTTGATTTTATTAAGTGATGTATTTTGCCAAAGTACAAGAAGATTCGTAAAAACTTAATGTCTTACAATACGAAAAGTCTTATACTCGGAACTGGACACCTTAAACTTGGTACATGCTATCATATATATATTGGAGACCTAGGGTGCCCAGGGAGTTTATTTTCGATGTGGGACGCATGTTAATCTTCCATATGCCGATTTAAACGGACTTTGGGCCTGCTCCGCGGCCCATACCTTTAGCAGGCAGCCGCTAGGTCTAGTCTTGATAAAGCCCGCCTCTGGTTGGATTCGGTCCTCCCTGATCCCGGTCCTCCTCCTTACTTGGATTCCTTTCCCGGTTTCTGGATCGGTACGTGAAACAGTGCTGTGAACAGTAATTCCATGAACAGTGTTTTATGAACAGTAACCCGGATCCGTCTTTCGTTAAACCGAACTTTCGTCTTTCGGATTTTATCCGGTTCGTGAACAGTGTTCTGTGAATAGTGTTTTTCGCGGATAATCTCGGATGAACAGTGTTCCAAACCGAACGATTCCGAATCAAGCTTTCAGCCCGCCCGTGTCTTTCGTATGAACTTTCAACCCGCCCATTTTTTCTCGCACGACTTTCAGCCTGCCCGTTTTTTCTCGTACGACTTTCAGCCTGCCCGTTTCTCATATAAACTTTCAGCCCGTCCATTTCTCATATGAACTTTCAGCCCGTCCAGTCTTTGGACTGGACTGGCGGACTGGTCCGAGGAGAGTAAAGCGGCAGACTGGTTCAGGGCGGAATGGAGCAGGGCGGACTGGACTGTCCGAGGGTGGACTGGAGCTGGGCGGACTAGAACAGGGCGGCCTGGATTGTCCGAGGGCGGACTGGATTGGAGCTGAGACCTGGCAGGCTGGTCTGTCTGAGGGCGGCCTGGATTGTCCGAGGGCGGACTGGTCTATCCGAGGGCGGCTTGGAGCAGAGACCTGGCGGGCTGATCTGTACGAGAGCGGCCTGGATTGTCCGTGGGCGGACTGGTCTATCCGAGGATGGCCTGGAGCAGAGACCTGGCGGACTGGTCTGTCCAAGGGCGGCCTGGAGCAGAGACGTCGCGGGCTGGTCTGTCCGAGGGCGGCCTGGAGCAGAGACCTGGTAGGCTGGTCAAGAGCATGGCGGCGTCTGAGGACCAGAGCATCGTGGCCTGGAATCCAAACCGGCAGGCTGGAATCCAAACTGGCGGGCTGGAATCAGTCTGGTGGCCTGGAAGCAGATTGACGCCTTGGACTCCAAACGGGCGGCCTGGGAAGCAAAAATGGCGGCCTGGAATCCAAACCTGCAGGCTGGAAGTGAACTGGCGGCCTGTCCGAGGACCAGAGCATGGCGGCCTATCCGAGGACCAGAGCATGGCGGCCTGTCCGAGGACCAGAGCATGGCGGCCTGAACTAGAGCATGGCGGCCTGTCTGAGGGCCAGAGCATGGCGGCCTGTCTGAGGGCCAGAGCATGGCGGCCTGGACAAGAGCAAGGCGGCTTGTCCAAGGACCAGAGCATGGTGGCCTGTCCAAGGACCAGATCATGGTGTCCTGTCCAAGGACCAGATCATGGTGGCCTGGACAAGAGCATGGCGGCCTGTCCAAGGGCCGGAGCATGGCGGTCTGTCTTGATACGGAGGAAAAGACATGGCGGCCTGGTCCAGTACTTGGCGGACTGGTCTTTCGTACAAATCTAAATGTCTTCGTATGAGTTTAAATGTCTTTTGTACGGGTTCAAACGTCTTCGTATGAGTTTTCGTGTCTTCGTATGAGTTTCCAGCTAGCCCAATCCTTTTTCGAGGAATTTGGCTAGCTGGTTTGATTCTCGGATAAGCCTTCCGAATGAGTATTTAGACTTCTCGATCCGCCAGTCTTTGATGGGTGGATTTTAACCCTAACATTATGTATATAATAGAGACGTTAACACTTTTAAGCACTTTCAAGATATTTTTATCAATAAAATGTACTTAGTACTACTAAGGCACTTATTATACTGTGCAAAATATTATATTCCTATCTTACCCTTATTCTTTCTTCTCTTTCTCCTTCCATCACACGACAATTTTTTTTTAGCAAAACTGATTTTCTCTCTCTCTTCTTTCTTATCTTCAGCCTCCATTGTTTATTTTTCAATCTTTAATTGCTCTCTCTCTCTCTCTCTCTCTCTCTCTCTCTCTCTCTCTCTCTCCATTGTTTCTTTTTCAATCCTTTCTCTCTTTGCTACGATTCAGTGTGCGAGGATATTTGTGGTCAGATGCTTTTTGGGGGGCGGAGATTGTTGGATAAGGGAAGGGGGGCATGAGTTTGATGGACAGGGCTGTGGTGGACGGGGCTTTGGTGGACAAGGGATTGATGGATACTAGTTTCATGGAGAGGATTATGATAGATTGGGGATTTGTGGACAGGAGAATTGTGACCAGTGAGTTGTGGACAGGGGAATTGTGGACCGGTGTGTTGTGGACAGGGGAATTGTGAACTGAAAAGCATGGACTGGCGAGTGGTGGACATGAGAATTGTATATGGATGACATGTGAACATGGTTGTTTGTATAAACTTAACATGTCCATGGTAATTTGTTCATACTTAACTAGTCCATATGTTCAGGTTGCTTTGTTCAATACAAAATCAAAATTGGTTTGTATGTTAAGATTAATTTGCTCAATACAAAACTCAAACTCTTCCATCTTATACTGAACATTAGTTCAACTCTAAAGGACATAAAATTTGTGGTTCATACCAGAATGAAGAACAATAAGAGCGAACAATAAAAGCATTAATATTGACATGGAAAACAATGTCCATTACTAAAATGAGCTTGTTTACATACAAAGAAAACAACGTCACCATGTCCATGACACCATGTCCATACCATCATGTCCACGATATCATATTCACACCATCTTGTCTATGATATCGTATTCACTCCATCTTGTCAACAAATTATTTTCTATGGACACGTTTGTCTGGATACTTTTATGAAGAAAGAAAATCAACAAAAAACAGTATCTGGTATCATTCCAGTATGATTTGTGGTCCACTTTGTATTGTTTGCAAAAAGAAAATCAAACTCTGGATAGTTTTCAAGAGCTTGTCCAAATACAAGCATAATAACGCAGCTATTTCCACACCATCATATCCATTCCATTGTGTCCATGCCTCCATGTCCACTCCACCATGTCTTTGCCACCACGTCCATGTTTTCAAATTTGCTAGGAAACTAAAATTGAAGCAGCGTGGACAATGCAGTGTGGACAATGAAGCATGGATAAGGCACTGTGAAAAATGCAATCTAATGGAAAAAAAAACAAAGAAAAAAAAAACAGAAAACTCTTGATTTTCATAAACATGTCCATACAAATATTTTCACACATGCGTATCTCTGGCCACCAGATCAAGTTTCTATGTTCCCAAAAGTCATCCATCTTATGTAGAATAATTATTCGCAACTACATGGATAAAAAACTAAAAAGAAACAAACATATATAAATCTTCGAAAATTGTCCATCAAAACATGTCCACAAAACATTTGTTCATTAATTTCCAAACCCTTAAGCTGAATTCCAAAGTTGTGATCATGTCCACAACATCATATCCATGATTTCATGTTCACGACTTCATGTCCATAAACTCATGTCCACTATCACATGCATTTCCTGCAAATTGACAGTTTATAGAGTTTCATTAAGCCAAATTTAAAACAGGTAAGATATAAAACATTGGTTGTTTCTTATGCTATGATGTTTTTCCATGCAGTGCCGATATAAATCAGAGCTGAAATTTGTGGAAAATATTGTTCTTATGTTTGTGTGGACATGTGGTTGTGTTCTGTCTTTCGTAGTCGGTCTAGGAGGTTTTCTCGGTCTTTGAGGTTCTCTCTGTCTGGAGGACAATATGTAATGAACATCTCTAAAGATTGATTCAAATCACAAAAAATATTATTTGATTCCCCTCAAACTCCCAAACACCCAAATTTTTGTATTTGCTCTCTGATTCTTACTTGTCCAAAACGATGTTATCTTCATAATCCTTACTTGTCCAGAACCTAATATCATTCCAATATGATTCTGGTCTACTTTGTATGATTTGTAAAAAGAAGATCAAAATCTGGATAGTTTTCAAGAACTTGTCCAAATACAAACAAAATAACATAACCATATCCACACCATCATGTTTATCCAGTCATGTCCATGCTATAATATCTTCGTCACCATGTCCACGCCACCATATCTTCACCACCATGTCTACGCCGCCATATCTTCGTCACCATATCTTGCCAGCATGTCGATGCCACAATATCTTCGTCACCATGTCTCACCACTATGTCCATTCCATTGTGTCCATGTTACGATGTCCAGACCACCATATCTTCGTCATCATGTCTTCACCGCCATGTCCACACCAATATATCCACAATATCGTGTCCACACCATCAAAATTTACTTCTGTTTGTATTATGAAATTTAGATCTGGTTCTTCAATAGTTGAGCCCGAAGCAATAAATTATTGGACATTCAACATATAATTTTGAATCATGTATACCATCATTAATTGTTGATTAATTATTGTTATTAGAGAAGAAGTAAGAGAAACCATCGATAATTGTTGTCATTGGAGAAGGAGAAGGAGAAGGAGAAAGAGAAGGAGAAGAAGAAGGAGAAGGGGATAGTTTTCAAGAACTTGTCCAAATACAAACAAAATAACATAACCATGTCAACACCATCATGTTCATCCAGTCATCTCCACGCTATAATATCTTCGTCACCATGTCCACGCCACCATATCTTCGCCACCATGTCTACGCCGCCATATCTTCGTCACTATATCTTGCCAGCATATCGATGCCACTATATCTTCGTCACCATGTCTCACCAGCATATCGACACCACCATGTCCATTCCATTGTGTCCATGTCACCATGTCCACGCCCCCATGTCTTCACCACCATGTCCACGTCACCTTGTCCAGGTCACCATGTCTTCGTCACCATGTCTTCACCATCATGTCTTCATCACCATATCTCACCACTATGTCCATTCCATTGTGTCCATGTTGCGATGTCCACACCACCATATCTTCGTCATCATGTCTTCACCGCCATGTCCACACCAATATATCCACAATATCGTGTCCACGCCATCAAAATTTACTTCTGTTTGTATTATGAAATTTTGATCTGGTTCTTCAATAGTTGAGCCCGAAGCAATAAATTATTGGATATTCAACATATAATTTTGAATCATGTATACCATCATTAATTGTTGATTAATTATTGTTATTAGAGAAGAAGTAAGAGAAACCATCGATAATTGTTGTCATGGGAGAAGGAGAAGGAGAAAGAGAAGGAGAAAGAGAGAGAGAGAGAGAGAGAGAGAGAGAGAGAGAGAGAGAGAGAGAGAGAGAGAGAGAGATTCGGTTGCAAACAAAAAAATTATGGAATAAAAGAGATAAAAAAAAATGTTAAGGGTGTTATTGGTTTTAACCACCCTAAAAGTATCTAAAGAGTTATAAGTGTCTTAAACTGTAATTCAAAAGTGATAAAGTGTATTTTATTGTAATTTACTCTATATAATATATGTAGAGAAGAATAATCATATAAATAACGATGTAATGTATATATAAAAAGATAGGTGAAATGTCTTTTCTCTTGCACGATAGCTACAATAATCTAATTTCAACAAATTTTTTGTTATTTTTCTAATTAACATGTTATTTTGGTTATTTGTTACTTTTCTAATTAACATGTCTTTTTTGGTTATTAACCTAATTGACTCATAAATAAATATTAATAATACATATAATTTTAAATTATAAAAATATAAAATATAATTTTTTAAAATAAAGTTTTAAAATAATATTGTTAGATTTTGAAAACTTTATATATTAAAAAGTTATAAAGACGAAGAAGAGATATTGAACGATTTTTTTTTGTTTTTTGTTCTTACTATAGATACGTGTGAACTTTTACAGCACCATGAAGTTGAAAAATTATCTAACAAAAAATTATTACTAAAAAAAATTAAAATGAAAATTGCTCACACATAACATAAATATTCACCTAATAATTTTAATACACAAATGTTTACTTTTATAGTCCAAAAAAGACAGCTACCAGAGATCGCTGAATTTCAATTAGTCATCAATTAGGTGAACGGTTTCTTTTAAAATATAAAAACAATTGTACTATCCTCTTTGTCCGGGCGTTGGAAAATAAAATGTGTATCTTAAGGTCAATGTGCCAAGCGTTCTCTTTCCTCACGTTAACATATTTAATTTGTTTTTAGCTGTCGCTGTAGTTTTTTTGTGAACTCCTTCGTTCAATTAAGAACTTAAACATTGTTTGCTTTATACAAAAGCAATGCCTCTTTTAAAAGGGCATCAGCAGTTTTAATGTTAATCATAGAAATAAGGAAAATTAATATCAATAACTATAAAAATATATAATTAATCATATAATCATAATAAGTAAGTAGTTACGATGTAGTAAGTATTAGACATGAATATATTATTTTGATCCGAAACTTAAACCAGAATTTGATAAGCTAAAATACCCGAATGGATTAAATATGCATTGAAATTCGGGTTTCGGGTCGGATCGGATAAAATATGATTTGCGAACAGGATCCAAAATAAACAAGATCATTGATATTTTATTATTCATTTTCTTATTTTTATTTGTAATCTCTATTCCTTGTAATGACGATTTCACTATCTGATTTGGTTATGGTTAATTTTAAACCAATCCTAAATTATATAATCAAAAGATGATTTTAAATTCGTCAAGTTGAAAAATCTTAGTCGGAAGTCCTCGTTTCCTCCATCAGAAACATTGGTTAATCAATCACTGTTAATCAATTCGTTGTATCTTTTAAGTTGTTTACTCATGAAATAATTCACCATGAGTTTTGATTTGTCTGGGTTTTGAGTTCTTTTCTTTAATTGGATTTTTGATTTTTCTTGCTTTTGTTTTTTTTTCTTATTGTAATTTGATTTTTCTGGATTTTTTTTTTCTTCTGATGGCAATTCAATTTTCTCACTGATATTGTAACATCCCGATTTCTGGTATATGTGGAGAGGTTAAAATAATTGATTTTGCTACATATTTCACCAAAGTGCACTTACCTTTTCGGTTGCACATCCAGAAAAAACTCCAGGGTTAAACGTGCTTGAGCTGGAGTAGTCAAAGGATGGGTGACCTACCGGGAAGTCATTCGCGGTACCGTGTGAGTGAGGACAAAACACGGGGAACGGTGATGTGGTGATTGCAGGGTCAGTATATCATGACTTTCAAACCTCTCGGTTAACGTTCCGACCATGGGACAGGGATGGGCCGGCTCATGGGCCTAGTGAGAGGACATGGGGGTTCACTGGTAGAGGCGGTTGGGGCGTTATAAGTGGTAACAGAGCCGGTTAGCCGTCCCAGTGCCGACCTGGGAGGCGTCTTAGGGACTGGTCTTGGTGTGCAACGAGGACGTTGCACTCTGTGAGTGGGGGTGAATTGTAACATCCCGATTTCTGGTATATGTGGAGAGGTTAAAAGAATTGATTTGACTACCTATGTCACCAAAGTGCACTTACCTTTTCGGTTGCACATCCAGAGAAAATTCAAGGGTTAAGCGTGCTTGAGCTGGAGTAGTCAAATGATGGGTGACCTACTGGGAAGTCATTCGCAGTACCGTGTGAATGAGGCCAAAACACGGGGAAAGGTCGCGTGGTGATTGCAGGGTCAGTATATCATGACTTTCAAACCTCTCGGTTAACGTTCCGACCATCAGACAGGGGTGGGCTGGCCCATGAGCCTAGTGAGAGGACATGGAGACCCACTGGTAGGGACGGTTGGGGCGTTATAGATATGTCAAAGTATTCCTAATGAATTTGATTTTGCTCACTGAAATTCGATTTGGTTCTGAATGTTAAAAGCATTGATGTTGAGCTCAATACTTCTATTGTTGCTTTTGCTACATGATATATCAGCCATATATTTTTTTCCTTTCTTTTTGTTTTTCTACTTGGAAATATGTCAATCATATGTTATCCTTTATCACTTAATATCAGAGAGAAATGGGAATTGTTGATGAAGAATTTGATTATGAAAGGGTGGAATTCATGTATAAAGAGAGGTTGGTTCAATAGGAGTTCATAATAAGATAGATGAATTGAAAATATTCCTGAAGGAACCAGTTGAGAATCCCAATACTCTGCTAAGTACTAAGTATGATGCTGTATTTTATTGGAAACTTAATAGTGCCAAGTATCTAGTTTTGGCAGAGATTACTTGGAATGTTTTTGCAATGCAAATATTATCTGTTGCATTGGAAAGTGCCTTTAGCACCAGCGAAAGGATCCTAGAACCACATAGGAGTTACTTGACTCACTACATGGTTGAAGTTTTGATGTGCACTAAACAGTGGATAAAACAAGACTCTAATTTAACTAAGTTAATATTGGCCACGACTCAGCAATTGTTTGATGATATTGTAAGCAAGACAAAATTGAGAAAGGTAAATTCTTTTTTTTCTATTGTAATTTAAATCATTCTATCTGTTTTAACATTGTGTATTTTCTTGTCTTTTTCAGAATTTGATCATTTTAGTATTAATATGATTACATGGAGACATCAATAGAAGGTAACAGTTTATGTTTAACCTGATCGTTTATGTCTAAATAGTAATACTGTATTCATTTGTGTCTAATCTCATTTTCTTTTTATGTATTAAGGTATAAGATGCTTTGGAATTGAATTGAAAATGCTATAGTTCTGTGTCATCCCCTATATATTATTTGAGGATCATTTTAAATAAATGATTTTAAGGTAATGTGTTTACTACATTATTGTCAATGCTGAGGTGTCATCACCAGAAAGCTTCCCAAATCTCAAATAAAAAAACCTTATTTTACT